>JAZKJV010001032.1:0-463762 GCA_037367405.1 Ottelia alismoides | reverse complement strand
TAAACTCAATGTACTCGCAGTAGTTCTCCCATGTCATGTACGAGTACATGGCCTTGTAATCCATCACATACTGTCTGTATTGGTGGTCGTCGATGCCTAAGAGTATACCGAGATGAGGATAAGCAGCACTAGATCTAGTATCACGAGTGGCATGACGAGGCTACGGAGTAGTAGCTTGAGATCCTCAGGACGACGACGATAGAGTTGGAGAAGATCTTTGTGGAGGAGGAGGAGGCACTAGCGTATACTCGAGAAGAAACCATAACTGTCACCGCCAAAGAAGCAGCCCCGGCTCTGCTCCGGGTCGGCTGCCTTGGTAGTTCTCACCGTTGTAACTGTTATATCATCCATACTCAATATAATCATATGATGAAGGTGTATGCGACTGAGGAGGAAAAGGAGGAGGTCCAGAGGAGGAGCATGAAAGAATTCTGGGAAGATGCCAAATGATCTCTTGTAAATACTTAGTGTGTAAAACTGAAAATATACTTTTATTATTCTGATTTTAAGAAAAAAAATACTTTAGATCTATACATTAGGGTCTTACATCTTCCAATTAGAGAACCAATTTCGAGAAAAATCAACTAAGAGAAACAAAATATGTAAAATAATGCATAGATCTAAGGTTTGATTTTCGAAATTACTCGATTTTTAAATTTCATTTACCAAAAAAATCGAGTCAGGTTTTCTACGTCCAAAACTTAAGATCTGATTTTATCCTTGAAGAACTCATCATGATTCCACATTAAAACACAAAAGCCCCAATTTTCTCTTCCATACATCTCACAAATTATTTTCAAAGTATGCTTTACTACATGTTATACATGAGATCCTAGTTAATACATACATAACTCATCATTATTGCACATTAAAATACAAAATCCCTAAATTTGGTCTCCAAAAATTAAGCTAGATAGTCAAAATCTCGCAAAAAAAACACCACCCCCAGCGAGATCAACATCTTAAGAACAAAACCTCTACAAAATTGAAAATTTTGGATGCAGATTTGACCAATTTTGGCTTATCTCAAAGAAATGGGTGAAATATGGAGGTTGGAGATGCTTGGAGGAGGTCACAAGCACCAGTGCTTCTTCCCCAACTCCATTCCCTTCTTTCAGTCGCTCAACCCTACCCATGGGTTGGTGGTGGATGGAATGGTCGTAGAGAATGAAGATGAGGGGGTATTTATAGGCTACCGGGGTGCTTATGTATCATGTCAGTCAATGCCTAGTCACTACGCAATACGGTCGCAGTCAGCCGCATTGTCATCGCTAAAACCATTTTGCTCAAGTTTATCATAAAGATCATGGTTTCCCTAATGTCACTTCCAAGGTTTGAAAAAAGGAAAGGTAGGACGAGGCGTTTTACCTAAAGGCAAGGCGTAGCCTCGAGGCGTAAGCCCCATTTTGTATAGGAAAATAATTACAAAAGGTATAATAAAAATATTTATTGATGAAATAATCTAATCTGATAGACATGAAATATAACATAGTAATATATAATGAAATTAAGAAGATAAGAACATGAAAAAAAATGTTATGTCAATTGCATAAACCTTTCTACTAAATTTCTACCCCAATCAAAAAGGAATCATTGGCTATAACTATCACTAAAATATTTATCAAAGAGGGAGTCATTGGCTATAGTTGTCAGTAAATATATCCGAGATGTTGATATGAATCGTATGATTTTAAGTCTAACAGTATGTTCTATTGAACCCAGTTGAAGAACGGTCTGATGTCCTTCTGTGCAACCATACCCTACCAGTATGGGGTTTCGTTGCATCTAAGATTTGTGGATTCGTATGTCTAAGGGTGTATTATTAATCGTTCACTGAAACATGACATGTTAATGCTAAATATGAATATGAAAGAGGTCAAATTTAAGCATCAATATTGCATAAATATATCTTCAATAACTAGGCATTTATAAACATCTAAAACTACCAATAGAATCAATTATTTTCTTTAGAAAAATGCTTGACAAATCCCCATGCCTGAGGTAACGCCATGCCTCGCCTCGACCTCCTCGGGCATCCAACGCCTTAACCAGGGGGTCAAAGGCGGTCGCCTCGAGGCTCTTTTTGGACCGCCTCATTTCGCCTCAAGCACCTTTGCGCCTTGAGGCGCATTTTTTTCGAACAATGGTCACTTCATTAGCGTTAATCGTGATTAATTAGCGCTAATCATGATTAATTATTATTATTATTAACCGTGATTAACACTTACTAATCTACTATTAATGTTTACTAATCTTGATCATCATTAGTCTCATTAATCATGATTAACTAATTCTAACGATGATGATTAAAGATTAATGGCAGCTTAACCGACATCAACCTCTTTTACTTCTGAAATTCATAACAATTCGAAACAAGCTCCGATTCAGACGAAACAAGTTTTGTTGGATTCGTCTCACGGGCCGAATCTAATATTCATACATACTACAGGATCTAAGAGGTTGACTTTTAGGGCTTTACAATCTAGTATTTCTTCTGTAGACCAAATGGCAAACATGTTAACCAAGACCCCCACGAGTTATATTCAAGTGTTCATGTGACAAGTTAACACAAGACATCTATGTTCCAACTTGACAGGTGGTGTTAGGGTTTGAATGTCAGGATTTGAGTTCCACCCCTTCGGAGGAACTAATATATTTTGCTTTCGTTTATGTTCATCCTAATATATATAAAGAGGGTTCCGGCTTACATATCAATAATATGGTATATTACAATCCATTGTTGATGTGGTGTTTTAATTCAGTAAATAGAGCGTAAGAACATTAATGGATGAGTTGTGAATTGCACCATAAGGGGCATAACTATCAAATTCCATGGTATATACAATGACCATAAAGCAACACGTACTCCACTACTATTCATTAATAAATTTGCAGTCTTCAAATCTCTATGAATTATGTTGTTTTGATGCAAGTAGTCCATCCCCTTACAAACATCTATTGCAAACTTCAACAAAACAGGGAGCTCCAAGACAGTAGATCGATTGCGCAGGAAGTCGTACAAATTTCCACCAGGCATGTACTCTGCAGAATGCAGAAAAAGGATCATATAGAAGCAATAAAAAAAGATTTTATATGTAAAAAAAGAAAATAAAATTCAACCAAACAACTGATTAGGAGATAATGCATAAGCATCTAACAAGCATCCAGAAATACAGCAGTACTTCTACCATGGTACATTTTCATAAATGTGTACGAAAATCTTGGCCTGTGAAGAGTTAAATTCCAATGCATCGCTAGAGGAATCAACTAAGTGGGGCAAGAAATTAAGTCATTTACAAAGTTTGAATAGTCAAATCATAAATGGCATGATATATCTTAAAGTTACCAGTTTCAATGATACAATAGTCTAAAATTGGCAAGAAGACAGAGTCCAGATGCTTCCTTCTTCCTTAGGTTTAGCGTATCTGAAATGGTTTTTAATCTCATAGGATTATAGTCTCCAAATAAATCTTTTTCAACTCCTTTCTTCCTAAAACATTATGTTTTTTAGGGCTTGGATTGCTGTACAACTTTGGATAATTTATACGTAATAGTTGATCAGATAATTACATCTTGTTTCTCGGTTTTAAAAGAGAAAAGCTAATATAATGCATTATACATTTTCATTTGTTAAGAACCTCATATCAACTGTCCTTTAACTTATAAGAAAAGAATCCAATACATTGGATTTTAAAAATATTTTTAAAGAGGTACATAATGAATGAAAAGAATATAAATATATCGGAGAAAGGAGAGGAAGAGAGGGAGAGCACAGGAGAGACATTGCCATATGGGGATAACAATTATGGATAGACTTGTGAGTACGACGAAGATGACACGTGTTGGAAAAGAACCCAGCTTTAGTTGATGTATAGATTAGGATTTCTAGAAGAGTTCTTTTTTTCTAATTGGATAAACGTTTTTAGAATGTATGCTCCCTCTTTCTTTTGTCATGCCCAAATATACAAGGGCCACTTGAGTAATGAAAGATCAAGTATTATCGGGGGTGCTTGAAAGAATATCCTCACTTTCCTCCCCTCACAAGTCTCCTTTGTCCTTGCCCCTTTTTCCACTCCTTATTCCTTCGTCATCTGCTCCTTTCTACCCTATATGCAGCTTTGTATTTCTGCTCCAAAGCTCCACATAACAGACATGCCTCTGACCTATCACTCTTTCAACTCATGTTAATCTGTTTGCATCAATAGTATTGGAGTATTTGTTATATGCGTCATGAGTTGTAGCAGGGTAAATGGATCCTGGAGAAGATCCATTTACCCCATCCAATGTTTAGTCCCACATCGTCCAGTGGTGGGACTTGGAGGCTCTGGAGAGGCTATATAAGGAGCCCCAGACCTCCTGTAACCATTGAGAAAAAGGAATAGAATATCCGTCCCTTTGAGGACTTCTCCGTGGTTTCATCCCGCTCCTCACGGAGTAGAGTTCCACGTAAAAATCTTGTGTTCTTCGTGTTCTATATTCTTTTTCCATGTTCGCTTCCGCATGTTTATTTTATAACATGGTATCAGAGCGGGTTGTTTTGGTTGATTGTGAAGTTTTATTCTTGAAGTTTTTTTTATCAGTCAAGTTCGTTGATCATTCAAGATTCATTCACTTCGTTTTTGAAGATTATCCTGGAGATATGTTCCTTTTCCGAAATTAAAAGGGTTTGCTTTGAAACCCTAATATTGTAGAAGTTTCAAGGAATCTCTTCATGTTCGTGGCTACAGTATTGAGTAGTCTCTTTCGCATGAGCCCCATTTTTTTATGCAAGGCAATGGCTCCAGGGGAGCCCTTCGTGAGCTTGCTCTTGTTTCCTCGCATGGAAGGCGCATCTCTAGGCCCGTTCGTAACTCCAGATCGTTGCGGCTCCTTCATCAGCCCGACGCCATCAGCGGCAACTCCAGGCGCATCTCCGAGCGCCGCCACAACAGCAAGCTCGCGGCGCGCAACCCCCCTCGCGGCATCAGATCCAGGCGGCGCCCCTGCGCGATTCGAAGATATAGGCGTCCAGCCCCTTCCACCACAGGCGGCGGCCTCCAGCGGTGCAGGAACTGTACGCGCTCCCCCTTGCTCCTCCAAGGCGGCGCGCCCTCCATGGCGTTTCACTTCCAGGCGTTCCATACGCCCGAAGCATACTCCCCCTCCATGGCGCTACCGCGAGCTTCTCCAAACGGCGCCGCTCCTGCTAGGCGACCCTCGTCAAAGCCGCTCCAGTGCGGCGTAACTCGTCGCGCATCAGGCTGCGGCCCCTTGCCGCGCAGCAAGATCCCCGAAGCCCAGAGCTCCTCCCCTTCCCCGAAGCCCTAAGCACTGCAGGCGCAATTCCCAGATCTCCCTCGCGGGAGCGTATCGCGGCGGCGGGTAATTTTTTTTTGTTGGATTCCCGCAAGTGGAACCCTAAAGGAGGGCGCACCAAGGGACCCGAGCAGGCGCATTATATTAAAAGAGAGAGAGAGAGAGGGAGCTTGTGCGGTAGGCCCAAGGGGACCATAGTTTTTAATTGTCAAAGGGGGCCTGCCGCATTTAAAAATTAAATGTGTGGGCTATTTCTTGTAAGGTTCAAGGGGCCTACGGTTTTAAAAAAAGGTGGTTGATTTGGGCCCCTTTGGGCCGGAAAAAAAAAAGGAGAGAAGTTTAAAAAAATTGCACGGCTTATGTTAAATACATATATATATATATATATCATGGCGGCTATTAAAAAAATGACAAAAGCCGCAAGTGTCATGTTCTTGTTGTTTACCCCTAATTTATCTTGTCTTCTCCCAACTTTGTCGATGTCAATTTCCGACAAGTATGGGAGAAAGGGGGAGTATATGTAGAATCACAGGTCTTCTTCCAGTTCAGAGATTCGTCAGACCAGCCGAGTTTTCAGGCTCTACAAGTTTTTCAGACAAAAATTCTTCATGCGCAAGATTCAGACTCGACGTTCAAGATTCCGAGTCCACAAGTGTGATGCGCAGTTATTCAGACTCGACAGATTGGTCAGAGTCCAAGATTGAGGCATTCCATGTTGAGGCCCATTTTTAAGATCTCCAGAGAGAGACTCATTTTCAGACACGCACTTGGATGCGGTCATTTTCAGATAAGCACATGTGTGCCATCATTTCAGAGGTCCCCATCATTATCTTGTTTTGTCGGTCAGAGTTTTCATGTGAGCCATAGGGACTCCAGAGTAGAGGACCATTCCCTATGCCATGTTGGCAAGGGTTTTCATGTGGTATCATAGGTACACCAGAGCAGTATACCATTCTCTAAGCCAGATGGGAGAGACCTAGTTCTCCGACAAGGAGACTTATTTCAGACTCCATTCTCCAGTGACCGTGGACTCCGACGAGGATTGCACAGCCACGGCCTTTTCAGTTCGACCCTTTTCAGAGATGGAGTAGTTGTCCACATTATTGTGACGGGCCAGAGTACTCCGACAGGAGACTCATTTTCAGTTGCAGTGACTCTGACAGGCGCAGTTCAGAGCACATGCTCTCCAAAGAGGAGATTCACAGACTCACACTCCAACCCGTTCGTCCTCCTCACCTGCACGGCATGAGAAGCAACATCCTCGACTGCAGCAATGTGCGCGTTGGGTTGATATTGTCCGTAGTGTCATGTAGCGTTGAGTTGAGTTTCTTTCTGTTTGTCCAAGCTGAGCATTACATGCTCCAGCTTGAGGGGGAGTGTTGGAGTATTTGTTATGTACGTCATGAGTTGTAGCATGGTAAATGGATCCTGGAGAAGATCCATTTACCCCATCCAGTGTTTAGTCCTATATCATCCATTGGTGGGACTTGGAGGCTCTGGAGAGGCTATATAAGGACCCAAACCTCCTGTAACCATTGAGAAAAAAGAAATAGAATATCCGCCCCTTTGAGGGCTTCTCCCGTGGTTTCATCTCGCTCCTCACAGAGTAGGTTCCACGTAAAAATCCCGCGTTCTTCGTGTTCTATATTCTTTTTCCATGTTCGCTTCCGCATGTTTATTTTATAACAAATAGCAGTGTGCTTGCATAATCAAAAGCAAAATATGCAAAGCAAATGCAAAATAACATTGGTTTTTTACTATTTGCGGACAAATAACAAAGCTAGAATTTGGCTAGATTTGACCAAAGGGATTGTTTCCATATGTTTTTGTAGAAAGGCGTGAAAATGAAAGTTCGATTTCAACGTAGCCTTAGAGCTCTTATAAAGTAGATTGGAGAAATAAGAAACTACAAAATAAAGAAAATCAAATATAAATATCTCAACACTCCCCCTCAAGCTGGAGCATATATGTCTATCATGCTCAGCTTGGAACAACAACGGTGAAAAGTGTTAGGATTAGAGTCAAATTAGGATTGGGAATCCTAATGGATTGGACTCCTAATCCTAATAATAGTAGTTGAGTTGTATTCTATTTATAGTCCTATTACGAATAAGACTATAGGGTTGCATTTGGGCTATATAAAGAGGGAGTGGAGGCATTGCCTCAACACCAACACCATCAGCAAGCAATGTAACCCCTAGAGAAAAGGGGGAGAGGGAGAGAAGAGAGAGGAAAAGGGCGAGGGAACGGAGAGAGTTGTACTCATTCTTCTTTTAGTGATCTTTCTTCCTCCGGTGGTCGCGAGAGGTGACCGACCACCGTTATATCTAGTTGTTCTTATTTTTATGTGCTTCCGAGCCAGTGGGTGATTGTGTATCTATATCCGCTTCTGTATCCAGGGGTCTGGTATCCGAGAGGTGACGATACCGGTGGGTCGTGTTCCTGTCACTGGTACCAGAGCAAAGTTGGTACTGTTTTCATTGCCAACAAGTCGTATCAGAGCAGGTTCATCGTTGTTGGAGGGATACAACGTGGCGTATCAGAGCCAGGTTCAACATTGTTGAAGGGACACGATGCGACGGATCAGAGCCAGGTTCTACAACAGCGAAGGATACAACGTGGTATCAGAGCCAGCTTCAAGGTACACGATGCGATGGATCAGAGCCAAGTTCGACAACAGCGAAGGATACGATGTGGTATCAGAGCCAGGTTCAGCGTTGTTGAAGGGACATGATGCGATGGATCAGAGCGAAGGTCGACATCGACAAGACGACGTGACACAGATGTGCACAATCCTCAGAAGCCATGATATGGTGGTCTCTTGGAATCGGTCAGAGGCATCGAAGAATTCTGCTAGCGACACAAGGTGGCACGTTGAGGCACCCAATGACGGGTGCGTCACCCAGAGGTGGTGAGTTCCTACTAACGAGACTTGTAGAGGACAAGGATGTCGAACAAGGCATATAAGCTCGAGGGGAGGGTCGTGACAGGTGATGGAGCTCCAGTTATTCCCAAGACGAGCAGTACGATGAGAGAGCGGTAGGTTATCGGCATCTTGCTGCAGAAAAAGGAAGATGCGAGTGTGATTCGCTTTACCAGAGGATGTCGGCACAATCTCCAGTCACGAGAGATTTGTGGCGCCGCATCATGAGGCACAATGCTAAGTTGTGTGAGTGCCCGAGAGGAGGCACGTAGAGGGTGCCCAGTGACGGGTGCATCACCCAGAATCGATGAGTCACTGCTAACGAGACTTGCAGATGACAAGAATAGCCCAGTGCAGACCCAAGACGATGAAGAGATCGTGATGGAATTCAACTCAAGGGGGAGACTGTTAGGATTAGAGTCAAATTAGGATTGGAAATCCAAATGGGATTGGACTCCTAATCCTAATAATAGTAGTTGAGTTGTATTCTATTATAGTCCTATTGGGAATAAGACTATGGGGTTGTATTTGGGCTATATAAAGAGGGGGGTGGAGACATTGCCTCAACACCAACCAGCAAGAACAATGTAACCCCTAGAGAGAAAGGAGGAGAGAGAGAGAGAGAGAAGAAGAGAGAGGAAGAGGACGAGGGAACGGAGAGAGTTGTACCCGTCTTCTTTTAGTGATCTTTCTTCTCTGATGGTCGCGAGAGGTAACCGACTACCGTTATATCCAGTTGTTCGTATTTTCATGTGCTTCCGAGCCGGTGGGTGATTATGTATCTATATCCGCTTCTGTATCTAGGGGTCCGGTATCCGAGAGGTGACGATACCGGTGGGTCGTGTTCCTGTCACCTGGTATCAGAGCAAAGTTGTGTCGCTTCCGTTCCCAACAAAAAAGGCCCCTTGCAAGAGCTTTGGTAAATATATATGCATTCTGATCGTCTGAAGCAACATGAGAGGTGGAAATAAGACCCTTCTAGATTAGATCATGAGTGTAATAGCAGTCTACTTCGATGTGCTTTGTTCTTTCATGGAAGGTAGGATTATTAGTTATGAATAAAGCGGCTTGGTTATCACATTTGAGGTGCATAGGAAGAGGCACCTCAATAGATAGATCAGTCAGGACAGACTTCACATGCATCATCTCCATGCTCCCTTGGGCCATGGCCCTATACTCTGATTCCATGCTAGATCTAGCCACAACTGTTTGTTTCCTACTCTTCCATGAAGCCAGCAAGCTACCTACAAATACAGTGAAGCTTGAAGTGGATTTCCTGTCATTGGGGCACCCAGCATAATCTGCATCCGCATATCCAGTAACTGTGAGAGACATGTCTCTCCTGAACAGAAGTCCTGCACCTGGAGAAGACTTCAGATACCTCAAGATCATGTTAATTACATCCATATGAACCTATCTAGGTTGCTCCATAAACCGGTTGGCTCCGCTAAAAGCAAATGATATATCAGGCCTAGTGATAGTGCATACAACAATTTCCCACTAGCTCTTCGTATCGTCTCGTATCCACCTCCTCAGAGTCATCATTATAGAGCCTAGCATTGGGGTCCATTGGAGTAGCAGGAGGTCTACATCCTGTCATGCATGTCTCAGATAGGAGGTCTGCGACATACTTCCTTTGTGTCATTACCATACCATGCTAATTTCTTGCAAACTCTAGGCCAAGAAAGTAACGCAACTTGCCAAGGTCCTTAGTTATAAACTGTTGTCCAAGGAAGTCCTTAGCTGCCTGAATGCCATGTTCATCACTGCCTGTAATAATAATGTCATCAACGTAGACTAGAATAATAACGGTACTTCTTTGGGTTCTCTTAACAAAAAGAGAATGATCTTGCAGTAGATCTAACAAACCCTTTGTGAGAGTATATTTGTTAAGAGAATATTCTATAGAGAATATTCTATGTGGCTATTTGTTATAAGAATATTCTATTAAGAATATTCAGTGGCTATTTGTTAAGAGAATATTCTATCGAGAATATTCTATAGAATATTCTCCTTTCAGAACTCTAGGTTTTTTGTCCTATATAAGGGCCCCTAGACCTCTTGAATAAGATGAGTCTTTCTATTCTTTCATATTTTTCCACATGGTATCAGAGCAGCGGTCCTAGACCGGTGTTCTGACCTAAATCCCCCTGCCACCGCCAGCCCTGAGTCCTCCCCAATGAGCTGCCGCCCACCTGCAGCAGAGCCCACACCATCGCTAGCGGCTTCAGAAAACCCAGCGCTGCCCCACGCACGGCGCTTCCACGGTTCCCTGGGGATCACCGCCTCTGGCCCCCAACGCCCTCGAGCCTCCATCGAGCCTCACCCTTGCGCGCTCGACCTCCCTCTGCACAGCAATGTGGGCTTTTGATTGCTATGTATTGTCTATTGCTGCAAGCGTAAGCACTTGATGTTCAGTTAAGAACAAGATACATTCTCTAGGTCACTTCTTCTTGACCTAAGACGCCACCATGACGACCACTGAGACCAAACCGTGTACCCTACTTCTTTGATGGTACAAGGCACCTCTATCAAGCTAAAGGGGTCTGAAAATTATGTTCTATGGTCTCAGTTCTTCAAAATATTTATTGATGGTCAACGAAAAAGTTATGTTCTTACGAAGGACCCGCATGCAGACGCTGACAAAGACTATGACACATGGTTTGTTGACAACTGTAAAGTTATCACTTGAATGAGAAACAGTATCGATCCAAATATTGTTGCTAATCTTCTTTACAAAGAAACTGCTAAGGCGATGTGGGAAAACCTTGAGCGCACATACTCTCAGAAGACGATCAAGTCTCGTCTTTCTGACATATACACGAGGATTTGGTCAGCTACTCAGGGGATTCGAGTCTTATTGAGTACTACAGGCTTCTTACAAGCCTTTTTGAGGAACTCCTTATCTTTCAGCATGCATGTTGTGATAAACAAGTAGGCGAGCACGCTGAATGGCATGTTTATCGATTTCTATCAGGATTGAATCCAAAATACAAGCTGGTGAAAGATCAATTTCTAATGGCGGACCAAGGTTGCATAAATCGGTAGCCGGTACTCGGTCGGTGGGGTCACTGACTAAGGATTAATTGGCAGTCGGGTGACTAATCGGATTTAGTCGATTTTGAATTTTTTATTTATTTGTAATATATAAATCATTTTTTATACATATATTCTTATATATTTGCAATATAAATCATTTTTTATACATATATTCTTATATATTTGCATAGATTTGAACATTTTCTATACTATTATATGAAACAAAGGGAGTAATTGGCTTTAAATATAACATTAAGCATATTAGAATAGATTTGATTTAAAAAAAAGCAAAAAATAAAAAAGATAAAAAACCTCTATGTAAAAGTTGGCCGAGTAGTCGGCCCGATTAGTCGGGTTGACAGACTAATGGCCGACTAGGCCTAGTCGAGTCGGCTACCCCCCCCCCCAAACTCGACTAGTGGCCTAGTCGGCCGACTTTTACAAGTGTGGTGGATACTCTACCGAGCCTTGAGACCATCTTTGGATGCTTATAGGAGCTTGAGGCTCCCATTCAGCAATCTACCATCTACACTATTACAGAGAGAACAACTCATTATACATCCTCAGGATATAGAGGACATCAAGGCAGCATGGGCCAAAATTTGGATGTGGACGTGGTCGTGAATCTGGATGCGGTCGTGAATCTGGATGCGGCCGTGAATTTGGACGGAGGCGTGACCGTGGTCGTGATTCATATGTTGCTCGATATCCAGCTTGTGTACACTGTGGACGTTGGAATCATCCTTCTGACAGGTGTTGGGCAACTTTTGGCATGCAGCCTAATGCCAATAATGCCTATGATGAAGCATCTTCTGATGTAATTGAAGATACATCTGCTCAGCTAACTGGAGGGGTACATACTCCATTTACTGCTTCTGAATATACTCGTCTGCGACAATGGCTACAAGACTCGGCTTTCTCTGCTGGCAATAATATTACCTCTGCCTCTTCTGCTAGTCTAGCTACTACCTCATGTACAATAGCAAACTCAGTCTCTACCTATAAACATGCATGAATTATTGACTCTGAAGCCTCTACCCATCTGATGGGAGAGGAAAACATGCTCACGTCTTCCCAACCGTCCTCATCTCATCAGTGAAGATTGTTCGTGTTGTTAATAGGGATCATTCCCCAATTATTATAGTTGGTACTATTGATTTCTCTCCCAAGCTGCGATGACAGATTTTCATTGTGCCCCTGCTTTTCCTCTCAGTCTCTTATCTGTACAGAAGCTATGTCGTGAACTTAAATGCCGTGTTATTTTTGACGAGTTCTGTTGTTATTTTCAAGACATCTGGACGAGGCAGATCTTTGGTAGGGGACATGAGAGGAATGGCCTCTATTACCTCAACATCCCTTCTGATTCCAATTTTGTTGGTGCAGTATCCATCTCTGACGATCCTCTTCTATGGCACCTTCGTCTAGGTCATCCTTCAGCCAAAGCTCTCTCCATGATGTTCCCTGAACTTTCGACCCTCAAACCCTTTGAGTGTGAGGTGTGTCAGTTCGGGAAGCATCATCGAGCCTCCTTTCCTGCACGGACTGAGCCTCGCCGTAGTTCTCCTTTTTCTCTTGTTCATTGTGATATATGGGGATCACGTCCTATCCGAATACTAAGTGGTCATAGATACTTTGTTGTCTTTGTGGATGACTATAGTCGATTATCTTGGTCTTCTTATTGAAGGAACGATCAGAAATTTATAACGTTGTCAAGAATTTCTTTCATTATGTCAAAAATATCTTCTCCACTACTATTAAAATATTTCGTTCTGATAATGCCTTGGAATTTACAAACAAAGATCTGACGTCCTTTTTTGCCTCCCAGGACACCATCCATCAAAAAACTTGCCCATATACCTCTCAACAGAATGGAGTAGCAGAGAGAAAACTAAGCTATCTTCTAGATATTGCCTGCTCTCTTCTTACCAAAATGAAGGTTCCCAAGAATTATTGGGGAGATGTTATACTGACTGATGTCCACATTATAAATAGGGTTCCCTCGGCATCATTTAACGGCTCTACTCCCTTTGGTTTACTATACCCAAATGACTCACCCTTCCCTCTGCCTCTGCGGATTTTTGGATGCACAGCATTTGTTCACAATTTTCATACTCCCGATAAATTATATCCTCGTGCGATTAAATGTGTTTTCCTGAGCTACTCTCATACTCAAAAAGGGTACAAACGCTATGATCCTTCTGTCCATCGGTATTACATATCTATCGATGTTACATTCTTTGAACAAACTTCCTTCTTTACTCAAGACGTGTCAGATATACCATTAGACCTTCCTGCTCTACCTATTGTGTATAAAAGAAAACATGTCTCTGGTCTTGTTCATGTTCCTTTACATGTTCCTTTGTAGGAGAATACACCATCTTCAAGTGCTCCCACCAACTCTGTCCCAGATGATCCTCAAGAGCTTTCCATTGCTCTACGCAGAACCAAGAGGCAATGTACACTTCATCCAATATCTCATTTCACGTCCACTAATAGATTATCATACTCTAACAAAAGATATGCAGATGCTCTTATGACAATTTCGGTTCCTAGATATCATAATAGTGCACTGAAGGATTCTGGATGGAGAAAAGCAATGGCACATGGGATCTTGTACAGTGTCCCAATGGAACAAAACATGTTGCATGTCGATGGGTCTTTACTGCAAAGCAGTCTCCAGATGGTTCCATTGACAGATTGAAGGCAAGACTTGTGGCTAAAGGCTTTACAAAAACATATGGAGTTGACTACTTCGAGACCTTCTCACATGCATGGTTATTAAGGCGGCAAGGCGACAAGGCGTTCATCCTGGGTGTCTGGGCGCCTAGGCGCGCCTAGGCGTCTAACAAAATATGACCTATATCGCATTTGAGACATGCGACATCTAATTATTTAAAGCAAATGGATGTCGCATGTCTCAAATGCGACATCTTTGTTTATTTTTTTAAGCGTATGTCGCATTTTGGAGATGCGATATCAATTAATATATTTTTTTAAGAAAAAATACAGTAAGTATTGGATTTATTTTTCTGTCAAGACCTTTTGTATTTATAAATACATAGTAACTAGAGTGTTAGAGTAATAAATATCATTTAACCAAACATTAGTGATTAATCACAAGAATCAAGAATCACAACACATAAAGGAATCAAAACATAGATAAATAAACAAGCTATGTTTGGCATACAGACAAATTGTTTGGCAAAAAAAAGTGGAAAATGTACTAAAAAAACAGACAAATTGTTTGGCATAACAAAACATTTCAAAGACTGAAATACAATAAGCTAATACTGCAATACTTCAATCATCATCATCACACAGGTTAGTTTCTTCTTCATGTCTTTCATCTTGCTCTTGGCCATCATCATTAAGATCCATCCAATCATCTTCCTCGTCTTCTTCCTCCTCATCGTCCGGAACATGAGGAGGTACATATTGTCGCCTAATCACATGTGCACCACGAGTACCACGACGACCACGGCCACGAAGACCACCACGTGCTGAAGTGCTTGGTTGTGCTTGTGGTTGACTCCTTCTTGGACGAGAACTTTCGTATGCTTGAGAAGCACATAATGCTTCATCAATGACCCTCAGTGTAAGCCCCGATACAACCTCTGGTTCCACGTAAAGACTTGTCATCCATTCACTTGACCAATCTAACTCTGAAAGAGCAATTGGATCAAAATCTTTTGCTAAATTCCCGAGCCTCCTATTTTTGAATCTCTCTTCAAGTTGCTTGTTGTATTGGATGTAAACAAGCTTGGAAAGTCTATCAACCTCCAACTTATTCCTCCTCTTTGTGTGGATCTGCACATTAATTCAAGTATTACGTAAATTTACAAGTATAAAGTTGGCATTTATATTTGTAAATTTATAAGTGTTTTTGATACATACAAAGTCAAAAGCACTCCAATTGCGTTCACATGAGGAAGATGTGCAACATAGTCCCAAAATACGCTTTGCCACCCGCTTCAGAGCGGGGGTGAGACTTCCATAAGTATCCCACCATTCCACTACACAATAAGTCAACAATGTAAATACATGTTACCATTAAATCATTCAATATAAATAATAAAATGTAACTTACATGGTGGTTTTTTTCCCTTTGTCTAATAGCAATTGCTCTGCCAAACATACCACGAGCTCCTTTGTAGACCTCCATTTCAGAGCATATCACGTCTTGTTGATCAGGATCATCAACCATCCTCTCAAGGAAAAATATGAAATCACCTTCATACCTTCCCATCAGTGCCCCATTGTTGTCCTTTACTTTGTAATAAAATGCAGGATTCAAGAAACATCCTGCACCATACAAAGGACGAGCCATCTGATTATCCCAGCGAGAATCAATAATTTGTAGAATAGGCATGTAATATGTTTCCTTCCTGCCAAAGTTTTCAATAATCATTTCCTTTGCAGCGTTAAAAGCCCTAGCAATGTATCCCATGGGTGGCTTCTCGTCAGCATCCACTAAACGCAACACAGTAACGATGGGTTGCACAGCTCTAAGATAATCTTCAATTTTTTCCCAAAAAGCATTCGCCATCACAGTTTCATAGACATATTTCCCATCCTGTGTCTTCGACCAAGAACTAGTGTTCCACACCTCAGAAATAAACAAAGACGCCAAAGCTTTCCTTTGCTTGAGCAAACTAGTAAGGGTCAAGTAGTTGGTAGCAAAGCGGGTAACTCCGCTTCTAGACAGCTCTTGGTGATCCTCACTGAATTGTAGAAACGCATCATGCAACCAAATATGCTGGTAAATATAGGTTGTTACTTTTCTGGCCCTCTTGATAACTCCTGCAAATTTCTGTAACTTGGAAATATAAAAACCTCAAAGGGAGTCTCGTCCTCGAGACTCGAGTTAAGGCTATTAGGTATCTTGTTTGGATTTAATATGGTCATAAAAACCTCAAAGGGTTTTAAACCCATAAAAACCTCAAAGAGAAAACAAGCCATATATTTATAATGTGTCTAATTACAAAAGCTTGTTTTGACGATTACATCAGAATAGCTGCGGATATCGTGCCCGCATGTCGTCTTCAGTCTCCCACGTTGCCTCTTTGACGCCGTGTCGGTGCCACAAAACCTTGACCAATGAAATCTTCTTGTTGCGAAGCTTCTTCTCAGCGCGGTCAAGTATCTGGACTGGTTTCTCCTCATAGGTCAGATCCGGCTCTACATCAAGATTCTCATAACTGATGATGTGCCGAGGGTCGTGCACATACTTCCTCAGGTTGGATATGTGGAAGACATCATGAATAGCAGAAAGATGTGGAGGAAGAGCTACTCGGTAAGCAACCTTCCCCACTCTAGCCAGAATCTCGAACGGTCCAACATATCGCGGCGCCAACTTGCCACGAACACCGAATCTCTGCACTCCCTTCATGGGAGATACTCGCAAAAATACCCAATCTCCAACCTATAATTTATAGGAATGTCATTAGTATGAGATTAAGTTGGATATATATATATCATAGACGAAGAAGAAATAATTAGATTACCTGGAACTCTAAGTCTCTCCTCCGACGATCAGCATAGCTCTTCTGGCGACTCTGTGCCGTCAGAAGCCTCCGTCGCACAAGATCAACAGCTCTCGCAGTCTCCTCTAAGAGATCTATGGAATATAAAGCATGATCACCTACCTCATGCCAACTGAGAGGTGTGAGGCATCTCCGCCCGTATAGGGCTTCGAATGGTGCCATGCCAATACTGGAGTGATAGCTGTTGTTGTACGTGAACTCCACTAACGGCAGATGGTCCTTCCAGGACCCTTTCCACTCCAAAGTGTAAGCACGAAGCAAATCCTCTAGTGTCTGAATGGTGCGCTCACTCTGACCGTCAGTCTGTGGATGATATGCAGAACTCATCTTCAGCTCTGTCTGTAGTGCTGACATGAACTGATGCCAATAATGAGATGTAAATCTCGAATCCCTGTCAGACACCACCTCTCGTGGTATTCCATGCAGCCTGATAATGTTCTGCACATAGAGCTTGGCCAATCTGGATGGAGTGTAAGTCGTGTTGACAGGTATGAAATGGGCTGACTTGGTCAACCTATCAACAACGACCCAAATAGAATCATGGCCGCCTGGTGTCTTTGGCAACCCCGTGACAAAATCCATAGAAATGCTCTCTCAATGCTAATAAACATGTAGTATACCAGATTCTGTTGTTATCCATGCCAGAGGTGTGGGATATACTTTTTTTGAAAAAAATTAAAGGGATGATATTCAATTAAGTTCCAAATATATATTTTTATATATTTTCATTCTTCGGTCCAACCGACACCACTTATTTTGACTATTTTACAAATGAATTCCTGTACACATTCTAAGTAACATTCCAAGATTTAACATTTGTTGATTATTAGGATTGTAAAAGCAAATCTTTGTCGAAACAAACCATCTACGTTTTCCCTTATGGCTAACAGGATTGATGTTAAAATTTTTGTATGGTTTTCTGTTTTGATATTAGGTGAGTAAAATTAAATTTACAAGATCTTATTATCATAATTAGTATTGTATAAATTTTTATATCTTGTTAACTTCAACTCATGAATATAAGTTTATGATTCCTTCGGTATGCCTTTTTCCTATATGATTATAGCTATAATTGAATCAAAGTAACCAGGTTATCTACTTTTAATAAAATTCATATCATCAAATTCTAATGAACATTCTTGGCATATCTAAAGGAATTGAGAACTCTTATTCTATCTTTCAGTTTTGATGGCAACAACACATGCTCAGTTCCTTTCTCAGTTTGTCAAAAGCTTGTCTTATAATCCTATGTTATTATATATAAACAAATTTATTTTGGGTTCATAATTAGAAGGAACATGTAAATCGAACATTGATTCTTATAAAAAAATTCTATTTATATAAGTATGACATACATATTAGTACGGATACCTTTTCTTAGAAGTTTACAAATAGTTATTATATATATATAAAGCCATTATCCTAGAAACATATCAGATATGATTATATCATCAATAATAACTTTTGACCATAAAGCTAGATTATCTTAAGAAAATCATTCCTTAAGTATAACATGCTACCTATGGATCACTAATAATAAGATAAATAACCAAGAGGCCTAGATCTGTACGATTAACTACGGAAAGAATTGAGATAGAGATGAGCAGACATGCAAGTGATGATGATCGTAAATCTGTAATGGATCATAAATAAAGATTGCCGGTTATGGTGAATCTTACACCTGACTGTGCGAGGGCGCGGTGACTCTCACCTGGGCGGAGGAAAGGAAGCCCAGTTAGGGCAGCGGCCGCTTAATGCGCGGGTCTAGGATCCCAGTCTTTTACACGGTTTTTACGCGAGCTCGCAGTGTTTTTACGCCTCGTTGGGATCCTGACTTTAGACCAGTTCCGTTGACCCTGTCTTTTAGGATACCCAGGCGGGGGATCCTGGTTTTTCAGTTTTTCGTACGAGCTCGTCCGCCCGTACTAGTCGGGCTGTTTTTCTAGAGCGACTTTTCTAGGGAGTCTCTCTCACCCGTCTCAGTGGCGTAGTTGGGGAGTAGACCTATCCCTCTATTGGACCGCGCTTCCAATTAGAGGGCGAGACGGAAGAGCCATTTGCAGGCTTCTTCACCGCTTGAGTTTCTTCGCCAAACAGACTTGGCGATTCTATATCTAGATCATCCATATCTACATCTACAACATCTGGAGCTATATCTGAAACATTGAAGTTAGAATTTGAGAAGTTATGATCAAAAGACCATTCTCTCTACCCAAGAATTTAAATATATTAATAGATCTCTACAATCTCAACTTTTCCATTTTTTCTCACTCACCAACTTGATCTCTAAGGAAATTGATATATGCATTCACACTCATACACTCATGATTACGCAATTGCTATATAAATATGACATATGGGAAATGCCGGGTTCTGGGGGAAAACATTAGAAACGCATTACAAACAAACCCTTTTTACTTACGCAAGTAGATGTAGATTTTACTTATACCACCTTTCTACTTGCCTGCTTTTGTACATATTAATGTCAAGTTATTTTTATAAATTTTAAGGAGGTACCAGCAATGGCTGACGCCTCTTCTTTCCTATTATGTGTGTGGCAGGCAAACAGCCTGCAGTTCAGTAGCCGCTCAGTAGCTATATGCTTCCAGGAGACAGAGTATATACGAGACGGTATGAATTCCTTGTCTCAGTTTTTGTTCAAATAATGAGATAGCATTTACATCATTATTTGAACAAAAACTGAGACAAGGAATTCATACCGTCTCGTATATACTCTGTCTCCTGGAAGCATATAGCTACTGAGCGGCTACTGAACTGCAGGCTGTTTGCCTGCCACACACATAATAGGAAAGAAGAGGCGTCAGCCATTGCTGGTACCTCCTTAAAATTTATAAAAATAACTTGACATTAATATGTACAAAAGCAGGCAAGTAGAAAGGTGGTATAAGTAAAATCTACATCTACTTGCGTAAGTAAAAAGGGTTTGTTTGTAATGCGTTTCTAATGTTTTCCCCCAGAACCCGGCATTTCCCATATGTCATATTTATATAGCAATTGCGTAATCATGAGTGTATGAGTGTGAATGCATATATCAATTTCCTTAGAGATCAAGTTGGCGAGTGAGAAAAAATGGAAAAGTTGAGATTGTAGAGATCTATTAATATATTTAAATTCTTGGGTAGAGAGAATGGTCTTTTGATCATAACTTCTCAAATTCTAACTTCAATGTTTCAGATATAGCTCCAGATGTTGTAGATGTAGATATGGATGATCTAGATATAGAATCGCCAAGTCTGTTTGGCGAAGAAACTCAAGCGGTGAAGAAGCCTGCAAATGGCTCTTCCGTCTCGCCCTCTAATTGGAAGCGCGGTCCAATAGAGGGATAGGTCTACTCCCCAACTACGCCACTGAGACGGGTGAGAGAGACTCCCTAGAAAAGTCGCTCTAGAAAAACAGCCCGACTAGTACGGGCGGACGAGCTCGTACGAAAAACTGAAAAACCAGGATCCCCCGCCTGGGTATCCTAAAAGACAGGGTCAACGGAACTGGTCTAAAGTCAGGATCCCAACGAGGCGTAAAAACACTGCGAGCTCGCGTAAAAACCGTGTAAAAGACTGGGATCCTAGACCCGCGCATTAAGCGGCCGCTGCCCTAACTGGGCTTCCTTTCCTCCGCCCAGGTGAGAGTCACCGCGCCCTCGCACAGTCAGGTGTAAAATTCACCATAACCGGCAATCTTTATTTATGATCCATTACATATTTACGATCATCATCACTTGCATGTCTGCTCAATCTCTATCTCAATTCTTTCCGTAGTTAATCGTACAGATCTAGGCCTCTTGGTTATTTATCTTATTATTAGTGATCCATAGGTAGCATGTTATACTTAAGGAATGATTTTCTTAAGATAATCTAGCTTTATGGTCAAAAGTTATTATTGATGATATAATCATATCTGATATGTTTCTAGGATAATGGCTTTATATATATATAATAACTATTTGTAAACTTCTAAGAAAAGGTATCCGTACTAATATGTATGTCATACTTATATAAATAGAATTTTTTTATAAGAATCAATGTTCGATTTACATGTTCCTTCTAATTATGAACCCAAAATAAATTTATTTATATATAATAACATAGGATTATAAGACAAGCTTTTGACAAACTGAGAAAGGAACTGAGCATGTGTTGTTGCCATCAAAACTGAAAGATAGAATAAGAGTTCTCAATTCCTTTAGATATGCCAAGAATGTTCATTAGAATTTGATGATATGAATTTTATTAAAAGTAGATAACCTGGTTACTTTGATTCAATTATAGCTATAATCATATAGGAGAAAGGCATACCGAAGGAATCATAAACTTATATTCATGAGTTGAAGTTAACAAGATATAAAAATTTATACAATACTAATTATGATAATAAGATCTTGTAAATTTAATTTTACTCACCTAATATCAAAACAGAAAACCATACAAAAATTTTAACATCAATCCTGTTAGCCATAAGGGAAAACGTAGATGGTTTGTTTCGACAAAGATTTGCTTTTACAATCCTAATAATCAACAAATGTTAAATCTTGGAATGTTACTTAGAATGTGTACAGGAATTCATTTGTAAAATAGTCAAAATAAGTGGTGTCGGTTGGACCGAAGAATGAAAATATATAAAAATATATATTTGGAACTTAATTGAATATCATCCCTTTAATTTTTTTCAAAAAAAGTATATCCCACACCTCTGGCATGGATAACAACAGAATCTGGTATACTACATGTTTATTAGCATCTCCCACCATCAAGTTAAAAAAAAACTCTTATGGCCCTTCCAGTAAGTAGAAAGTTAATAGAGTTATACCATTAATTCTCCAACTAAAATACAACATACGGTAACCTATTATCCCTTTTTTTTTTCATCAGTCAATCTTATCACCCATTAACACAGAACATGTTTCAAATACTATGGACAAGATGACATGGTACCTTATAAAAATTATATTATCACAACGTTGTGGGGTTCTTTTGGAAAAAGAATACCGAGTGAAAATATGTAATATGATAAATTACAATAGATGTACTTAAAAATCCAAAGAAGAAATAGAACACAAGGACAACACAGGAACATGCACAATTTAGAATTTTCCAAAACCGAATGAGAAATCAACTGCATAATTAAGAGATCAAAAGAGGGAAATTTCATGCATGGCAGCAATAGATAGGATTTAGGGGTTGTACCTTGGACTTCAAGATCGAAGGAAGGGGATGATCTTGCATGCATGGGCTGGTTAGGGTTGTGGAATTACAACACCAACTGTAGCAGCTCTAGATTGGGCTGAAAATGGGTGCTGGAATACCCCCAGAGCAGTAGGGAAAGGGGATTGCAGCAGCTGCTGTGCCTTGTGGCTGGAAATTGCAGGCAAAGGCTCCAACGACTGGAACTTTTAGCATGAATGGAAAAGGGAATTGGAAGAGAGGAGAGGAGAGGAGACGGGTTTGACTTTGGGATTTGAAGAGGAATTAGGAGAACAAAGGGCTGTGTGTTGGTGTTTATATAGTAATAAGAGAGGTTATTTGGATGCCACATGTTTTAAGGGACCAAAACAAGTGGCTGAAAAAGAAGGGAACAAAATCCCACGGTTAGATTTTTTTTTTTTTGACAGGAGACTGGTAGCAGGAGTTTTAATTTTACATATATATATTTAAAATGCTCTTTATTGGATATACTTAGATTTAAGCGTAATCGCACATCGGACCTTGGATTTCGACGCAAAATATCATGATTTGATCGTCTCTGAAAGATGATCAATATGAGTGTAATATTGATATATTTTCGGTCGAGTTTTGAATACCCGAAATTTTCGGATACGGTTTTTGTTTAAGATTAAACTTTGTAATTTAAAATATCATATGACTTCCGATTGACGAACGGTCGATTCCGTTGGCCTCGTGTCGTCGAATCGGATCTAATGATGGTCTCGGTTTGTTTTGCGGTTTCCGAATTTGCGTCGCGGCTTTTCACGGCGCGCATTACGGAGTGACCGCTTTTTGGTCGATTTCGTCCGAACGACTTTTGATTCATGATCAATTGGTCGTTTTAGGTTGTTTAGTATTGACCGACAACGTTTTTGGGTTCATTAGACCCAAAATCGGACGACTTCGGGTTTGATTGGAAACCGGATGCTACAGGAAATATCCTCAAGCATCAGATCCAAGCAATGTGCAGCACATGGAGTCCAAAAGAGGTTTTTCCTCTTCTCCATCAGTAACTTTCCTGCTAAAACAAAATTGCTTGCATTGTCGGTGACAACTTGTACAACGTTCTCCTCACCCACCATCTCCACAGCCTCGTCTATCAATTTGAACGCATACTCCCCGATGTGTACATCGGATATTGCATTCTTTGCATAAATAAAAAAGGACCCTTCTGGAGAATTAACAAGGAAGTTAATCAGACTTCGTTGTCGTTTATCAGTCCATGCATCACACATAATCGTGCATCCATATGTCTTCCAATGGCTTTCATGCTTCACCTGCAAATCTTTGGTCCTTGCATATAATCTTTCAAGTAGGGGCTTTCGCAATTGGTGATAAGATGGAGGAACAAATCCTCTCCCAGCTTGGACAATAGCCTCCACTGCCACCTCAAGAGCTTCTCGTTGTGCAACATTAAAAGGGATGCCACCTGTATAGAATAGCTCAGCTATGGCATCATATGCCACCTGGGTAGCATCCTTTTTTAAAGCAAACTCAATTGTAGTTTGTTGTGCTTCACCACGAGCCCTTGCTGCCCTCCTTTGTGCCACAACCTCCCATGGGCTAGCAGAACTAAACGAGTCCATAGGACCCTTGCCGTGTGGATCCTTCCGTACAGGTGGCCTATTTGCAGAACATGAACCAGAACCAGATTTAACGTTTTTACCTGTTGTAGCCATAGGATGTGAGTCATCCAAGATGACTACATGTTCACCATGATCACCATCATCTGCATCTGGAATGTTTGAATCACCTCCATTGTATCTGTAATCAACGACTATCTTCCTCTTCTTGTTACGATTTTTGAAGTCAGCCATCTCTTTCTTAATCTCCACAGTGGCTTTTGGACACATAGATACATCTCGATAACCACCAATCAAGTGTTCTTTCTGCCTCTTGATTCCACCATTAGTAATGTAGCCGCACAATGCACATTGCACCTTATTCTTGTCTAGTGTATTCGGCCAAAAAGAGTACTTCCAACCGGGATCCTTCGACGCCGCTTTCAAGCATGGATCACTCATCTTGTCGGTGAAGCGGGGATCAATTTCTCCAGGCCTTTGCACAGTAGATGAGGTTGGTGTAGTAGTGGGATTAGGAATGGCATCCCCATCCAAGGATTCCATTGAAGTCATTCTACAACGAGAGAGCAAGAGAACGCACGGAGGCTGCTGGAGGAGGAGGGAGGCTACTGGAGGAGGTAGGGAAGTCGTCGGAGGAGGAGGGACGCCGTTGGAGGAGGAGGGAGGCCGCTGGAGGAGGTAGGGAGGCCGTTGGAGGAGGAAGGAGGCCGCTGGAGGAAGAGGGCGTCCGTTGGAGGAGGTAGGGACTCGGGAGGACGTGGGAGGAGGATGGAGGCCGTCGGAGGAGGAGGGAGCCCGCTGGAGGAGGTAGGGAGGCGGCTGCGGAGGAGACAGGGACGATGCAAGGGGTTTCTCTGCTAAACAGGGTAATGAGGATCGGGTCGAATTGGGTGTGGTAATACAGGGTCGAACGGGTATATCGCATTTCCAATATGCGACATATATATCGTAATTTGAAAATGTGTTATGTATATCGCAATTTCTAAATGCGTTATGTATATCGCATTTTGAAAATGCGATATATGTGTAAGTACGCATAAAAAAAAAGTCGCCTAGGCGGCGCCCAGGCGCGCCTTGACGCCCAGGCGACCCAAGGCGTGCGCCATTTTTAATGAAAGCAAGGCGTGCTTTCTAGGCGCACGGCTTGGGGTGCCTGGGCGCCTAGGCGCGCGCCTTAACAACATTGCTCACATGTTGCACGACTGGGCTCCATACGAACCATCCTCTCAGTGGCAGAAAACAAGGGCTGGAATATTTTTCAACTGGAAGTCAAGAATGCATTTCTATATGGCGATCTAGACGAGGAGGTTTACATGATGCAACCTCCAGGGTACGAAGTCAAGGGGGAGTATGTGTGCCAACTTTGCAAAGCAATCTATGGCCTAAAGCAAAGCTCGAGGGCATGGTTCGACAGAATAAGTACAGAAATTGGCACTCTAGAGTTCTCGAGAACTACATCTGACTACTCTGTTTTCATCCGAAAACGATTGTCTGGTACTGTTATACTTGTATATGTAGATGATATGGTTGTTACATCTGACAATGATAAAGGGATGCTGGAGACTAAGGCTTTTCTGCAAAAGACTTTTGTCACAAAGGATCTGGGCCAACTTCGTTATTTTCTGGGCATAGAAGTCTTACGTACCAAGAAGGGACTTTATATGTCACAAAGGAAATACTGCCTAGATATACTAACCGAGGCTGGATTACTTGGATGTAAACCCTCTAGTATTCCTGCAGAACCAAGGAAACACTCTACCTCTGATGATCCTCCATTTGAAGACACTACACTGTATCAGTGTATCTTTTTCTCTATTTTTATTTTCCCAATAACCTCTTATGTAATTTACCCATGGGTCCTCTCTACATAAGAGAGCCTAGGGTTCTATGGAATAAACAGATTGCTCATTTCCACCAACATGGTATCAGAGCCAAAACCCTAATCCTAACCCTAAAGCCCTACCACCGTTGCCCCTCTCTCTCCCTCCATCTCTCGGCGACGTCGCCAGCCCCTCCTCGCCGGCTCCCTCTACCGCCGCCGGCCTCCAACGTAGGGGACCTCCACCGCCGGGTCCCCTTTCCTTCAACGCTGATGCTCCTTCCTCTGTCGGTCTCTCTCTCTCCATGAATTTGAGTGCGTAAAGTCTACATATGCACTCAAATCCTATCAACTTAATGTAGAAACTTATTTCTCGTCTACAATCCCTAGTTCTTCGTCTCCAACGACATGTTAGAAAACAAAGTCGATATGCCCTCCATAGGCGCATTCAAAGGTCCACCGCCAATAGTCAAGATGGATGGGACGAACTATGAGCTCTGGGCGATGCAGTTCATGAATCTGATGAAGTCGAACGGTAAGAAGCATATACTTACCGAGGAAGAGCCGGCAGAGAAGACTGTGATCTATGCCTCCTGGGAGGCTGATGATTCATACGCCAATGTTTGGCTATCAGGCACGTTGTCAATGGAGATTGCCAATGATGTCCTCCATCAGCCCACCGCTAAGGCGATGTGGGATATACTGGCCGCCACATATTCACAAGTGCGGAACGAGACCAAGATGTTACAGCTCCAGCATGACATTTTCACGATGAAGCAGAATGAGCGGCCACTTCACTCTTTTGTATACATCTCTGCGGGGGATGTTTGAGAAACTATACAGCACTATACCCCTCACGGCTACCCCTGAGCAGCAGAAGACCTTCCGGAATGCTACCATGGTAGGGGTACTACTAGCAGCACTTGATCCTGAGTATGAGGCAGCCCGATCTCATATACTTGCCGATGCTACCATTTCTCCTATGGAGGAAGTTTACCGGAGGCTTAGCCGCATCACTGTTTCTTCCAGCATTTCTACTCCACCACCTTCGGTGATGGCTGTGTCGCGAGGGAGAGGTGGTCAGTCTTCCTTTCGTAGACGTGGACCTCGTGGTCGAGGAGGTCGTTTTCGCCAACCATGCACTTTCTGCCATCGCACAGGTCACTCCGAGGATACATGATATTCTAAGCATGGGTTTCTAGCATCGGCACGTGTAGCTGAGCATTTACATCTCCGTCGGCATCCACTTTAAATCACCAGTTTGAGGAGCTTGTGGCACGATTGCGTGATATTATGCCTCAACCATCCACAGATTCTCCAGGCGAATCTTCAGATATTGTTGCTTCAACATCTGCCAGTACTTCTGCCGCTGCCAGTACCTCAGGTAGTGTTTCTGCTTTTACATCCTGTCATGATCTCTCATTTTGGATTATGGACTCCGGCGCAACCTATCACCTCTGTCGTGACAGAGATAGACTTGAGTCATACAGAGACATTCCACCTGGACGCTCAGTGCTTATAGCCGATGGGACTTATTCCCCCATCGTTGGACAAGGGGAGATCACCTTGTCACCGTCCATGCATTTACAACATGTTCTATATGCTCCTGAGTTTTCCAAGAATCTACTGTCTATTAGTCAGATTACGAAGGATTTGCACTGTCGCGCTATATTTGACCCATCTTCTCTTATTTTTCATGACATACTAACGGGCAGGGTGATTGGCTGTGGCTCTGAGCAGAATGGTCTCTATCGTCTGATCCGGAATTCATATGTTGGCGTCACTTCCTACTCAGTCGGATCAGTCTCTCTGTACACCTGGCATGTACGCTTTGGTCACCTCCCGCTTCAAAAAATGTGTCATCTCTTGCCTCAGATCTCTCCAAGTTCGTCATTTCGATGTGAAGCCTGTCAGTTGGGAAAGCATCATCATGCTAGCTTCCCTATTCGTTAGTGTCGGAGCAGTAGCTCGCCTTTTGAGTTATTTCATGTTGATATTTGGGGTCCGAGTCGTGTTCCTGATCATCAGGGGCACAGGTTCTATCTTGTAGTAGTTGATGACTTCTCTCGTGTATCGTGGGTATTTCTTTTAAAGAATAAATCTGAAACAGGGGATGTTATTAGAAATCTTGTCATTGAAGTGCAGAATGTTTTTTCCTCTTCTGTCAAATATGTTCGTATGGATAATGCGTTGGAATTCTGCACTCGCTCTCTCTCCCATTTCTTTTCGTCCAAATGTATTATTCATCAAACCACATGTGCTTACACATCTCAACAGAATGGAGTGGCAGAGGGAAAACATCGTCATCTTCTTGATATCACTCAAACCCTGCTTATCCAGAGTTGTGCGCTTAAACCTTCTGGGGGGATGTTGTCCTTACGGCCTGCTACCTTGTCAATCGTATGCCATCCTCTGTACTCGGTGAGAAAATTCCTATTTCTGTTATTTTTCCAGAGAAGGAATTATTTTCTCTTACCCCTCGTGTCTTTGGTGATGTTGCTTTTATTCACCACTTGTCTCCCAGACTTGACAAACTCTCACCTATAGCTGTCAAGTGTGTCTTTGTGGGTTACTCTCGGACTCAGAAGAGTTACCGTTGTTATGACCGGTAAACAGGAAATACTTTGTCAATGCTGATGTTACATTTTTTGAGTCCGTTATGTACTTCTCCCCTGCAGGTGACAGGTTGGCTTCTTCCACATCTAATTATGACGTCTATGTTCGTCCTCCTCCTAGCCTGAGTCCAACTTTATCCATTCATGTCTCGGTCGTCACGCCGACATCATCTCCATCACCACCACCACCACCACCACCACAACCACCTATCCTACCATTACCTAAATTCTATACACGTCGGTCAGGTCCTTCTCAGGCGGCACGTTAAGCATCCATCACACCTCAGGTATGTTCAGATGCTATTACTATAAATGGCTCGGATAGTGTGCCTGTGCAGGATTCATCTTTGCAGGAGGAGTGTGCACCATCGAGTACAGTGGAATATGATCTTGATGTTCATATTGCTATTCGGAAGCAGAAACGGACTTGCGCGTCTTATCCCTTTGCTTCCCAGGTTTCATTTCACCGTCTCACATGAGACTTCCAGAGATTTGTTGCAGCTTTGTCTTCCGAGGAGATACCACAGAATTATCAGGATGCTATGAAAATTGACTGTTGGTGGTTGGCTATGGAAGAAGAAATGACTGCTTTACAGTCCCGTGGTACATGGAAATTGGTTACAGCTCCGTCTGGCGCATCTATTGTTAGCTGCAAATGGGTATTCACAGTGAAGTACCATGCATATGGGAGCCTTGACCGATACAAGGTATGGCTAGTCGCGAGAGGCTTTACTCAAACATATGGTGTGGACTGGACTATGTGGATACATTCTCTCTAGTGGCTCGTCACTCTACTCTTCGCATTCTTCTATATATTGTTGTGGTACGTTACTGGTCCATATTTCAACTTAATGTCAAGAACGCATTCCTGTATGGCGATTTGAAGGAAGAAGTATACATGCAGCAACCACCGAGGTTTGTTGCTGAGGGGGAGAATCATATGGTGTGTAGACTTCACAAGGCGATATATGGCCTTAAACATAACCCAAGGGTGTGGTTCCAGAAGCTTTCCCACCTAATTGAATGACAGGGATTCAAAAGATCAAATGTGGATCACTCGTTGTTCATTCAGAAGACTTCCAGAGGAACGGTTGTCATCATGGTATATGTTGATGATATTCTGGTTACAGGAGATGATGTTCAGGGGGTAGAGATGGCAAAAGCATTTTAGGGCCGTCAGTTTATCACGAAGGATCTTGGTACCCTAAGATATTTTCTGGGGCTGGAGTTTGCCAGGAATGCACAGGGTTTGGTGATGACCCAAAGGAAATATATTACAGATTTGCTGGTTGAAACGGGCATGGTTGGATGTAGACCATCGAGCACTCCTATGGATCCAAGTATGAAATTATATGACAACAATACTAAAGAGGTGGACAGGAGAAGATATAGAGAGATGGTGGGTAAGCTTCTTTACATCACTATAACTCGACCTGATATTGCTTTTGCAGTAAGTCGAGTGAGTCAATTTATGGAGCAGCCAAGACAAGTACATATGGATGATATATACATGATACTAAGGTATCTTAAGTCTTCTCCAGGCTTATCTATTTCGGCTTGTGCAGACGAAGACTATGCAGGGTGTCCTAAGGATTACAAGTCTACTTCGGGCTTTGCAGTTCTTGTAGGTAGCTCTCTGGTTTCTTGGAAAAGCAAGAAACAAGTTGTTGTGGCGAAATCCAGTGCTGAATCTGAATATAGGGCCATGGCATAAGCAAGCACGGAGATGGTGTGGGTTGGAGCTGTACTAGAAGACTTGCATATAGATGTACCTCTACCCATGCAGCTACAGTGTGACAATCAAGCTGCTTTGTTCATTGCCAATAATCCATCATTTCATGAAAGAACAAAACATATTGAGGTAGACTGCCACTACACTAGAGATATGATCCAGAAGGGCTTGATTTCTACTTCACATGTTAGTTCAGAGGAGCAGACTGCCGATATTTTCACCAAGCCATTGCTCAGAGGACCTTTCCAGAGATATTCTTCCAAGCTGAGCATGATTGATATCTATGCTCCATCTTGAGGGGGAGTGTAGAGAATATTATGTAGTTAGTGTATCTTTTTCTCTATTTTTATTTTCCCGATAACCTCTTATGTAATTTACCCATGGGTCCTCTCTATATAAGAGAGCCTAGGGTTCTATGGAATAAACAGATTGCTCATTTCCACCAACATACACGATACAAAAGTCTTGTTGGAAAACTGTTGTATCTTACTGTTACTAGACCAGACATATCCTATGTTGTGAGTAGAGCTAGCCAATACATGGAGAAACCCCGTTACAGCCATTGGGAGGAAGTTCTTTTGATCCTTCGATATCTGAAGGAATCACCCGAATGTGGCCTACTTTATGGGGCAAATGGACACACTGATGTTGTTGCCTATGTTGATGCTGATTATGCAAGCTCGCCTGAGGACCGTCGCTCCACTACGGGCTATGCTATGATGGTAGGAGGAAACCTTGTTAGTTGGAGGAGCAAGAAGCAGACTGTAGTCTCTCGATCAAGTGTAGAGGCAGAGTACAGGGCAGTGGCTCAGGCTACATGTGAAATTACTTGGCTACTGACTTTTCTGCAAGAACTCAGCATTTATATCACCACTCATATTTCTCTATATTGTGATAACAAATCTACTACTTACATTGCCACTAATCCTGCATTCCACGAGAGAACCAAGCACATCGAGATCATAGTTTTAAAAAGCGCCACCTCGATGCACTGAGGCGTATGCCTCGAGGTGAGGCGAGCCTAAAGCGCCTCGAGACTTATTGCTAGTGCATATGCCTCACCTCTTCGTGAGGCGCTCGAGGCGTGAGGCGTTCGAGGCGAGGCGAAGGCGTAAGCCTCGAGCATGAGGCTTTTTTTAGCTTTTTGGTTGCGTGCTTTGCACATGACCCTATTTTTCCTTAAGCATTATTTTTTTAATGCTTATGTTTTTGTTTCCATGTTAAACCTTGCATATTTCTATATATAGCTCCATGTAAAGAGAAGAGATCGCTTGAAACAAATAAAATTCTGTGATCTTGTATATATCATCTTCAATTTATCATGCATGTGCACATAATAGTTCTATTGCATACATATTTGAGTTTGAATTATAATAAGTATTTTATATTAGTTGCAAGTTTAAATGTTGCTGGCTCCATGGTCACCAAATCTTTAGCACTATACCATATTGAGAGCCATGGCTTAATTTCCAGATATATGGGTCCATCTAGTATAGCTTGGAAATTTTTCCTATCAATATCTGTGACATACATTACATTAGCAACAAAGAGCTGGCACATCAATATTTTTGGCACTAATATAAAGTTGTGAATTTTAGAATAGTTATTCTAAGATAGTTAGTTGCGAATCTTAGAATAATCGCTTATGTATTGTATCTCTTACTAGTGTAAAATTATTTTTGAATGTGTTTTTGGCAAAACTTAATATTATTATATGCTTTTCTAATGTATTTTGCTTTTATTTTATATTTTTTTTCAAATTGAGGCTTACGCATCGACCGCCTCGAGGCTTACGTCTCGCCTCAATTTTAGAGAAAACGCCTCGAACCGCCTCGCGCTTTTTTAAACCTTGATCGAGATTGATTGCCATTTCATTAATGATGTTGTACGAGGAGGCAAGATTGCTATACCACACATCTCGACAGATCTTCAGCTTGCAGACATATTTACAAAGGCCTTGTCAAAGAAGCGCCTTTCCTGGATTGCTTTCAAGTTGGGCATGATCGATGGATATGATCCAACTTGAGGGGGAATGTTGAGAGTATATTTGTTAATAGAATATTTTATAGAGAATATTCTATGTGGCTATTTGTTAAGAGAATATTCTATAGAGAATATTCTATGTGGCTATTTGTTAGGAGAATATTCTATAGAGAATATTTTATGGCTATTTGTTAAGAGAATATTCTATAGATAATATTCTATAGAATATTCTCCTTTGAGCACTCTAGGTTTTTGTCCTATATAAAGATCCCTAGACCTCTTGAATAAGACAAGTCTTTCTATTCTTTCATATTTTTCCACACCCTTATTGTTCAATCAACTCTGAGAGCTTCTGAAACCAAGTCCACGGACTCTGCTTAAGGTCATATATGGCCTTGTGAAGTCTACAGACCATATGGGACTCCTCCTCAGCAAAAAACCCTGGTGAATGTTGTATGTAGACTTCCTCCTACAAGTCCCTATATAAAAATGCATTCTTGACATCTAATTGGAAAAGTGATTAGTCACGTACTACAGCAACAACAATAATAACCCGTAGTGTAGAATGACACGCAACTAGAGAAAAGATATCCTGATAATCCACCCCATAGGCTTGGGTGAACCCACGAGCAACCAGACTGGCCTTATATCTGTCCACGGTACCATCCGTACAATGTATCACTGTAAACACACATTTTCTTCCAACAACAGATGCACCAAGAGGAGCTTGTACAACACTCCACGTACCGCAAGACTGTAACGCAACCATCTCATCCAAAATAGTCAGACGCCACTGACTACTCTGCAATGCCTTGATCGGACCATGATATCTCAACGGCCGAACCCACAATAAACCTCTGAAAATCCTTTCAGAGTCGTGTCAGAGAAACATGGGAAGCAAGGGGATACATAGTGCAAGCACGCCTCTTCTTCATTAAGGCACTAGGCACATCAAGGTCCTCAGCTTCCTCAGGAGCTGAGACCGGATCATCTAAGATATCTGGCACCTCAAGCTGCACACACAAATCACTAGTGCCATTAGTTGAACTCAAACGCTCAGAACACACAAGGGGCATGCTGGATGATGGAGAGGCACATGAGCATGAGGTCGGTACTGGTAAACCAGCGGAAAGAAGAGATGTGGCAGGCAGTGGAGGAGGTGGTGGACGTGATGTAGTGGAGCATGGAGTAGACGAAATCGGAGGTAGAGGCATGTATACATCTTCTCCATTCTCCGAAGAAATGAGCTTGTCACATGTAGGGGAGAAATACATAATAGACTCAAAGAATGTGGCATCTGCACTAACATAATACCTTCGTCGAACAGAGTCAAAGCAACTATAACTCTTTTAGGTCCTAAATATCCAACAATAACACATTTGACGGCTCAAGGAGAGAGCTTGTCAAGACTCAAAACCTGGAGACATCTGATAAACAAAAGCAACTGACCCAAAAATACAAGGCGTTACAGAGAAAAGGTCCGTCTCGGGAAATGCAATCAAGAACAAGATCTTCTCCCCCCAGGACCGATGAGGGCATGCGATTCACCAAATAGCAATTAGAACTGCATCCCCCTAGCACGAATGAGGAGCATGGTTCTGGATCAAGAGAGTCCTGGTAACATCCAAAAGGTGGCGACATTTTCGTTTAGCCATCCCATTCTATTGAGACGTATAAGCATAAGATGTCTGGTGCACAATACCATAGGTTCTAATAAATTGAGAGATATGAGTACCATAAAATTCTAAAGCATTATCTGAAGGAATATAGTTGACATTTGCAGAGAAAACATTCCTTATTTCATTGATAAAAGACTGAATAACAGGACCAACATCAAACTTCTTAAGAAGAAAGACCCAAGACAATCTTGAAAACTCATCGATGGCAACAAGATAAAACCTATGCCCTTGATGGTCTAGGACATGAATCGGACCCCAAATATCAAAATGAATTAAATCAAAAAGACTATGACTACTTCGACCATGATGACTCTAGAATGTAGACCGATGATGCTTCTCAAGCTGGCAGGCCTCGCACTGAAAAGTAGAGCGAGGAGAAATCTGTGGAAGAACGTGACACGGCCTTTGCAGAGGAAGATGACCAAATTGAAGATGCCACACATAGGGAGAAACGGATCCAGTACGAAGAGAAGAAGTACCAGCATATGGGGATTGTACCATCCTATAGAGACCTCCTTGATCATAGCCAGATTTAATCACTCTACCCGTAAGAATGTCCTGAAACACAAGAGCAAAAGGATCAAACATGGCACGATAATGTAAATCCTTGGTGATTTGACTAATGGATAGTAAATTCATATAAAATTCAGGAGCATAAAAAACATTCTGAAATCGCATTGCAGGAGTTAATTGCACCTCCTCCTAAACAGCGATGGGAAAGTGTGTCACATCTGCTATTACTATTGATCTCCCTGATTAAGTCGGACTGTAAGTACTAAACTGTCCTCTGTCACCACAAACATGATGGGATGCTCCTGAATCCATAATCCATTCTGACAAATCTGCCCTGTAACAGCTAGTAATAGCATATGTTATACCTGATGTGGACGTTGATGCTAAAGCAGTTACCTCTGAGGATCTTGATAGAGAACTGGTTAACCTAGGAGCAGGCATAATCTCCCTGAGCAGCGCTACAAGTTCATCAAATCTCTGATCAGATGCAAGTGATGGACTCCCAACCTGTTGAGTCTGCTCTGCAACTCGTGCTGAAGCGGGAAAGCCATGCTTAGAATAGCATGTTTCCTCAGAGTGGCCTGACCTATGGCAGTAGGTGCATGGCTGACGGGGTCAACTACCCCCTCCCTTGCCACGGTTTCCTCAACCACGGCACTGCATAGGGCTTCCCCTATCACGAGAGGCAGCCACAGCTGAAGAGGTATGAGAGTGTTGAATACCACCAGAAGATTTTTTTTTGAAAACCAACACAGGTATTCTCCCAAGCTGGGAGCTACTGCCTCATATTATACGGGAAAAGATGTAGTTAATTAGTGAGAAGCCCAGAAATTGTAAAGGGCTTTACAATGGATAAAAGCATTCTCCGAGTAGAATCTCTGATTTTTAAAGATATTGTCATTTCGTCCCTGTCAGATTGCCCACAGCATTGCGAAGGCCTGTGAGACGTCGTCAGTGGAGCCACGCCCCACCCTCCGGATCGATCTCCAAAAAATCGCCGCATCATCAGACCGTAGCCACGTCAAGCACAGCTCACGCCAAACCGCAGCCATGGAAGGACGTATCGATATCGACAACATATCGATACAATGTCGATACCGATATATCGCCGATATATCGGCGATATATCGACGCATATCACCGAAACCCGATATCCATTAGGCATTTTTCTCCTGTCGATACCCGATATATCCATATCGGCGATATATCAGTGACCTGTCGATACCGATATATCGACGATATATCGTGATATGGCGATCCATGACCGCAGCCGAGGTTTGGCACTTGAAGAATATGCGTCCTCCTGCTGACCATAACACTTGTCGTACATCGTGTCATGTACCCCAAAAAGACGAGCCCGCCTAACCTTGTCACAAATGCGATCCCTCCTCAAGCACCACAGGAAAATCTTGACCCTATTAGGAATCTTTGCCGCCCATATCACTCCTAAATCTTTGCTCCTACCACGAGAGGCAGCCACAGCTAAAGAGGTATGAGACTGTTGAATACCACCAGAAGATATAGAGAACATGCTTAATCTGTGATTTTGTAGTATTCCCTCCTTTGGATGTATGGTGGCATCAGTAAGGATCTGTGCCCGAGCAGCGTCATACTCGGATCGAGAGCTAGAAAAACTCCGATCATCACCGAGCCTATGTACGCCTTAAGTTGCTCTGGTGTAGTGGTCAATGGAATGAAACCATGGAGCTTCTCAAACATATCCCTTAGAGAAGTGTAAAGGGTATGGAGAGGACGGCCATTCTGCTTCGACGTGAAGATATCGTGCTGAAGTTGCAATATCTTCGACTCATTCTTCGTCGGAGAGTGCGTAGCGACGAGAATGTCCCACATAGCCTTTGCAGTAGGTTGACTCGGTATATCGTTGGCTATCTTCATAGACACTGTCCCAGATAGCTTTACATGTGCATATGCGGCATCTGCCTCTCATGAGGTATTAGCCCCAGTCTTGTCACTTGGTTCCTTTTTCGTGAAGATAAGCTTCTTGCCATTACACTGCATCGGGCTCATGAACCGCATGGCCCATAGTTCATAGTTCGTTCCATCCATCTTGACAATGGGTGCTGGACCTTAGAAGGCACCCAGAGATGAAACATCTGTTTTGTTGTCTGGCATGATGACGACAATATCCAAGTCTGGGTCTGCAAATTGCACTACCTGCATCTACACTGACATATGAGGGGATGGTTGTGGGTGTAGACTCACACCACAACCTCTCACATCCTTTGGAGCCCCCTTTGGCTAACTAGGGTGATTTTAGATGATCAAAATCACACCCTAGATACTCAGACATAGAACTAACAGGAGACGAAGCCTGCAGGAGGCGATACAGGCTGCGGGAGGTCGGTTGGCGGCGGCCTGGACGACGGCCTGCTCGATGATGGTGGCACAAACTGCGGCTGTCAGTCCAGGGTGGAGACGACGACTGTTGCCGCTATATGGCTGCGCAGCGACAGTTGGACTGCCGGTTTGGGCGTCCGGTTGTGCGGGGAGGCCCGCCGGCAGCGGTGGCGGCACTTGGACGTGTTAGGGTTTTAGGTGGGGTCGAGTTTCTAGGGCACAGGCTCTGTTCTAGGACCGTCGCTCTGATACCATGTGGAAAGGCGTGAAAATGAAAGTTAGATTTCATCGTAGCCCTAGAGCTCTCTTATATAGGAGAAAAAGCTCAAAGGGAAAATAACATAAAATAGATCGAAGAAATAAGAAATTACAAAATAAAGAAAATGAGATATAAATATCTCAACAGATTTTTTTGTCTTTTGTTATTGTGTGTTTGTTATTGCATGTGTGTGTTTTGCGTCCACTAGTTTGCAAGGGCTTTATTGCAGTCTTTGTTGGGATCAAATGGCCATTCATGTTTCTTTTTCATTGGAAGATTAAGCGGAAACCCGTTTACTTATGTTTTCTCATATGAATCTTGACTCCAGCTATTGGGACCCCTTTTCTTATCAACTCATTACATGCTATTTGACTCTATATTAATGACTGGTAACAGCCAAGGTATTTGTGCATTAGGTATATTACATGGAATTGCGAAACCAACAAAATAAAATAGTGATTTTTGAAACTTGCAGAGTATTCATGCTTTCAGTACTTCAAGCAAATTTTCAAAAAAAATTCGTAGTAACATGTTAGTGCTATACTGGGATATGACTAGCATATATCAGAACCAAATATAGACGATTGCATTCCTTTCCTAAAGCCATGGTGTTTCGGGCATTCCTCCTTTCTTACAACATCTCACGTCAACTTTCCAGGAAAAACAATTACGCAATTCCCATATATTGTTCAAATGTTTATCCCTGATGACGCCTTTATACCATGCAATCCAGCTCCCAACAATCACAAATATCTTGCTCTTCTCGTCCGTAGTTTGTCAGCCTTCGTAACTAGGGCAGAGTTCCCAATTCAAGCAGGAAATGAGGTAAAAGACTTGTTTCCTTTACTTAATAACCTTAGCTATTAGATGAAGCTAAGAATTCATCGAGGACATTTAAATATCATAAAAATTTCAATTATATGCAGAAGGTTACACTCTATAGTTGTCACACTACTAATAAGACTACATAAGCCTTCAAAATATCTGAATCCACCCCTACCATGGAAAGGTTATACCTGTCACGATGCACAGCCGAGGAAGCTTTGTGCAGGCCCCAATGAAACGTATAATATTTCCATGATGAAGTTGCCTAGAGAAGACGAAATGTGAGCCAGGTGAAGTTCTGATGAAACATAGCATAATAACATTCAATTGTAATGAAAGATCAATTCCCTATAACATCCAAGAGATTTTGGTGTCCATGACTATAGAAATACATGATATTTGATCTAACCTACAAATCAAAATGGCAATTAGTCAACACCTCAGTTTGTTCAAGTCATGTATTAGGAAAGAAATGACCATATTTGGTGCTTAAATTACAATCAATAAGCTTATTCGAATGACTTCAGCGGAATTGAGATTTACATTGGCTTGTTCATTGTTACACTTGCAAATCTAGGTAGATCAAGTTGAGAAATGAAGAGTAACCTCCAGTCCACTCAAAAAAGGCATTGGTACCTGGACAATCTAGCTTGCACCTAATCTGACAGACAAGGTACTATTGGATGGCTAGTGCTATTTTTCGGTTGAGTCCCTAAACTAAAATAGTGTGGAGCTGTCCTTATAATAATGATTGTGTTTTATGGATAAATAGGGTGTTAAGAAGAAAATCAAAAGAAACTATATTGGTATAAATAAACTTTTTGGGAACGCTACTTGATACATTTTTATGATGACAGTTAAATCCTATTAGAAGAAGGTTTACAAAAGCGAAGCTTGAGTCCACAACAAAGTCAGCCAGATCCGTTGTCTTTAACAAGTGTAGTCCTCGATTGACATAAGAATACTAATAGGTGAGTTTCTTTTAAATATTCCCTAGATATGAAATCGGGACACATTACACAGTCACACAAAATATTGTGCAGCTGAAAGCAATCATCACCTCAGAATTTGAACTTCTTGGGAAAACTCTACTTCTGTTTTTTCATTCAAATGTTCATGTCTGAGAACCTTGATAGCAACATCCTGGTCCAAATATTTTCCATGAAACCTGTATCCAAGAATTTTATACATTTTACAAAGAAAAATATAGATGCAAGAAATATGAATAATCTTATCTATAATGCCCTCACAGATCTCCACAAGAGCCAGATCCAATCCTTTCTTCGAACCTTAACAAGTCAACCTCAATCTCCACGTCATCGAATACACCATGGACGGCATGAGCTCTCTTTGACGCGGAATGAGATGAACCATACCAGGACCTCTATTAGAAATTGCAGCAAAAAGAAGTGTCTTACTATGCAGTATGAAACTTCAATATAAATCCATCAAATGTTAATAAATTTTTAAAGGTAACAGAAAAAAATATAAAAGTCGCAAAACCATAAGATCTGAACCTTCTTTTTTAAGCTAAAAGGAAGGAACAGGTATCAACTCGATATTTAGCTACATTTTCTTCAAAAAGTCTGTTAGGGAATAACTCAAAATGATATCACTGAAAGCAAGTAAATGTATCCACAGACAAGATTAATACTTGTACAAGCATTTGTAACATATGTTTTGATGATGACGATTCAGTTTTCGCACAGCTAACTTTTTTAAAAAAAGAGAGAGAGAAGGGTGCGGCTTCGAGAAGACACACAGCCAAAATTTTCTAATATACTCACAACATTAACGCATACATATTACAAAAACCAACACACATGAACTATCTTGGCAAGTTTTAACACATTCTCCACATACATTCTCTAGCTGCGGAAGATAACCAGATTCCCAAAGGGCTCAAAGAATAACCGCAATCCAAATCATGTCAGGCCCATAATCATGACCAAACGATCAATTGAGTCCTTGAAAGCATCTACAGAGTCCATCACCACTGCACTCAAGCCAGCTGCCATGCAGACGTCCCTCAAGCAACGCAATCAAAAAACAGATTATCAACGTCCTCAACCGCTGCGAGATACCACTGACCAGTGCCTTCCACCCCTAGAAGAATCAGGGATCTGCAATTGCAAGTCATCAAACGCTCCCTCCACAACAGCCACACGAAGAGCATGATACACAGCAGGACCTTCCAATTCCAGATCTGCTTGTACTCCTAAGAGACAATACCAGGGTCAAAGACTATATGAGCATAAAAGGTCATAACCGAGAAGTGCCCATCTATCCAAATCCAGTGATCTCACCCCACTGACAAACCTCTAATTACAGCGCATACACCAGAACCAAGAATTCAGCAATAGCTGGTTCAACAGATCTTTACGAATACGAAAGTGTGGCCTCCAACCACCACTATCCAAACAACCACCAGCAGAACAACCACCAACAACTGCCAAATCAAAAAAAAACATGAGAAGCAATCACATAAAACTATCCTAATCATCCAACCAATTTTGGAAACCAATATTGTCACCCGCCTCAAGAGACGAGAGGTCATGGGCAACGCCGAACAGATACCCAATCAGAAATTCTGTGGCGCATGCTCTGCCCCTACTGCACTAAGAGGTCTGTCATGACACTGTAGATGGCTTGCACCATCTACTCAACAAATCTGAACCGACTCCCTAGATGTGAGTCATCCACATAGCCAACAAAACAGTGTACATCTCATCCAAACTTGGGACACCAAACCAACCATCGTCCTCCAAAAGAACCACTATCTTCCACCAACAAGCTGGAATCCCTACACCTCCTCAGATGACGCCTTAAAAAACTTCTGCATTAAAGTCTTAAGCCTTCCGCAAAAATCAGAATGAAAATCTTGTGGGTCGACAAGAAAAAAAATAGGCCTTCAAAAGAACAAGGCGAACCACTCTCGACAAAGATGACAATCGTCACCCTGCTAATCTCTGCTCCATCTTTTCCACCATAGGTAACTAATCACTCTGACGCACCCCCCACCAAAGTCAACCCCAAGAACATGATCGAAGTGCCCCCGCCGTGTTGAAGAGTAGTTGTGCATGCTTCAATCCCATGCTTACGCATCCCAAAGGGAACAAAAGCAGACTTGTCATATCGACCTACAGCTCAGAAATCAAGCTATACAGCTCTAGTACCGTAGTGACCCCTCCAATGAATATGCACCACCTTTCAGAAAGAAAATGGTGTCATCAGCATACCACAAGACTGACATAGATAAAGAAACACAAGAGGGTAAGAATAGTGTTATATGGGGAAGTGATCAATTTAAACAAATATAGCTCAAAATTAAGAAAGAAACAACTAGAATAAGTAATCCACAGTACATCAAAAAATTATATGCGTTCATTCTACACAACATCTAAGTCTTGTTCCTGAGCATGACCTACCCGAGCGTAACACTCGGAATTAAAACCGAATCCGACCCAATTAGAGTTCATATGATCCGATAAAACCATCGATCAATATCAAATGATCTGAATTGATCCGTAGATCGTAAATCAATTTTTCGTTTGGAATCAATCAACCAAAAATCGATTGCATCATAATTCATGTCATCGAAAAAGCCTTGCTGCGCTCTGAACTGCAAAAACAAACCAAGACCATCACAAAATTCGATTCGACAAAATAAGACCAACAAAATCGATCGTTCGTCGATCAGAGGTCGTTTGACCATTTAAAATCGAAAAATTTAGTCACAAATCACAACCGTATTTCGCCAATTTTTGAATCCATCTTAGATCGGAAAAATAAAATATTATACACATTTAATCATCATTCTGAGATGTTCGAAACGAGCTATTATGCATCTTAATTAGAGATTCAGGGATACAAATGTGGATGACTTTGATATTTCATATAAGAGAGAGATGAAGGATTTTAAAAAAATGATGATGTGTCAAAAAACACCCCCACCCCAACACTTGGCCCTTCTTTCCTACCAAGATAATCCCCTCCACTTATCAAGACCTAAAACCCCTCTCCCCTTATTAATACCACCCAAAACCCTTTTCTTCTTTCTTATTTTTCCCCCAAAGCCACTCCAACTCTCCACCGAGGAGCCCCTTCTCCACCACATATTTACTGGAGCTACGGCTGGAGATCCCTGCTACTGCTGCTCTCCAAGCAGCAGGTTCGACCGTCGAAGCTACTGCAACCTCCACATGTTGCATACAGCTGCAGTTGTTGCTACTAAGGCTACTCCCAGCAGCTACAAGTTGCTGCCCAAGTCCCAGCTGGAGCTGCTACCATTAGCAGCATGTGCAGCTCCCATTTTTCCCTAAATTTGGAGATCTTCAAGGTATAATCCCCCCTCCTCTTCCTGCCTTCCATGCAATTTAAAAACGAATTCAAAACCATATTATTTGCTTTTGAAATTAGATGAAAAAGTGGACTTTTACATGGAATTGATCACAATTTCGTATCAATTAAATAACCCATGATGTCAAGCTTAAAAGATGAGAATTTGGTGGTGAATTGCATGCATTTAGTCCTAATTTCATATCACTAAATAAGTTACAGTCTATATGCTTAAAAGATGAGAATTTGGTGGTGACTTACATGGATTTAATCTTAATTTCACATCACTAAATATGCTACAATATTCATGTGTAAAAGATGAGAATTTAGTGGTGAAATGCATGAATTTAGTCTTAATTTCAGATCATTAAATATGCTACAGTTTTCATACTTGAAAGATGAGAATTTGATGGAGAGTTGTATGCTTTTCGATCTAATTTCAGGCTACTTTTTATGCTCTGATTTAATGACTAAAATTTAAATATTTGAGGGTTAAATTGGCATGAATTTAACCTAATTCAGGCCAATGTTTATGCTCTGATTTCATGATTAAATTTTAAATATTTGGGGTTAAACTGGCATGAATTTGATCTAATTTCATGTCATTGTTTATACTCTGATTTAATGATTAAAATTTAAATATTTGGGGTTAAATTGGCATGAATTAGATCAAAATTCATGCCATTGTTTATGCTCTGATTTCATGATTAAAATTTGAAGATTTGGGGGCAATTGGCATGAATTTAGTACTAATTTCAGACCACTAATTGGCTACATATTACATGTTTGAAAGATGAGAAATTGGGGGTGAATACTATGCAATTGTAGCCTAAATTCAGACCTAAGAATATGCTCCAGTTTCATGCGTTTAAGTATTTAAATGAGGTGTTCTTGCATGAATTGGACTCTAAATCCAGATCAAATATTAGTGTGTCCAAATCTCATGACTTTAAAGAAGATATTCTAAATACAAATATTAGAAAATTGATACCTTTCTCCGAGAAACCAAGAAATAGTTGAACCATAGGGAACCATCATCCAATTATAGCATTAAGGTGTCAATATCTAGGAGGTCACATATTCTTAAACAAATAATTCTGATATAATTGAATCAATCTATGATTTTCTAAGATCATTGTGCCTAATAATCTTCATCAATTGATCCTTTAGTAATTATACATCACTATGGATAAGTTGTAACAAAATACCTAGATCTGTAGAGATGACCATGCAAGATATTGTGAAAGGAATGTATATCAAGTATGTCTGTATCATGGTGAATTCGTGAAGATTGATATTTGTGTCGGTCATGGTGACCTTTACAACTGATTGTGCGAGGGTGCAGTTACCCTCAACTGGGCAGGAGATAGGAAGCCTAGTTAGGGCAGAGGCCGCCTAGTGCGCGGGTCTAAGATCCCAGTCTCTTGTACGTTTTTTCATGAGCTCGCAGTTTTTACGCTTCCTTGGGATCCAAGTGCTTTAGTTTGACCAGTTTCGTTGACCCTGTTTTCAGTAGGGTGCCTAAGCTGGAGGACCCTTGCTTTTGTTTTACGAGCTCGTTTTACCTATACACAGTAACACAAGTCTAGCCACACTGGAATGACTCGGACCAGAGTCTCTCCCACTCGTCTCAAGGGCGTAGTTGAAGTGTAACTAGCCTTCTCCTGGACCGCTCATCCACTGGGAAGGCGAGATAGTAGAGTCTCTTAAGAGGCTTCCTCACCGCTTGGGCTTGGCTACTGTTCCGCCAGTAGGTGCTGACGAGGATAAAGTTTAGATAATGGAAATCATCTATCATCAATCATCAACCTCAATAAGATCTATCATCATATCTTTCATCTCACAACAATGGTAGAGGAAATCATTTAGATCTAGATCACTTCTTCTATCATAAACTTACAATGAAACAAGGGAAGTATTGAGGGTTGAGAGTTGATGTGTGGTAAGGGGAAAAGCGGGATTCGTATATGGATAGCCAGAAAACCAACTTTCCATGTGGATGGTTAAATGAAGTGTGAATGTCATTCAATCGCAAAATTTTTTCATCATTTTCGTAACTTAGTACGATCAATTATAAATTTACATGTGAATGGTGTGTAAACGGGTAATCCGGATCCCAATGTCGTTACAGGAATGGTATCATAGCAGTGGTACTCTGATACACAACATTCATAACATTTTTTATCATATTAATTTCTCGGATAGCGATAGTTCTCTAACTTGTCATGAGTCTAAGAAGAAATGAATGGCATTCAATACACAAGTGTCACATTTGCATTTAATATTCATATAGTAGTCTCAGGAAGAGAAAGAGCACAATCATATAATTGCAAACAATCACTGTTATGACTAATAATGTTGGTTCTTGTACAGAACTATGACGTCGAGGACCGATCAGGAAATAGCTGACCAGTTGGAGCACATCATGGCTACACTTACGGATCTCCAGCAGCAGCAGACTACTATGAGAGATAAGCAGTTAGAGATGATAAGCCAGCAGAATCAAATTTTAGCTCAGCAGACTGAGATAGCTGACGGGCGGGGGGATATCGAGATGACATATGAGAAGCTATCTGATTTCACCTACTACCCTTCACAGGATGAGATACCACAGGAACAACCTCAGTCCGTGGAGGATCAGCAGCCTCAGATTGATGATCTGCGCGATGAAGTGCTAGTACATTGAGCAGATGAGGGAGATTATGGCAGGAGCAGGAACCTGTACTTTTTGCAGATGAGGGTGTGCGCGAGCACTCAACCATACAAAGGCATCAGTCGATTTTCACTTCATATCAGCGAGCCAATGTGACCGTATTTGAGGGCACGGTGATATCAGATGAGGCAGAACAGTGGTTGAAGAGAGTGGTGAAGGTACTCCGTATGATTCGCGCACCACGAGACACGTGGTTACCTTTTGCGGAGTACTCTTTGACTATCTTTGTGAGAGAAGGTGGGAGAAGATTATTTCAGAGATGGGACATGAGCCTACAAGTGATGAATTGAGATGAGTTTCAGAGCCATTTCTTCTCTTGGAAGTGGAAGGAATCCCGATGCCGACTTTTCGCAGAGCTCAGATAGGGACAAATGACAGCCAGAGAATATTTTGTTCCTTACACCGAGCTATCTCGCCACACACCAGCAGTTGTTGCATTTTCAAATGATAATTGTTAGAAAATCGGAAGCGGAAGCGGAATGATAAACAGAGCTAAGAACAAGAAACATAAACATGGGAACACCATGATTTTACGTGGAACCCTACTCCGTGAGGAGCGGGATGAAACCACAGGAGAAGCCCTCAACGGGGTATATTTAGCATTGCTTTTTCTCATCTGTTACAGGAGGCCTGGGGCTCCTTATATAGCTTCTTCGGAGCCTCCAAATCCCACCACTGGACGATGTGGGACTAAACACTGGGATGGGGTAAATGGATCCTGGAGGTATCCATTTACCAATCTACAACTCAATAAGCGCATACACCTTATACTCCAACACTCCCCCTCAAGCTGGAGCATGCAATGCTCAGCTTGGACAAACAGAAAGAAACTCAACTCAACGCTACAGGACACTACGGACAATATCAACCCAGCGCGCACATTGCTGCAGTCGAGGACGTTGCTTCTCATGCCGTGCAGGTGAGGAGGACGAACGGGCTGGAGTGTGAGTCAACTGAAGACTCGGAATCAATCGTCGAGTCTGAACAACCGTAGAGTCTGATCATATGGCAGGTCTGGAGACTGCATCTGGCATCTGAATCTGGATCTGGAATACAAGACCTGTGACTCTACATATACACTCCTCCTTTCTCCCATACTTGTCGGAAAATGAACATCGACAAAGTTGGGAGAAGACAAGAGAGAAGGGGAAAACAAAGCATACTTGCGGCTTTTCATTTTCATTCATTTTTTTAAGCCGACCAATTTTTTTTAAAGCCGTTTCAATCACTTTTTTTCAGCTTTTTGCAACCTTTTTTTTTGAATTGCGTACGATTTTTCTTTGTATGCGGGTTTTTTTTATAGCGTACGGCTTTTTCAAATGTACGTGCCTTTCTTTTAATACTCGGCCCACTTGGGCTTTACAAAACATCTCCTCTCTCTCTCTCTCTTTTTATACCTTTTTTTACAAAGTTGTCCTTCTTGGGCCCGTACAAAGATAACAATTTTTTATAGCCCACGCGGGCATGCTGGGCGAAACCCTAATCAGGGTTTCCCTTTCTTCTTCAAGGATATGAAGCCCGCCGCCTGAGGGTTCCCTGGTTGGGAACCAAAAAACTTCGGAAGAGGCCTCCGCCTCTGGAAGAGATGGAGGGAGCGCCGCCTCCAGCGAGAGGAGGAGGCGATTGCGGCCTGGGAGTCGCGCCCTGGGGAGGTGCGGCGCGCCTACGCCTGGAACATGAGATGTCGCACTGCTGGGTCGCGGTGATAGGAGAGGCGGAAGGGCTGGAGATTGCGTGATGAGGCGAGGGCATCGCCCCTGCAAGTGGGTTGCACTGCCAGCAAGCGTCGCCAGATACTGCGGGAGGGCGTTGCCTGATGGGAGAGCTCCTGCTTGCGCATATACGAAGGGTGCGCTAGAGGAGATCAGGTACGATCTGGGAGGAGCCGCCATGGAGCACGCGTCGTCGCTCGATGGCGGCGCAATGGGGCGCGACTTGCGCCTGGCTGGGAGATGGTGCCGCTGCCTGCGGCTTCTCTGGAGATGCTTCTGGAATCTAGAGAAGATGTAGCATGTGCCACTGGCTGCGATCGGAAGAAATTTGCACCGCCAAAAATTAGGGTTCCAAAAAATTGAAACTCAAACAGACTCCAAAAAGAATGCCGAAGATCTTCAAGAATAACTTAATCGAAATCTCGAATAAAAAAATAAATCTCAAGAATAAATCCTCGAGAATCGATCCGCTCTGATACCATGTTAGAAAATCGGAAGCGGAAGCGGAATGATAAAACAGAGCTAAGAACAAGAAAGATAGAACATGGAAACACTCTGATTTTACGTGGAACCCTACTCCGTGAGGAGCGGGATGAAACCACGGGAGAAGCCCTCAACGGGGCATATTTAGCATTGCTTTTTCTCATCTGTTACAGGAGGCCTGGGGCTCCTTATATAGCCTCTCCAGAGCCTTCCAAGTCCCACCACTGGACGATGTGGGACTAAACATTGGGATGGGGAATATGTATCCTGGAGATATCCATTTACCCATCTACAACTCAATAGGCGCATACACCGCATACTCCAGCAATAATCTGAACAAGTTCATCAGAGGGATGAGGGAAGAGGTGTAAGAGAAGCTAGCCGGACTACGTCCAACATTTATCTCTGAGGCTACTGACGCAACGGAGAAGTTTGGGGATATCAGACAGAGACATTTGGGAGTTTTTCTGGAGTAGCACCTACACCACAACGGTCATTTGGACCAATACGACGACCGTTTCAGCAGCAAAGGTCAGCTCGACGATTTCGTCTTATGGGATCAGCATTTTCTGGTGGTGCTCGCTCCTTTCCAGCGACTACGATGAGAGGTGTTGGATTATATGCGTCATATGTGGTAGATGGGTCCCTCCAGGATCCATTTACCACATCCAGTGTTTAGTCCCACATCTACCAGTGGTGGGACTTGGAGGGTCGTGGATGTTATATAAGAAGCCCGAGACCTCATGTATCAGAAGAGAAAGTTCAATGAACAAATCAGCCCTTGGAGGTGTTCTCCCGTGGTTTCATCCTGCTCCTTAGGGAGTAGGGTTCCACGTAAAAGTCACAATCTTCTTTCATGTTTATTTCTATTTCTCTGATATTAGCTTCCGCATTCATAGTTTTTAACATGGTATCAGAGTGGGTTCGATTCTCTAAGATGTTTTATGCTCTTTATTTATTCGAGATTCGATTATTAGAACAAGTTTTGTTCTTGGTTGATTCGTGAAGATTTGTCATGAATTCTTAATGTCCAAGATCTGGTTCGATGTTATTCTCCAGTTCCAAGCATCTAGGGTTTAACCCTAGTTATTCTTGAAGGGTTTTGTTGGAAACCATAACTATGACTTCATCTTCATGAAGGCACAGCATCTCCAGGATTCAACTCCAAGCGGTTGCTCCAGCCGCATCATCACCGCTAGGGGGCACCAGCCTCGCTCCAGGTAGCTACGGCGCAACCCCTCCATATCTCCTAGGGACGCCACCATCTTCAAACGAGGCGGAGCAAGTTCCTTCATATTCCAAGGTTTCCAAGCAGCGCCAGGCAGCCCCTCTTATGCCATCAGCATGCTCCACCACCCAAATCCAAGTGGTGAAGACCTCTATCTAGCACTGCCTCCCATGTTGCATCTCGTCCAAGTGCATGCGATACCGCCACCTCTTCAATCGAAAGCACCACCACCGTGCAGGCCACCTCCACCTTCGCAGGCCAGGTGGCGGTTATAATACGCGTTTTGAGTAGTTGCAAGTTTTGTAGAATATGACTACACTATGTTTTTGAATGTTATCAAGTGTTATTTCAAGGAAATATTGAATTGATAGTGTTTACACTATACGTTTGACACAGTCAATAGATTCGCCTTGATGCAATGATTTCATTGAAACTTGTTTTGTATAAATCAGAGACCGTCTTGAATAATTATGACTTTAAAAGGTTCTTTGGATTTCGAAGCACATCCAACATAGTACCACATCTAGTAATCTGGAAGTTTGGTAGTAGCTTATAAGTAGTAGAAGCCACTACTAGTATAGGGCCCACAATGTTATAGATTTATACTCGTTAGACCATAATCACATCATTAAGACTAATTAAGTGTGATTAGTACTAATTATCCATCATTAGTGATAATTAAGTGTCATTAACAATAGTAGGACACATGGAAGACAAATCATAGGACATGTGTCATTATACATTCAGGACATGTGTCAATGCACAAGAGTACCATGTGTCATCATTCTAAGACTAACATGTGTCCTAGTGTAGCCTCATACTTGTGCAACAAGTTTTCTCATGCATGAGCCATGTGCCATGGTGTATGAATGGCAAGTGTTGCCATGTGTCTTCATACATGTTAGAGAAATAACATGTGTCTTAAAACCTCCCTTAAATGTTGACACATGTCACCCATGCAATGGGGTTGTGTCATCATTCTAAGACTAACATGTGTCCTAGTGTAGCCTCATACTTTTGCAACAAGTTTTCTCATGCATGAGCCATGTGCCATGGTGTATGAATGGCAAGTGTTGCCATGTGTCTTCATACATGTTAGAGAAGTAACATGTGTCTTAAAACCTCCCTTAAATGTTGACACATGTCACCCATGCAATGGGGTTGGAGCCCTATATATACCCATGAGCATGGCCTCAAATTTCGCCGAAATTCGACCGAATTTCGGTCGAATTTCGGTTTCGATGGGTCACCGAAATGTGACCGAAATGGCCTATATCGGCCGAAATTTGGGGGCCTTAGTTCAAAAAACGACCGAAATGACCGAAATTTCGGTCGAATTTCGACCGAAATTCGGCCGAAATGTCGTTTCGGTCAGTCACCGAAACGAAACCGAAATCCGACATTTAAGGCCTTGCCCATGAGCCCCCATTCTATTCACTTCATCCCACGCCCCTCTCACCACCTTAGAGCCACAAGGTCGTCGAGGTTGCTGGAGGAGCACGATAGGAGTCACGGCGAAGCTCTGTTGGTTACCGAGAGTGCAGTAGAAGCCGTAACGAGGTTCTGCCAGCCATCAAGCGGTAGTATTCGAATCTAAGACGGTTATACGTGGTATTCACTAAAGAAGGCGATCCCGACTCGAGTTAGATAGCAATCAGGTGAGGGATTCTCAAGCGCTATTTTAAAGCAATAATCTTTAGATTTTGATGCATGGTTTTGAATAGCAAGTATGCAATTGTGTTTTCTAAAGCGTTTACCTATGAATTGCAAGTACCATACAGTTGATATGAAATCAGGGCTTTAGAACGTATTTCAGACGTTGTTTCAAGTGTTTTATCATGATAGGCACGTTTTCAAGCATTTTGGTTCTTTGTGGAACACGAAACATAAGTTCCACTACTTAGATTTGAGCTTTATATATATGAAATATGTTTTTAACAGTTACCATGCAATATGGATCGGTTTTCAAGTTCTAGTTTCCAGTTGTAAGAATATGCATGTTATGACAGATTGTTTTATTATCATGAATTAGCTGTTATGAGCATGAATTAGCAAAAGTACGGATTATTAGTGGCAAAAAAGAATCAGAATCAGAAAGTAAGCACCACAGTAGCTATTTTATACAATTCGTGAACTAGCCATTAGATATGGTGATGTCATTAGATATGACCCTGAAACAGCCACTAGATATGGCAAACCATTAGATATGGTATCAAGAGGACTTTGGGTCCGCATTCTGTATACATATAGGCTTTGGGCCGTATGCAGGGTGTTTTTGGTCTTTGGGACCGTCTACGCGTATGACTTAGTTTTTAGCGTTCATGAACAGATAACTTAGCCACAGTGGTGATTAGTGCAAACAGCTTGATAGTGATAATTATGTTTCAGTTTATCTTCTTTTGAAGTGATTTCAGTATTCAATTGCAAAACTAGCATGTTGTTTTTATATGATTACTGTCATAAAGTATGTTGCAAGTTATTTCAAAGCATTCAGCAAAAGTTTTTGGTATGATGCTCATATTTCAACTTTTAGCTATATGTAAAAAGCTTGAGATCCTTTCACTGGGTCTAAGCTCATAAATGGGTTTAGACTCATCCCTTTATATTATAATTAGGTTCAGATCAACAGAATAAAAATCAGAAGGAGAAAGGACTGCTTATACACTAGGAGGAGGTAGCTTTTGGTTTTCATTTTTTTGTATTGTACGTGGTTTTTTTGTAAGGAGATGTAATAGAACTTGTGTAAGACACTTCTTTGTAATGTGAACTTTAAATTACAACGATGATATGTTAGATGACATTGCCACATGTATACTTTGAGGAAAAAGAAGCAGAAAGATCTCTGTCGCAGCACGTTCTTTTTAGCGGGACGGGTCGTGACAGCGGTAACCTGGCTTCCTCCTCCTTCCAAGCAGAGCACCACCCCCAATGGCGACCCCCCAGAACTGCGCATCTCCTTCACGAGCATACTCCAGGCGGAGAGCCCCAGTGACACCTCCAGCTGCATATATTGGCGGCATCAGCTCCAGGCAGGGCTTCGCAAAGGCCATCGCCCCTCCTGGCAGCGCTCGTGCTCACACACAGCCCCCGCAGCCCCCCTCCTGGTGATGAAGAAGACTAGGGGTGGCGGCAGCCTCTCAACGAGCAAAGCCCCATCGTAGGCAGCGTGCGTTCGAAGAGGATTCCCAAGTGGGAACCCTAAATAAGGGGGAAAATCAAGGGCTCAAGTGGGCCGAGATAAAAAAAAGTGAGGTAATGAGTTCAAAAAAATGTATTGAACGGCTTTAAAAAAAGATGAGAGGGGGAGAATTTCTTTGAAAGAAAAAAGGCGCGTACAAAAGAAAATCCATAAGCAAGAAAAAAAGAAGGGAAAGTCGAAAAAAATGACTAACGGCTTACTTAAAAAAATGACGGCTATCAGAAAATGAAATAGCAAGAAAAAAGGATTTGAAAAGAAAAAAATTGAAAGAAAAAGTCGAAGAAGAAATGTAATCAGCTTATGTGATGTTTTCCCCATTTTATTGTCTTCTCCCAACTTTGTCGATGTCACTGTTTTCCAACAAGTATGGGAGAAAGGGGAGTATTGTGTAGAGTTAAAAGTTGAATTCAGATTCTCCAGACCAGACAGATTTTCAAACTCTAAATTTCAGTTTCAGACTCTGGGGATTGGTACAGAGTCCAAGTTCGAGGCACTCCATATTTGAGTGACCTAATTTCTTCGAGTTCTCCAGAGAAAGACTACTTTTCAGACGCACATGTGTGTGATCATTTTTGTGTGGTCTCCATCTTTTGTTTTTCAGTCTCAGAGTTTTTGTGTGATCCATAAGGACTCCATAGTAGAGATCTCATTCTCTATGCCACGTGGGTTAGGGTTTTCATGTGATTTCATAGGGAATCCAGAGTAGAGATCCCATTCTCTAAGCCAGTATGAGATAGACACAGTTCTCCGACGAGGAGACTGTGGAAAGGTGTGAAACGGAAAGTTTGATTCCATCGTAGCCCTAGAGCTCTCTTATATAGGAGAAAAGCTTAGAAGGAAAATTACATAAAGTAGACAAAAGAAATAAGAAACTACAAAATAAGATAAGGAGATATAAATATCTCAACACTCTCCCTCAAGCTGGAGCATATATGTCAATAATGCTCAGCTTGGAACAGCAATGGCGAAAAAGACCTCTTGCAAAAGCTTTATTAAACATGTCTGTAATCTGATCGCTTGAAGCAACATGAAAGGTGGAAATAAGACCCTTCTGGATTACATCATGAGTGCAATGGCAGTTTACTTCAATACATGGCCTCAAATTTCGATGAAATTCGATCGAATTTCGGTCGAATTTCGATATCCTGTCGAAATCAAAATTCGACCTAAATGGCTGAAATGACCGAAATATGGGAGCCGGGAGCCCTGGCAAAAAATGACCGAAATAAATCGAATTTCCTTCGAATTTGACCGAAATTCCATTTCGGTCGGTCACTGAAATGGTACCCGAACCGACATTTAAGGCCTTGCTTCAATATGCTTTGTCATTTCATGGAAGATTGTATTATTAGCTATGAATAAAGCGGCTTGGTTATCATATTTGAGGTGCATAGGAAGAGACACCTCAATAGTTAGGTCAGTCAGGAAAGACCTGACCCGCATCATTTCCAGGCTCCCTATGGGCCATGGACCTAATACTCCGATTCAGTACTAGATCTAGCCACAATTGTCTGTTTTTTACTCTTCCATGAAACCAACGAGCTATCTACAAACACAGTGAGGCCTGAAGTGGACTTCCTCTCCTTGGGGCACCCAGCATAATCTGCATCTGCACATCCAGTAATTGTGACAGATATGTCTCTTCTAAACAAAAGTCATGCACCTGGGGAAGATTTCAGATACCTCAAGATCATGTTAACTGCATCCATATGAACATGCCTTGGTTGCTCCATAAACTGGTTGACTCTGCTAACTGCAAATTATATATCGGGCATGGTGATAGTGACATATAAAAGCTTGCCTACAGGTTCTCTATATCATCTCTGATCCACCTCCTCAGAGTCATCGTCATAGAGCCTAGAATTGGGATCCATTAGAGTAGTAGCAGGTCCACATCCTTTCATGCTCGTCTCATATAGGAGGTCAGTGACGTACTTCCTTTGGTCAATACCATGCCATGCTGATTTATTGCACAACTCTAAGCCAAGGAAGTAACACAGCTTGCCAAGGTCCTTGCTCACAAACTGTTGTCCAAGGAAATCCTTAGTTGCATGAATGATCTGATAATCCTTACCTGTAACAATAATGTCATCAACGTAGACCAGAATAGCAACGGTACCTCGTCGGGTTCTCCTAATAAAAAGAGAATGATCAGCAGTATATCTAATAAATCCATGTTGTTCAATCAACTCTAAGAGCTTTTGAAACAAAGCCCTCGAACTCTGCTTAAGGCCATATATGGCCTTGTGAAGTCTGCACACCATATTGGACTCCCCCTCAGCAGCAAATCCTAGTGGTTGCTGCATATAAACTTCCTCCTGCAAGTCCCCAAACAAAAAGGCATTCTTGACCGCTAAATTGAAAAAATACTATTCACATACCACAAGAACAATAGTAAGAATCTACAGTGTAGAATGATGCGCAGCTGGAGAAAAGGTATCCCGCTAATCCATCCCATAGGTTTGGGTGAACCCACAAGCAACAAGCATGGCCTTATACCTGTCCACAGTGCCATCCGTGTGGTGTTTCACTGTAAACACCACCATTTGTTGCCAACAACGGATGCTCCTGGAGGAGCCTGCATAACGCTCCATGTACAAAGGGACTGTAACGCAGCGATCTCCTCCTCCATAGCCAAACGCTACTGACTACTCTGCAATGCCTCCACATAGGACCGTGGTATCTCCACGGCTGAGAGACCCACAACAAACCTCTGAAAATCCTCTGAGAGTCGAGCCAGAGAAACACGGGAAGCAAGAGGATACATAGTGCATGCACGCCTCTTCTTCCGTAGGGTATTAGGCACGTCAAGGGCCTCAACAACCTCAGTAGTTGAGAGCAGATCATCTACGAAATCATGTTCTTCACGTTGCATATGCAAATCACCAGTGCCATTTAATGAACTCTGTTAGAGTTATTATATTTACATTTATGTTTGTAACCTTTCGTGTTCCGTAACCCCTCGTGACCCTTCGGGTTCCATAACCCTTTGTGACCCTTCAAGTTCCGTAACCCCTACTGACCCTTCGGGTTCCGTAACCCTTGTACTCTCTAGGGTTTTCTCTCTATATAAGAGACCCTAACTCTATGGAATAAACATCTCATTCATCTCATTCGTCTCTCTTCTCAACATGGTATCAGAGCAACAGTCCTAGACCAAAGTCTAATACCCTAAATCCGCCGCTGCCACCAGCCCTCTCTCCGTCGACGACAAGGAGAGAGGGCTGGACCTCCTGCATCCCTTGTGGATTCCATGGTCTCGCGCAAGTCAGTCCGAGCCCCCAGCAGCACCAGCTGACATCTCCAGCGACACCTAAAGCGTCGCCCGAGGCTCCAACAGCTCCTGCCGCTCCTCCGGCATCGTCGGCACTGTCTGGAGCCTCCCCCCCTCCAACAACCCATGCTTCATCACGACTTGTTTCTCCTAACTTTTTGTTTCTCCCAACTTCATGTTCCATACTCTTTATTCTGTCAAGTATGAGAGAAATGGGGAGTCAGAGATGATTCTTCAGGACGTCTATTGCCCTACCATGACTGACAAACCTCCGCTCCAGACTACTACTCAAATCATCCATCTTCACCGAGCATCGACTTCTTCGTCGGGGCGTATACTTCTTCTTTTACGACCCGACTACTACTCCGCGCTGGACTTCTTCTACAGCGATTATTCTCCAGGCACGACTGAGATATGTTCCGGTGACCTGCAGGCACGACAGAGATATGTTCCGGTGACCTAATATCGCAGCGACTCTACAGGCATGACAGAGATACGTTCCGGTGACCTGAAAGCCGCAGACCCGTCCTCGAGCGAGATCTTCTACCAGCATCAGACATGTTCTTATGATGCTTCGTGTGAAGATGTGGTGTATACTTTTTATTTTTGTTACAAGCTGCAGCTCTCTCAGCTCCAGCTTGAGGGGGAGTGTTAGAGTTATTATATTTACATTTATGTTTGTAACCTTTCGTGTTCCGTAACCCCTCGTGACCCTTCGGGTTCCATAACCCTTTGTGACCCTTCAAGTTCCGTAACCCCTACTGACCCTTCGGGTTCCGTAACCCTTGTACTCTCTAGGGTTTTCTCTCTATATAAGAGACCCTAACTCTATGGAATAAACATCTCATTCATCTCATTCGTCTCTCTTCTCAACAAACTCAAATACTCAGATTATACCTGGGGTTTGCTAGATGATGGAGGAGGTACATGATCACGAGGTCGACGTTGGTAAACCTACAAAAAGAAGGTAGGTATGGTAGGTAGTGGAGGAGGTGGTGGTGTAGATGATAGTGGAGGTCGTGGAGGTGGGAGCGGAGGAGGTGATGGTGTAATGGGGCTTGTAGTGGACAACGTTGTAGGTGGAGGCATGTATACCTCTTCTCCATTCTCCGAAGGAATAAGCTTGTCACCTGTAGGAGAGAAATACATAATAGACTCAAAGAAGGTGACATCTGTATTACCATAGTACCTTCGTCGAACAAAAATAAGCTTGTCACCTGTAGGAGAGAAATACATAATAGACTCAAAGGTGACATCTGCATTAACATAATACCTTCGTCGAACAAGATCAAAGCAACGATATCCTTTTTGGGTCCTGGAATAACCAACAAACACACATTTGACAATTATAGGAGAGAGCTTGTCAAGACCTGGAGACATTTGATGAACAAACGCAACTGACCCAAAAACACGAGGCGTAAGAGAGAAAAGATCCATCTCGAGAAACACCGTCGAGAATGGAATCTTCCCCCTCGGACTGATGAGGGCATGTGATTCATCAGGTAGCAAGCAGTTAGAACAGCGTCCCAAAGTGCGAAAGAGGAGCACGGCTGTAGATCAAGAGAGTCTTGGTAACATCCAAAAGGTGGCGATGTTTCCGTTCAGCCACCCCATTCTATTGAGATGTACACGCACAAGATGTCTGATGCACAATACCATAAGTTCTAAGAAACTGAGAGAGTTGACTACTACAGAATTCAAGAGCATTATTAGACCGAATATACTTGACATTTGCAGAGAAAATATTCCTTATTTCATTAATAAAAGATTGAATAACAGAACCAGCATCAGACTTGTCTTAAGAAGAAAGACTCATGACAATCTTGAAAACTCATCGACAACAACAAGATAAAACATATGCCCCTGATGCTCTGGGACATGACTTGGACCCCAAATATCAAAATGAATTAACTCAAAAAGACTGACTACTTCGACCCTGACGACTCTGGAATGTAGACTGATGATGCTTCCCAAGCTAGCGGGCTCACATTGAAAAGTAGAGCGAGGAGAAATCTAAGGAAGAACATGACACAACTATTGCAGAGAAGGTGACCAAATCGAAGATGCCACACATAAGGAGAAACAGATCTAATACCAAGAGAAGAAGCACCAGCATATCGAGATTGTACTAACCTATAGAGACCTCCTTGCTCACGGCCAGATCCAATCACCTGCCCGTAGGAATGTCATGAAACACAAGAGCAGAAAGATCAAATATGGCACAACAATGTAAATCCTTGGTGATTTGACTAATGGACAGTATATTCATAGAAAATTCAGGAGCATAAAGAATATTCTGAAGTCGCATTGTAGGGGTTAGATGCACCACCCCTGACCTGTAATGGGAGAGTATGTCCCATCAGCTATCACTACCGATCTCCTGATTGAGTTGGACTGTAAGTGCTAAATTGCCCTCTATCACCACATATATGATGGGATACTCCTGAATCCATAATCCATTCTGAAAAATATGCCTTGTAACAACTAGTAAGAGCATAGACTATACCTGATGTGGATGTTGATGCTGAAGCAGCTACCTCTGATGATCCTGAAGGAGAATTGGTTGACCCAGGAGCAGGCATAATCCTATGAGTCGCGCTACAAGTTCATCAAATTTCTTATCAGATGCATGTGATGTACTCCCAACCTGTTGAGTCTGCTTTACAGCACGTGCTGAAGCGGGAAAGTCATTCTTGGAATAGCATTTTTCCCAGAGTGGCTTGACCTATGGTAGTAGGAGCATGGATGACAGAGTCGACTACCCCCTCCCCTACCATGATTACCCCAACCATGATACTGATAGGGCTCCCCCTACCACGTGAGGCAACCATAGCTGATGAGGACTGAGACTGTTGAGCACCACCAGAAGATATAGAGAGCCTTCTCAATCTGCGGTATGCCTCCTCCATTGGAGGTATGGTGGCATCTTAAGAATCTGTGCTCAAGCAACGTCGTACTCAGGATAGAGGGCTGCTAGAAAAACTCCGATCATCACAGAGTTTCTGTACGCCTTGAGTTGCTCTGGTGTGTCAGTGAAGGGAATGAAACCATGGAGATTCTCAAACATACCCCTTAGAGAAGTGTAAAGGGTATGAAGAGGACGGCCATTCTGCTTCGACGTGAAGATATCATGGTGAAGTTGTAATATGACTCATTTTTCGCCAGAGAGTACGTAGCGGCGAGGATGTCTCACATTACTTGTGCAGTAGACTAACTCAGTATGCCATTGGCTATCTCCATAGACATAATCCCAGATAGTCAAACCTGTGCATGTGTCATCTACCTCTCATGAGACATTAACCCCAATCTTATCACTTGGCTCCTCCACGAGGATGTGCTTCTTGCTATTACACGGCATCAGACTCATGAAGTGCATGGTCCACAGTTCATAGTTTGTTCCATCCATCTTGACGATGGGTGATGGATCTTTGAAGGCACCCAGGGATGAAACATATGCTTTGTTGTCTGACATGATGACAACAATATCCAAGACGGGGTTTGCACGATGTACTACATGCTTCTATACTGACATATGAGGAGATGATTGTGGGTGTAGACTCATACACAACCTCTCTCATCCTTTGGATCCTTCTTTGGGTAACTAGGGTGATTTTAGATGTTCAAATCACGCTCTAAATACCCAGGCACAGAACTAACAGACGATGGAGCCCGCAGGAGGCAAAGCGAGCTGCAGGAGCGGAGAAGGTGGTGGCCTGGATGGCGGCATGAATGCCGGCATTGAACCCGGCAGCGGTGCCGTGGACGGTGCCGCGACGAGCAGCAACCTAGACCAACGCGCGCTCGGTCTCACGCCGCCTCCGCGTGCACGCGCCTCGCCGCTTCTGCCTTGGCGTCGCTCGGTCTCGCGCCGCACCAACGCGCGCTCCTGTGCGTCTGTGCGTGCCCCTGCGCATCTGTGTGCACCCCTGCGCGCCTACACGTTTGTGTGCCTTGTGCGTCTGTGCAAGGCGGCCTATATCGTCTTAGTTGAACCCCTTATGCCGGAGCCTCCTCTCTACCTGTTAGATCCATCTCCCCATTACTGTGGCATTTGCGCTTTGGACATCTACCGCTTCAGAAATTGTGTCATGTGTTACCCCAGGTTTCACCTCACACGTCCATCCAATGTGAGGCTAGTCAGTTGGGAAAGCACCATCGGTCTACCTTTCCCAGTCGTCAGTGTCGGAGTAGTACCTCCAAGTTCGAGTTGTTTCATGTCAATATCTGGGATCCCAGTCGTGTTCCTAATCATCAGGGATACAGGTTCTATATGGTTATTGTGGATGATTTCTCTCGCGTGTCTTGGGTCTTTCTGTTAAAGAATAAATCTGAAGCGGGGAATATTATCATAAATTTCATCAATGATGTTCGTAATGTTTTTTCCTGCATCTGTAAAAATTGTGAGAAGTGATAATGCCTTGGAATTTTGTACTCATACTCTTTCCAATTATTTTTCAGCTCAAGGGATTATCCACCAAACATCATGTGCCTATACTTCCCAACAAAATGGGGTTGGAGAAATGATGCGGATTGAAATCGGCGTCGACAAAATAATATATTTTTTTGGTATGGTGGATTTTTGGTGGAAGAACGAGATGGGTTGAGAATAGAAATTGGAGGGGTTGAGAGGAAGAAAAACTCGTCGGAACGAGGGGTTTGGAGAAGAGAACTCGCCGGGAATGCGAGAGGTTGAAGGAGGAGAACCGCGGAGATCGCGTGGAGGGAGAGAGAGGGAGAGGGGATAGAGATAACAATCTCAATTTCTAATTCATAATTGACTGCCTCAAAACAATGGGCTACCCTCTCTTTATATAGGAGAGAGGGGTTTACAAAAATAGTAAACTAAATTTAATTGACAACCGACTTGCCTAATTGGACTCTAACAAATTTTAAATTTACCTCTAATTACTCTAATTAGACTCTAACCAATTAATTGACCAAAATTGCAATTAATATCTACGAAATAACATTGAGATCACAGGCGATCTCAATTATTTAATTAGACCATTACGACCACTAAAAACGTAATTAAAATTGACTACTAATTAATTAGATAAATGTGGCCCTATAATTTGGGGTCACGCTGCATCAACTCTCCACCGCTTTAAAAATTCGGCTCCTGACGAATTGCGTGATGTAGGTGGTTCGTTGGAGAAATCATCCTTGAATTGCGGCTTCAATTTCCCCCAATGCGGTCATTTTCCGCGTTACGTTTGTAGTTTTTTCCAATTGGGGGGCATCTCTGCAATTTTCGTACCCCTTCAAATTTCCTTACCTTCTTATCCCTTTGGACTGTTCTGTAAAAAGGAGCTTCATGGAATTTTTTTTCGCAATTTTTCCAATTCAATATCCAATCCCACATTCTGTGGGACTCACGAGGCGCCATCTTCGGAGTGCCCGTTAGGGCACGCTCGGATTTCTCGTGCATATATCGCCGCCTGATGCGGCGGGGGCTGGCCAAGGCTTTGCGCAGCTCGGAGGGACGGCGTCACGGCGGGGTTCAATCGGGCCTCCGCGCAGGAGGCGCTGTGCTGTGGGGCGGCGGGGGTATTGGGACCGGGGCTGGTCGGAGGAGCGGTTGCTGGTGGGGAGGCGCGGGCGGGCCGATCGGGGAAGGGCTAGGGAGGGTAGGCGACGCACGTGAGTAGGGAAAGGCGGCTGGAGGCGGGGAGGGGAATGGAGGAGCGTTGGGTGCGCAAGGGGGTCGAGACTGGGAAGGCGGCGGCAGGCGAGTTGGGGGCAGAAGGAAGATGCGCACGGTGAGGGTGGCGAAGTGGGGTGGGGTCTCAGACGGTGGTGGTTCGACAGGGGGTGGGCTGGGAGCGGGGAATGGCTTCGGAGGGTGCTGGGGTTGCTGGCGAGACGGTGAAGGTCGCGAGTTCGGGGGAGAGGTGGCGGGTGGTGATGAGGGAGGGGTTCGCGGAGGTGAGGGCGAGGTGCGGCGGCGCAGGAGAAGGGTTGGGGCGGCGGCGGGGTGCTGTTGAGGAGAGAGGCGGGAGGCGATGAAGTCGGCGAGGTTGGGGCACGGGAGGGGAGGGAAGGAGGATGGCGTGGGGAAGATAGGAGGACTGCGGGGAGGAGAGGAGGTCTGCAAGGGTTCGCGCGGGAGGCGCGGGCTCTGAAGGGGGCGAGATCGGGCGGCGGGGTTGCACTGGGCGTCGCCGAGGGGCCGGGAGAAGGTGGCGCGGGGGCTGATCGTCCTGGACAGCAACATCTACTGCACAAATTTCGAGGTTTTCGTATTCCTCGTCCGCGGGATCTTCGTCGAAGATGGGTCCTTGGTCCCCCTTTGCTTCTTGCACAATAGTTGTATCAAATAGATCTTCATTTGGAATAAAAATACCTTCGTTTTCTGCCCCGAAATCGGGTTGGACAGTGGCTGCCACGATCTGATTTTCATTGTCGACGGATGAATCTTCATCTAAGGTTGTGTCCAACCATGCTTGGACCTTCAAGGATGCCACAAGACGCTTTTTGTACTTCCGTTGACGCGAACGCGCATGCGTCCCATAAGATACGTGGTTGAGATCGAGCTTGAGACGCCAATATGCCACGGGATCGTTGAATCGTAGGAACGACTCAATATCCATGTCGCTTCTCATATAAAGTCATACCCCTCATTCTTTGTGGGGCGATGCTGTTCTTACAGCATGTTATCTCATTAATCGTATGCTGTCGTCTGTCTTAGGTGAGAAGATTCCTTTCTCCCTTGTTTTTCCTGACAAAGAATTGTTCTCCCTCACTCCTCGTGTGTTTGGCTCGGTTGCCTTTGTCCACCAGTTGTCTCCAAGGATTGACAAGCTCTCTCCTAGGGTTGTCAAGTGTGTTTTCGCTGGGTACTCCAGAACACAGAAGGGGTACAAATGTTATGATCCATTGCGCAGGAGGTATCTCGTCAGTGTTGATGTTACATTTTTCAAGTCTGTTATGTACTTCTCATCTACAGGTGATAGTTGGTATCCTCTGGCACTACTGAAGCTATATACATGCCACCACCATCACCACCTCAACCATTACCATCTCCACCACTACCATCCCTTACACCTCCTGTTACCGTTCCTGTTTCCCCGTTGCCATTCCACTATACCTGTAAGCCTGCTTCTGCTCATGGTCACAGCTCATCATCTAGCTCGCCTGAGGTATGTTCTGAGAATATTATCAATATTGATGGATCTGACGATTTCCCTGAGCAAGATGTGTTACAGAGGCCAGATGAGGAGGCAGGTGATTTGGATCTACCTATTGCTCTTCGGAAGCAGAAGCGCAGCTGCGCGTCATATCCAATAGCATCTACTGTGTCTTTTGATCGCTTAACTGGAGATTTCAGGAGCTTTGTCATTGCACTATCGGTAGTGGATATTCCACGGAATTACCAAGATGCGTTGAAGGATAGTCGATGGCGTTTAGCCATGGAAGAAGAAATGGTTGCTCTTCAGTCAAGAGATACCTGGAGTCTTGTTGCTGCACCTACTGATGCGTCTACAGTGAGCTGCAAGTGGGTCTTTACAGTTAAGCATAATGCAGATGGCAGCATCGACAGATACAAGGCACGCCTGGTTGCTCGTGGCTTTACATAGACATATGGGGTGGATTATTTTGATACATTATCGCCGGTTGCTCGCCATTCCACCCTACGGATCCTTCTCTCTATTGCGGTTACTCGTGATTGGTCACTATACCAATTAGATGTCAAGAATGCATTCTTATACGGTGACTTACAGGAGGAAGTCTACATGCAACAACCTCCTGGTTTTGCTGTTGAGGGGGGTGTTCTAAGGTGTGTAGACTTCATAAGTCTATCTATGGCCTTAAGCAGAGCCCCAAAGCTTGGTTCCAGTCCAGAAGCTCTCAGACCTGTTTGAGAAACAGGGGTACAGACGTTCCAATGCAGATCATTCTTTGTTCGTACAGGAGACACCCAGAGGTACTATTGCAATTATGGTGTATGTAGATGATATCTTGATTACTGGTGATGACGAACAGGGAATTCAGAGGGCGAAAGAAATGCTGGGTTATGAATTTGTCATCAAGGACCTTGGAGTTCTTAGATATTTTCTGGGACTGGAATTCGCCAGAAATCCTCATGGGTTGTTAATGACCCAGAGGAAATATATCACTGACATGTTGAGTGAAACAGGAATGCTTGGTTGCTGACCTGCCACTACACCCATGGATCCCAGTATGAAACTATATGATGACGACACTGACGAGGTGGATAGGAGAAGATACAGAGAACTGGTGGGCAAGCTTCTCTATGTTACTATTACCAGACCCGATATCTCCTTTGCTGTGAGTCGGGTGAGCCAGTTCATGGAGCAACCACGTCAGGTATATATGGATGCTATACATATGATACTCAGGTACCTTATGTCATCTCCAGGAGCAGGTCTGTTGTTTAAGAAAGACAAGGAGATTACTATCTCAGCATTGTGCAGATGCAGATTACGCAGGATGTCCTAAGGATAGGAAGTCCACCACTGGATTTGTTGTGTATGTCGGAGACTCTCTGGTCTCATGGAGAAGCAAGAAGCAAACGGTTGTAGCAAAATCTAGTGCTGAGTCTGAATATAGGGCTATGGCCCAGGTCAGTACAGAAATAATGTGGGTGAAGGATGTGCTTACAGATCTATATATAAAAGTCCCTCTTCATATGGCCCTGGAATGTGACAATCAAGCAGCTCTATTCATTGCAAATAATCCAGCATTTCATGAACGAACCAAGCACATTGAGGTTGATCGTCACTTCATACGAGATATGATTCAGAAGGGATTTATTTCTGCATCCCATGTTAGCTCAGGAGACCAAACTGCAGACATCTTTACCAAGGCATTACTTCGAGGGCCGTTCCAGAAGTGTCCGTCCAAGCTGAGCATGATTGGCATCTATGCTCCACCTTGAGGGGGAGTGTAGAGATATATGTTACTTTCTTCTGTACCTTTTTGTATTTTCTTTTTCTGGTTGGACTCTTTATGTATTTTACCCATAGGCTACTCTCCTATATAAGAGAGCCTAGGGCGTATGGAATAAACAAGTTTTCTCATTTTTCCCAACAGATACCATGTGGAAAGGCGTAAAACGAAAAGTTGTATTCCATCATAGCCCTAGAGCTCTATATAGGAGAAAAGCTCAAAGGGAATATTACAAAAAGTAGACATAAGAAATAAGAAACAACAAAATAAGATAAAGAGATATAAATATCTCAACGGAGACTTTTCAAACTTCATTCTCCAACGATCGTGGACTCCGACGAGGATGTCTCCACGACTTTTTTAGTACGGTCCTTTCAGAGAGAAGTTGTCCACATGATGTGGAAAGTCAGAATTCTCCATGTAGAGACTCGTTTTCAATTTTGGTGGCTCTGACAGGCGCAGTACAGAGCACACCCAGTTTGACTCACACTCCAGTCCGTTTGTTCCCCCTCACCTGCACGACATGAGAAACAACGTCCTCGACAGCAGCCGACATTTGTGTTTGCGTTGAGTTGACATTGTCTGCAATGTCTTGTATTATGAGTTTGAGTAATTTCTTTATATTTGTCCAAGCTGAGCATTGCATGCTCTAGCTTGAGGGGGGATGTTGGAGTATATGTGTCATGTGTGGTAGATGGGTAAATGGATCCTTCCAGGATCCATTTACCACATCCAATGTTTAGTCGTACATCTACCAGTGGTGGTTATTGGAGGGTCTGTGGAGGCTATATAAGAAGCCCCATACCTCCTGTATCAGATGAGAAAATTCAATGAACAAATCAACCCTTTGAAGCGTTCTTCCGTTGTTTCATCACGCTCGTTAAGGAGCGGGGTTCCACATAAAAATCCTAGTTTTCTTTCATGTTTATTTCTATTTCTCCTATACTAGCTTCCGCATTCATAGATTTTTTAACAAGAGGGGCACTAGTCAGACGTGGCACCAGTACGACACGACCATCTAGGTCGAAAGGAGTGGAGAGACCCTCAACAAGACCGACTCGGAGCACTGATACGACTGCTACGCCTACCCCGTCTATGCGATGCTACTTGTGCAATCAATGGGGGTCATTGTCGGTCTCAGTGCCCCCAGGATTCTAGTAAGCCTCGACCGCAGCCACAGCCTTCTTAGCCGTAGACACAACATACTGGGAGTTTCCGTAGAAGAAACGCAAACTTTAGGAGGCCGCAGAGACAAACCCAGAGTGTGGTTGCTTCGAGTGTTGTACTAGCGAGATAGAGACAGTTACAAGCAATGACACATGAGCAAACACAATCAGCATCTACAATGGTGAAAGGTATGGTCTCAATTATGAGCCATCCTTTCCATTTTTTATTTGATTCTGGAGTGACAGATCCATTTATTGCTTCGAGATTAGTAGCTTCAGTAGGTAGAATTGCAGAGGTCGTAGATCCTCCATATTACATCCATGGGTCAAGTGGACAACTATTCATCATTTCCTTGGTAGTCAAAGGGTCACCGGTGTTGATTGACGGTCACGAGATGATCACAGATTGTCTCTTACTATAGCTCGATGATTTGACATGATTTTGGGTATGGATCGGTTGCCAGCTCATCATACTCCGGTTGGTTGCTTTTTTAAGACAGTTGTCTTCAAAATTCCAGACTTAATCGAGTTTACTTTTGAGGATACTTTACATGACTCCAAAATGGAGTACATTTCATTGTTGAGAACTCAGAGACTTGTTGATCAGAGATGTGATACTTATCCGGCATTTGTCCGAGAGACATCCGATAAGAAGCCGATGACCCAGGACATTATAGTGGTATCAGACTACCAGATGTATTTCCTGATGACTTGCCAGGATAGCCGCCTGAGAGAGAAATTGAGTTCAAGATCACATTGCTACCAGACACAGTTAATCCTGATGGCTCCATACCACATGGCACCGGCTGAGTTAAGAGAGTTGAAGGTGCAGTTGTGTGAGTTACTTGACTTAGGTTTTGTGAGGTCGAGCACTTCACCTTAGGGTGCTCATGTTCTTTTTATCAGGAAGAATGATGGATCTATGAGGTTGTGCATTGATTACCGACAATTGAACAAGAGAACGGTAAAGAACCGTTACCCTCTGTCATGCTTCGATGACTTGTTTGATCAACTACAGGGATCTTCGGTGTTTTCAAAGATTGATCTCCGATATGGACACTACGAGTTTGTTGTGATGTCGTATGGGCTCAGAAATGCACCAGCAGCATTCATGGACATGATGAACAGGATCTTCCGTCCATACTTGGACAAGTTCGTGATCGTTTTCATCGATGATGTTTTGATATATTCTTGAAATGAATGGGATTACGCAAATAATCTGAAGATAGTCCAGGGCACACTTCGAAAGCACAAATTGTATGCCAAGCTTAGCAAGTATGAGTTATGGTTATCCCAGTTCTCATTCCTTGGACATGTCATTTCTGGAGCAGGCATCACAGTTGATCATGTGAAGATTGAGGCAGTTATGTATCTGTAGTAGCCCAAGACAGTTACTCGGATTCGTACCTTTCTTGGACTAGCGAGCTATTACAGACGTTTCATCAATGGTTTTTCCCGAGTTGTTCTTCCTTTGACACGATTGACACAGAAGGGAGTTCCTTTTATTTGGGACGATTCATGCGAGCAGGCCTTCAGGATATTAAAGAAAAGATTGACGATTGCGCACATTCTTGCACTTCCTTCAGGCACTCAGGATTATGTAGTTTATACATATGCTTCAGGAGAATGCTTAAGAGTAGTATTGACGCAGCGATGTCACGTGATTACTTATGTATCACGTCAGTTAAGGCTGCATGAGTGGAATTACCTCACCCATGACTTGGAGCTGGCGACAGTTATCTTCGCTTTGAGATCTGGCGCCATTATCTCTATGAGGTGAACTTTGATATTTTCACATATCACAAGAACTTGAAGTACATTTTCGATCTGAAGAAGTTGAACATGAGACAGCACAGGTGGCTTCAGCTATTGAAGGATTATGATTGCACGATCTCTTACCACCCGATAAGCGAAACGTGCGGGCAGATGCGCTTAGTAGGAGAGCTTATGAGGATACGGCAAACTGGTTATATATATGGCATATGCTCACAGCTTTGATTGATTGGCACCCTCATGAGAGTGCATCCACATCTAATGTCGTACCTTCTCGATTCAGCAGCTTATGGTATCGTATAGTAGATTGCTAGCAGACAGATCCTTAGATCAACTATCAAGGATAGATACGTGTGTGCTATCAAGGATGCAAGGCCTTAAATGTCGGTTTCGGTCACCATTTCGGTATCGACCAAAACAGAATTTCGATGGAATTTCGGTGGAATTTCGACCGAAATTTCGGTCATTTCGGTCATTTTTTGTACTAGGACCCCCATATTTCGGTCATTTCGGTCGAATTTCGGTTTCGACTGGATATCGATATTCGACAGAAATTCGACCGAATTTCACTGAAATTTGAGGCCATGCAAGGATGAATATGATGATTCTGTAGTGACATAGTCCATTTTGTGGACAGCCAGCCGAGTCGTGGTACCAATGATGATCAGTTGCGTCGAGATATCCTTGATGAGGAACAATTCATGATTGTTTATCCATCCCGGTTGTACGAAAATGTATCGTGATCTATGCCAACATTTCCAGTGGGGTAGGATGAAGCGAGATATAGCATGTCATATTAGCAAGTGCATGACATGTCAGATGGTCAAGGCGGAGGACAAGAGGCTGTCAGGGTTATTCCAATCTCTCCTCATTTTCGAGTGGAAGTGGGAGAGTATTTCTATGGATTTTGTTACAGGATTGCCGAGGACATCAGGTGGTCATGATTCTATTTGGGGTTGTTGTTGAACGGTTGACCAAGTCAGCTCACTTCATACCTGTCAACGTGACTTGTGCTAAAATCAGTTGGCCAGGTCATATGATCAAAATATCATTAGGCTACATGGTATACCTCAAGAGGTAGTGTTTAACAGAGACTCGAGGTTCACATCTCACTATTGGCATCAATTTATGCCAGCGTTACAGACAAAGCTGAATATGAGTTCTTTTTACCATCTACAGGCCGACGGCCAGAGCGAGCGAACTATCCAGACACTTGAGGATTTGTTACGTGCATGTGCTCTTGAATGGTCTAGTGGTAGTACAGTATGTCTACCACACAAAAGACCAGGGTTCAAATCCCACTCTTGCAGGGGTTGCGTTAGGTAGTCGACGGCCAGCGTAAAAAATAGTCGAATCTTTCAACATGGATTTGAGCAAGAATCCATGTAGCCGACCCTACTTGTAGTGGGAGAAGGCTTAGTACTTTTAGCCGACCCTACTTAATTGTGGGAAAAGGCTTTGTTGTTGTTGTATGTGCTCTTGAATGGAAAGGGTCCTGAAAGGACTACTTACCGTTGGTAGAATTTACATACAACAACCATCATTACAGCATCGGCATGGCACCATTCGAAGCCCTATACGAGCGGAGATGCCTCACACCTCTCAGTTGGCGTGAGGTAGGTGATCATGCTCTTTACTCTGTGGATCTCCTAGAGGAGACTGCGAGTGTTGTTGACCTTGTGAGGTGGAAGCTTCTGACGGCACAGAGCTGTCAGAAGAGCTATACAAATCGACGGAGAAGAAATTTGGAGTTTCAGGTAATCTGATCCTCTTCTCTAAATTCATTTTCAAATATGATTCATTTAATCATATATACTAATGAAATTCCTGTAAATACAGGTGGGAGATCGGGTGTTCTTACGAGTATCTCACATGAAGGGTGTACAGATATTTGGTGTTTGTGGCAAGTTGGTACCATTATATATTGGACAATTTAAGATTGTTGTACATACGTCACTTATGTAAGATGGGTAAATGGATCCATCCAAGATCCATTTACCACATCCAATGTTTAGTCACACATCTACCAGTGGTGGGACTTGGAAAGTCTGTGGAGGCTATATAAGAAGCCCCAGACCTCATGTATCCAGTGAGAAAGTTGAATGCAACATCAGCCCTTTACGGTGTTCTCCCGTGGTTTCATCATGCTCCTTAGGGATTAGGGTTCCACGTAAAATCTGGTGTTCCTCAAGTGTTATTCTTTATTTCTCTTATTCCGCTTCCGAATTATATTTTCTAACATGGCATCAAGGCAGTGGTGACCTCCGCGCAAGTCCCAATCACCGCCTCCGACTCATCCAACAACGCACGGCAGCGACTCTTCCGAAGAAAAGGGTTCTTGACTTGGGGAACCCTAAGCCTCATGTGCACATATATAAAAAAAATGAGCCCAAAGTTAGGACCAGGTGGGTCGTATTTGTTAAAAAAGGAGGGGGATGAGTTATGTGGGCCTACTATTTGAGCTAAGAGGCTAATTTGGCCAAGAGGGTGAGAAAGAAAGGAGAGAGAGGTTGCTCTGTGTAAAAAGGAGATATCGTACAAAAAATTACACGAGAATAAATTTGAGAGAAAAGGCGTAAAAAATTGTGCAACAGATAATTTTAAAAAAAAGGAAAAAAAAGAGACAGCTACTAAAAAATGGAATAGCCGAAAATGATTTGAAAAAAAGGGAGAAGTCGGAAAAAATGAGATCAGCTTATTTGATTTTCTTTCCCCATTTTCTTATCTTCTCCCAACATGGTCGACGTCATTGTTTTCCGACCAGTCGGGGAGAAAGGAGGAGTATTGTGTAGAGTTGTACATGTCAAATTGTTAGATTCTTAATATTCAAATTCTTCATATTCCAGAGGCCATACCGATGCTCAAACTCTACAGTTTTTCAGTTCCAGACTCGATGTTCAGTGTCTGAGTCTTCAATTTGATGTGCGCATGTTTACCATCTCTTTTCAGCGGTCGCTATCTTTTGTTTTGGTTAGAGTTTTCATGTGATCCATAGAGACTCCAGAGTAGAGATTTCATTACCTAGGTCATGTGGACTAGGATTTTTATATGGTTTCATAGGGACTCCAGAGTAGAGATCCCATTCTCTGACCCAGTATGGAAGAGACCCAGTTAACCGGCGAGGAGACTTTCTCAGACTCCATTCTCCAACAACCATGGACTCCGACAAGGATGTCTCCACAGCTTTTCATTTCGGCCCTTTCAGAGATGAAGCAGTTGTCCACATATTGCGGTGGGCCAGAGTACTCCGATAAGGAGACTCATTTTCAGTTGCAGTGACTATGACAGGCACAGTACAGAGCACATGCTCTCCGATGAGGAGATTCAGTTTGACTCACACTCCATCCCGTTTGTTCCTCCTCACCTGCATGGCACGAGTAGCAATGTCCTTGACAGCAAACGACAGTTGTGCGCATTGAGTTGATATTGTTTGTAGTGTCTTGTAGTGTGAGTTTGAGATTTCTTTTTGTTTGTCCAAGCTGAGCATTACATGCTCCAGCTAGAGAGGGAGCATTGGAGTATATATGTCACTTATATAAGATGGGTAAATGGATCCTTCCAAGATCCATTTACCACATCCAATGCTTAGCCCCACATATACCAGTGGTGGGACTTGGAGAGTATGTGGAGGCTATATAAGAAGCCCCAGACCTCCTGCATCCAGTGAGAAAGTTGAATGCAACACCAGCACTTTGAGGCGTTCTCTCGTGATTTCATCCCGCTCCTTAGAGAGAAGGGTTCCAGGTAAAATCTGGTGTTCCTTAAGTTTAATTCTTTATTTCTCTGATTTTGCTTCTGCATTATATTTTCTAACAGAGATCATTGCCCAGATAGGGAAAGTGGCCTATCGAGTAACTCTCCCTCCACACTTATCGGTCATACATGAAGTTTTTCATGTATCAAACTTGAGGAAATGCATTCATGATCCTCGTCATATCATCAATTACGAGAATCTAGATATAGAGCATGATTTGACATATGAGTAGAAGCAGGTTCATATATTGGACATAATTGTGAGAAAGCTTTACAACTACGAGATTTCCTTAGTCAGAATGTTATGGCACCAAAAAGCGGTCGAAGAAGCAACCTGAGAATCCGAAGAAATATGCGGGCAAAATACCCGCAACTCTTTTCAGGTAACTCTCATTTCAATCATAATTAACTTTTATGTTTTAAATTATGGTTTGTTTCCTCTTTGAGGATTTTATGGGTTTAAAAACCTGAGGTTTTTATGGTAAGAAATCATATGTGAAACGTAGATAAAACACATAGTGACATTGACATGAGTCTCGAGGACGAGACTCTCTTTGAGATTTTTATATTTGTAACATTCGGATTTAAAATAGAATCTGACCCAATTAGGGTTCATATATTCCGATAAAACTGTCGATCGATATCAAATGATCTTAATTAATCCATAGATCTGAAATCAATTTTTTGTTTGGGATCTCTTGGGAGAAAAACTAAGATTATTCATTCAGAGAAACCCTAGGCTCTCTTATATAGGGAGAGACCTTAAGGGTAAAGTACACAGTAGCCCATAAACGACAAAGAAATAACGAAGAGGTACATAACATAATAATAATAATAACTATCTCTACACTCCCCCTCAAGGTGGAGCATAGATGTCTATCATGCTCAGCTTGGATGAACATCTCTGAAAAGGTCCTCTGAGCAATGGCTTGGTGAATACATCTGCAGTCTGATCTCCTGAGCTCACATGTGTAGTAGACATCAATCCTCTCTGGATCAAGTCTCTAGTGTAATGGCAGTCAACTTCAATATGCTTGGTTCTTTCATGAAAAGCTGGATTGTTGGCAATGAACAAGGCTGCCTGATTGTCACACTGAAGCTTCATGGGTAGAGGCATAGCTACATGTAGATCTTCTAGTACGGATCGAACCCACACCATTTCCGTGCTGGCTTGAGCCATGGCCCTATATTCGGATTCGGCACTGGACGTTGCCACAACAGTTTGTTTCTTGCTTTTCCAAGAAACCAGAGAGCCTCCAATAAAAACTGCGAACCCTGAGGTTGATTTTCGATCCTTAGGGCATCCTGCATAATCGGCGTCTGCACACGCTGAGATAGATAAATCTGTGCCCTTTCTGAATAGCAACCCTGAACCTGGAGAAGACTTCAGATACCTCAGTATCATGTATATAGCATCCATGTGAACTTGTCTTGGCTGCTCCATAAATTGACTCACCCTGCTTACTGCAAATGCAATATCCGGACGAGTGATGGTAATATAAAGGAGTTTTCCCACCATTTCTCTATATCTCCTCTTATCTACTTCATCAGTATCACCATCATACAACTTCATGCTAGGGTCCATGGGAATCCTTGATGGTTTGCATCCATCCATGCATGTCTCAATCAGGAAGTCTGTAATGTACTTCCGTTGGGTCATCACCAAGCCCTGTGCATTCCTTGCAAATTCCAACCCCAGAAAATATCTTAGGGTTCCAAGATCCTTTATAACAAACTGACGGCCTAGGAATGCCTTCGCCCTTTCTATGCCCTGAACATCATCTCCTGTAACAAGAATATCATCAACATAAACCATGATAACAACCGTACCTGACGATGACTTCTGGACAAACAACGAGTGGTCTGCATTTGACCTCTTGAATCCATGTTGCTCAATAAGGTTGGAAAGCTTCTGGAACCATGCTCTTGGACTCTGTTTGAGGCCATATATTGCCTTGTGAAGTCTACAGACCATATGACGCCGGGGAGGGCCGGGGAGGAGAGGACGGCGGGTGGGAGAGGGCGACGGGTGGGGAGAGCCCTAGGGTGGCTCTGATACCATGTTGGGAGAAAAACTAAGATTATTCATTCAGAGAAACCCTACGCTCTCTTATATAGGGAGAGACCTTAAGGGTAAAGCACACAGTAGTCCATAAACGACAAAGAAATAACGAAGAGGTACATAACATAATAATAATAACTATCTCTACAGGATCAATTGACAAAAATCGATTGCATCGTAATTCGTGTCATCGGAAAAGCCGTGACCAAATCGAAACCACAAAAACAAACCAAGACTGACACAAAATTCATTTTGACAAAATAAAACCAACAAAATCGATCGTTTGTCGATTGGAGGTCGTTTGACCATTTGTAATCACAAAATTTAATCACAAATCAAAACTGTATTTCGTCAATTTCAGATTCCATCTAAGTTCAGAAAAATATAAATACTATACCCATTTGATTGTCATTTCGAGTCGGTCGAAATGAGCTATTATTCATCTGAAGTGCAAATACGAATAACTTTGGTATTTCATATAATAGAGAGATAAAGGATTTGAAAAAAAATGATGACAAGTGTCAAAAACCAGCCCCAACACTTGGCCCTTATTTCCTTCCACTTTTTTTGATGTAAAGAGGGTGATCTCCTGAGTTGGGAATCATCGCGGAATCTATTCAATTAAAGGAGTTTAGAATACATTACCTTGAGGCCCAAAAATTACAAAGCGCATTACAATGAGACACAGCATTCTCTGAGTAAAACATCTGGTTGTTGAAGATCAGATCATTTCGTCCAATCCAGATGGCCCAGAGAACAGCAAACGGCTTGGAACAGTCATCCGTAGAGTTCATGCTCATTGCTCGAACCAATCTCCAGAACTATGTCGTCCCGCCGGTCTCCACCCACGGGATCCCAACCTCCTCCCAGACCTGCACAGATGACGTGCACTTGAAGAATAGGTGATCTGCATCCTCAACCATCCCATCGCACCTGTCGCATCGCATGTCCGCCATGCCAAACAACCTCCCCCTCCTTGCTTTATCGCGTAATCGATCTCCTTTAAGACACCACAGGAATATCTTGACTCTGTACGGGATCTTGGCTGCCCAAATCACCTTCATGTTCAGACAAAGCTCCACATCTTACATCTCTGCCATTCTTCTCATTTCCTTATAAGCTTTCTTAATTGAGAATCTCCCACCCTCCCATTCAAAGTGATCGACGTCCTACGTGAAGTCCCCCGAGGACTAATCCCTCTCATTCTTTCCTTCCACTTGGAAATACCAAGATCATCCCCTCTACTAGTTAAGACCTAAAACCCCTCTCCCCTTATTAATACCACCCAAAACCCTCTTCTTCTTTCTTATTTTTCCCCCAAAGCCACTCCAACTCTCTACCGAAGAGCACCTTCTCCACCATATATTTGCAGGAGTTGCGGCTGGAGCTCCCTGTTACGGCTACTCTCCAAGCCCCTACTGCACTAAGAGGTTTGTTGTGACACGTAAGCTACAACCTGCGCTCGTTGCATCAACCAAGGATTTTAAAAATGGGAAGAATAGTGTTGTATGGGGAAGAATAGTGTTATATAGAGAAGTGGTCGATTTAAACAAATATAGCTCAAAATTAAGAAAGAAACAACTAGAATAAGTAATCCACAGTACATCAAAAAATTATATATGTTCGCTCTACACAAGGTCTACGTTTTGTTCCTGAGCTTGACCGATCTAAGTGTAACACTCGGATTTAAATCCGAATCCGACCCTGATTAGGGTTCATATGATCTGATAAAACTATCAATCGATGTCAAATGATCTGAATTGATCCATAGATCGTAAATCAATTTTTCGTTTGGGATCAATCGATCAAAATTCGATTCAACAAAATAAGACTAACAAAATCGATCGGATGTTGTTTGACCATTTAAAATTGCAAAATTTAATCACAAATCAAAAACGTATTTCACCAATTTCTGAATCCATCCTAGATTAGAAAAATATAATAGTATACCCATTTGATCGCCTTTCTGAGATGATCGAAAGAGCTATTATTCATCCGAAACGAAGATTTCAGAATGCAAATGTGGATGACTTTGGTATTTCATATAACGGAGAGATAAAGGATTTAAAAAATGATGACAAGTATCAAAAACCAAACCCAACACTTAACCGTTCTTTCCTCCCACTTGGCAACACCAAGATCATCCCCTCCACTTATCAAGACCTAAAACCACTCTCCCCTTATTAATACCACTCAAAACCCTCCTCTTCTTTCTTATTTTTTCTCCAAAGCCACTCCAACTCTCCATTGAGGAGCCCCTTCTCCTCCACAAATTTGCTGGAGCTGCGGTTGGAGCACCCTGCTACTGCTGCTCTCCGAGCAGCAGTTGTTGCTTCGACCCTCAAAGCAGATGCAGCATCCTCCTTCTGTTGTATGCAGCTGCTGCTGTAGCAGCAGTTGTTGCTACAAAAGCTACTCCCAGCAGCTGCAAGCTACTGCCCAATTCCCAGCTGGAGCTGCTACCAGTAGCAACAGGTGCAACTCCCATTTTTCCCCCAAATTTGGAGATCTTCAAGGTACAATCCCCCTCCCCACCTCTTCTTGCCTTCCATGCAATTTAAAAACAAATTCAAAACCATATTATTAGCATCTGAAATTAGATGAAAAAGTGGAATTTTATATGAAATTGATCATAATTTCGTATCAATTAAATAACATATGATCTTATGCTTAAAAGATGAGAATTTGATGGTGAATTGGATATATTTAGTCCTAATTTCATATCACTAAATATGCTGAGAATTTGGTGGTGAATTGCATGCATTTAATCCTAATTTCATATCACTAAATATGCTACAGTCTTCACGTTTAAAAGATGAGAATTTGGTAGTGAATTGCATGCATTTAGTCCTAATTTCATAACACTAAATATGTTACAGTTTTCATACTTGAAAGATGAGAATTTGGTGGTGAATTGCATTATTCCAAATTTCATAATACTAAATATACTATAGTTTTCGTGCTTGAAAGAAGAGAATTTGGTGGTGAATTGCATGCATTTCTATCTAATTTCAAGCTATTGTTTATGCTCTGATTTAATGATTAAAATTTAAAGATTTGGGGGTTAAATTTGCATGAATATGATAAAATTCATGCCTATGCTCTGATTTCATGATTAAAGTTTAATTATTTGGGGGTTAAATTGGCATGAATTTGATTTAATTTAATTTCAAGTCATTGTTTATACTCTGATTTAATGATTAAAATTTAAAGATTTGAAGTTAAATTGGCAAGAATTAGATCTAAATTCAGGTCATGCTCTGATTTCATGATTAAAATTTGAAGATTTGGGGGGCAATTGGCATGAACTTAGTCCTAATTTCGGACCACTAATTGGCTACATATTACATGTTTGAAAGATGAGAAATTGTGGGTGAATAGTATGTAATTGTAGCCTAAATCCAGACCTAAGAATATGCACCAGTTTAATGCTTTTAAGAATTTAAATGAGGTGTTCTTGCATGAATTAGACTCTAAATCCTGATCAATTATTAGTCTCCAAATCACATGACTTTAAAGAAGAAATTATAAATGCAAATATTAGGAAATTGATACCCTTCTCTTAGAAGCCAACAAATAGTTGAACCATATGGAACCATCATCCAGAGATAGCATTAGGGTGTCAATATCTAGGAGGTCACGTATTCTTAAATAAATAATTCTGATATAATTAAATCAATCTACGATTTCCTGATATCATTGTGATTAATAATCTTCATCAATTGATACTTTAGTAATTATACATCACTATGGATAAGTTGTAACAAAACACCTAGATCTGTAAAGACAACCACGCAAGATATTGTGAAAGGAATGTATATAGAGTACATTTGTACGATGGTGAATCAATGATAACTTCATGCCGGTCAAGATGACCTTTACACCAAATGGTGCGAGGGTGCGGTGACCCTCAACTGGGCGTGAGATAGGAAACCCAATTAGGGCAGCATATGCCTAGTGCGTGGGTATAGGATCACAATCTCTTATACGGTTTTTTCGTGAGCTCACAGTTTTTACGCTTTGTTGGGATCCAGGTGCTTTAGTTTGACCAGTTTCGCTGACCTTGTTTTCAGTAGGGTGCCTAGGCTGGAGGACCCTTGGTTTTGTTTTACGAGCTCGTTTTTCCCGTATACTGGTCGAGCTGGACTGGAGTGACTCGGACCGGAGAGTCTCTCCTACCCGTCTCAGGGGCGTAGTTGGAGTGTGCCTAGCCTTCTCTTGGATCGCTCTTCCACTGGGAAGGCGAGACGGAAGAGTCTCTTAGGAGGCTTCCTCACCGCTTTAGTTTCGTTACTGTTTCACCAGTAAGTGCTGGCGAGGATAAAGTTTAGATCATGGAAATCATTAATCACCAACCTAAATAAGATCCATCATCGTATCTTTCATCTCATAACAATGGTAGAGGAAATAATTTAGATCTAGATCACTTATTCCATCATAAACTTATAAAGAAACAACGGAAGTATTAAGGGTTGAGAGTTGAGGTGTGGTAAGGGAAAAGGAGAATTCATATACGGAATAGCCAGATAACCAACTTTTCATGCAAGTAGCTTAAGTGCCATCGCCTATCTACTTGCTTTCTTTTGTAATCACTTAAATAATTGTTTATTTTAATAAGATTTGATCGTACTCAATCTTTGTTGACAAACATTTGTTCCTAACATGGATGGCAGGGAAGGCGACTGCGACACGGTAGTCTGACAGCTAGACTCTTAACTTCTAAGGTTTAGAAATTTTCTTTTGACGGTACACATTATAGCCATTGTACATCTTGTGTTTTCCTTCTCTTCTATTATATTTTGGGATACATGTATAGAATGAAAATGTTTCTTGCTGATACATGTAATATTATATGGATATAAATGCAAATAGCTCTATGGGACTCTCGGTACAGAGATTGCCAATAATGTTGTGAACCAGCCCACCTCCAAGGCAACGTGAGATATGTTGGCAGCTACATATGTCCAAGCGAAGAATGAGGTTAGGATTATTCAGCTCCGGTTTGATATATACATAGCCAAGTAGATTGGTTGTGTTACCTTTTATTCTTCGTTTTGAGGCATGTTTAAGAAGCTTCACAGCTTCATGCATGTTACCACTTCTACAGAGCAGCAGATGGCATACAGGAAATCCACGATGGTTGGAGTTTTCTTGATAGCCCTGGATCCATAGTATGAGGCCGCATGCGTACAGCTTCATGGATATCCAGCATATGCTCCGGCAGTAGAGCAGATTGACCCTCCCAACACTTCGATCTCTCAAGCAAATCCACTCCTTGATGATATTGTCTCTTGTCTGAGGGAGATAATGGCTCATGTTGTCGGCTACTACAGGTTCCTCAAACATCGCAGCAACAGTAGCTAGAGCCTCTTCGAGCTCCTCAGGTATAGCATATGCTTTTACCAGTTGTAGCATGGCCGATATAACAGAGTGGATTATGGAATTTGGTGCTTCTCATCATCTGTGTGGCGACAGAGCCGAGTTCAGTTCTTACATATTCATACCTCCTTACAGATGGGTCGTTATTGCGAATGGGATTTGTGTAAAGTCGTGAAATGAAAAGTTGTACCACCGTAGCCCTAGAGCTCTCTTATATAGGAGAAAATCTCTAAGGAAAAATTACATAAAGTAGATTGAAGAAAAGAAAATACAAAAATAAAGACAAAGAGATATAAGTATCTCAACAACCCCCATCAAGCTGGAGCATATATGTCTATCATGCTCAGCTTGGAACAACAATGGTGAAAAGGATCCCTCGCAAGAGCTTTGGTAAACATGTCTGCAATCTGATCGCCTAACGCAACAGGGGAAGTGAGAATAAGTCCCTTCTGGATCAAATCACGAGTGTAATGACAGTCTACTTCAATGTGCTTCGTTCTCTCATGGAAGGTTGGATTATTAGCTATGAATAGAACGACTTTATTAACACATTTGAGGTGCATAGGAAGAGGCACCTCAATAGTTAGGTCAGTCAGGACGGACTTGACCCACATCATTTCTGTGTTCCCTTGGGTCATGGCCCTATACTTTGATTCAGTGCTAGATCTAGCTATGACAGTATGTTTCTTACTCTTCCATGAAACTAGCGAGCTAACAACAAACACAGTGAAGTCTGAAGTGGACTTCCTGTCTTTGGGGCACCCAGCGTAATCTGCATCTGTAAATCCAGTAATTGTGAGAGACGTATCTCTTTTGAATAAAAGGCTTGCACCTGGAGAAGACTTCGGATACCTCATGGTCATGCTAACTGCATCCATGTGAGCTTGCATGGGTTGTTCCATAAACTGGCTGACTCTGCTTACAACTAATGATATATCGAGCCCGGTAATAGTGACATATAAAAGGTTCTCTACTAGCTCTCTGTACCATCTCTTATCCACCTCTTCAGAGTCATCATCATAGAGCCTAGCATTAGGACCATTGGAGTAGTAGCGGGTCTACATCCTGTTATGTTTATCTCAAATAGAAGATCAGTGACATACTTCCTATGCGTCATAACCATACCATGATGATTTCTTGCAAGCCCTAGGCCAAGAAAGTAACGCAGTTAGCCAAGGTCCTTGGTCACAAACTGTCATCCAAGGAAATCCTTATCTTCCTGAATGCCCTGTTCATCGATGTCAGTAACAATAATATCATCAACGTAAACCAGAATAGCAACGATACCTCTCTGGGTTCTCATAACGAAAAGAGAATGATCTGCAGTAGATCTAATAAACCCCTTCTATTCAATCAACTCTGAGAGCTTCTGGAACCAAGCCCTCAGACTCTGCTTAAGGCCATATATGACCTTGTGAAGACGGCACAGCATATTGGACTCCCCCTCAGCAGCAAACCCCGGTGGCTGTTACATGTAAACTTCCCCTGCAAGTCTCCATACAAAAATGCATTCTTGAAATCTAACTGGAAAAGCGGCCAGTCATGTACCACAACAACAGCAATAAAAATCCGCAACGTAGAATGACATGCTACTGGAGAAAAAGTATCCTGGTAGTCCACCCCATAGGTTTGGGTGAACCCACGAGCAACCAATCTGGATTTATATCTGTCCACAGTACCATCCGCTCGGTGTTTCACTGTAAACATCTACTTGCTACCAACAACAGTTGCACCTAGAGGAGCATGTACAACACTCCACGTACCACGAGACTGTACAGCTGTCATCTCCTCCTCCATCGCCAGACGCCACTGACTACTCTGTAATGCCTCCTAATAGGACCGTGGTATCTCAACGACCGACAGTCCCACAACAAACCTATGAAAATCCTCAGAGAGTCGTGCCAGAGAAACATGGGAAGCAAGAGGATGCATAGTGCATGCACGCCTTTGCTTCTGAAGAGCAATATGTACATCCATGTCCACAGCATCCACAGAAGGTGTATAAAACATCCCGCACCTCAATCTGCACACGCAAATCATCAGTGCCATTAGAAGAACTCAAATGCTCAGAACATACCTTGGGCATACTGGATGTTGGTGGAGGCTTAGGAGCATGAGGTCGGCGCTGGTAAACCTGCGGAAAAAAAGTAAGCATGGTAGGTGTTGGAGGAGGTGGTGGGGGTGACGATAGAGGAGAGGGTGGTGATGGCGGTGGTGGTGGTGGAGGTGGTTTAGTGGAGCCTGGGGTAGACGAAATCGAAGGTAGAGGCATATAGACCTTTCCATTGTCTGAAGAAATGAGCTTGTCACATGTAGGAGAGAAGTATGTAATGGACTCAAAGAAGGTGAAATCCGTACTGACATAGTAGATTCATCAAACAAGATCATAGCAGTGATATCCCTTTTGGGTCTTGGAATACCCAAGAAACGCACACTTGACAGCTCTAGGAGAGAACTTGTCAAGACCTGGAGATATCTGATGAATAAAAGCAACAGAATCGAAAACACAAGGCGTAAGTGAGAAAAGATCCGTCTTAGGAAATGTAATCGAAAACGAGATCTTCTTCCCCAGAGCCGAAGAGGGCATCTGATTCACCAGGTAACAAGCGGTTAGATCCGCGTCCCCACAGTACGAATGTGGAGCACAGCTCTGGATCAAAAGAGTTCTGTTAACATCCAAAAGATGCCGGTGTTTTCGTTCAGCCACCCCATTCTATTGAGAAGTATATGCATAAGATGTCTGATACACAATACCAAATGATCTAAGAAACTGGGAAAGTTGAGTATTGTAAAATTCTAGAGCATTATCTGAACGTATAAACTTGACATTCGCTGAAAAGACATTCCTTATTTCATTAATAAATGATTGAATAACAGGACCAGCATCAGACTTGCTTTTAAGAAGAAAGACCCAAGACAATCTCGAAAACTCATCAACTGCAACAAGATAGAACCTATGTCCCTGATGATCTGGGACACGACTAGGGCCCCAAATATCAATGTGAATCAACTCAAACAAACTATGACTACTTCGACCCTGACGACTCTGGAATGTGGACCGATGATGCTTCCCAAGCTGGCGTGTCTCGCACTGAAAGGTAGAGCAAGGAGAAATCTGAGGAAGAACCAGTGTTTAGGAAATCGACCGAGTATACCGCATACTCGACCGCATACTCGTACTCGGAAGCCTTGGCGCTCCGAGTATGACCAAATCGACATCTGGGCGGGCCAAGCTGCATACTCGGCCAAGTATATTGTATATGTGGCTTTTATGCGGCTGATTTTCGAATAAACATTTTTTAAAACCCTAACCTAAGCTCGGACACTCGACTTAACGCTCTTTCAATTGATGTTTTTGCTCATTGACTCTATATTACTTTTTATCCCAATAGTTTTGTTCCTTGTACCTTCAATTCTTTATTATAGTCAAGAGATATAATATTTAGAGTATATTAACATGATATTAAAAAATTATTTATATTTTTAATAATAAAAAATACCAAACCGCATACTCCCCGCATACTCTCTCACATACCACATACTCCCTATGCAGTGACCCCTCCGACCGAATACCGCATGCCGCCTTCCTGGACATTGGGAAGAACATGACACAACTTTTGCAGAGGAAGATGACCAAATCGAAGATGCCACATATAGGGAGAAACATATCCAGTGCTAAGAGAAGAAGCACCAGCATACATAGATTGTACCAATTTGTAGAGACCCCCTTGCTCACGGCCAGATCCAATCACCCTGCCCGTAAGAATGTCCTGAAACACAAGGGCAGATGGGTTAAAAATGGCACGACAATGTAAATCCTTAGTGATTTGACTAATTGATAGTAAATTCATAGAAAATTCAGGAGCATAAAGAACATTCTGAAGCCGCATTGCCGGAGTTAACTATACCTCCCCCTAACCGGTAATGGGAGAGTGTGTCCCATCTGTTATCATAATTGTGTATCTTGACTGAGTCGGGTTGTAAGTGCTAAACTGTCCTCTGTCACCACAGAGATGATGAGACGCTCCAGAATCCATAATCCATTCAGATAAATATGCCATGTAACAGCTAGTAAAAGCATATGTTGTACCTGATGCGGACATTGATGCTGAGGAAGCTACCTCTGAGGATCCTAAAGGAGAGCTGGTTGACCCAGCAGTAGGCATAATCTCCCTGAGCCGCACCACAAGTTTATCAAATCTCTAATCAGATACAGGTGATGGACTCTCAAACTGCTGAGACTGCTCAGCAACATGAGCTGAAGCAGGAAACTTATGCTTAGAGTAGCATGTTTCCTCAGAATGATCTATCCTGTGGCAGTAGATACACGGCTGACAGGGTCGACCACCCACTCCCCTGCCACGGTTAGATCCCCCCTACAACGATACGGTGTAGGGCTCCCCCTACCACGAGATGCAGCCATAGTTGAAGATGTTTGAGACTCCGAAGTACCACCAGAGGGTATAGAGAGCCTACTCAATCTGTGATATGCCTCCGCCATTGGAGGTATGGTGGCATCAATAAGAATTTGGGCTCGAGCTGCATCATACTCAGGATGAAGGGCCGCTAGAAAGACCCCAGTCATCACAGAGTCTCTGTATGTCTTGAGCTGCTCAGGCCTAGCAATTAAGGGATTGTAACCATGGAGCTTCTCAAACATACCCTTTAACGAAGTGTAGAAGGTATGGAGGGGGCGACCATTCTACTTTGATGTGAAGATATCATGCTGAAACTGCAAAATCTTCGACTCATTCTTCGTCGGAGAGTATGTAGCGGCGAGAATGTCCCGCATAGCCTTTGTAGTAGGCTGAGTTAGTATATCATTAGCTATCTCTGTCAACACAGTCCCAAATAGCCACACGCGTGCATTTGCATCGTCTGCCTCCCATGAGGCACTTACCCCAGTCTTGTCAATTGGCTCCTCAACCGTGAGGATATGCTTCTTGCTATTGCACTGCATTAAACTCATGAACCGCATGGCCCACAGTGCATAGTTTGTTCCATCCATCTTGACGATGGGTGCAGGACCTTTGAAGGCCCCCAAGATGAAACATCATCTTTGTTGTCAAACATGATGACAACAATCTCCAAGACTGGGTCTGCAACAAGTAAGACATGTGTCTACACTGACATATGGGAAGATGGTTGCGTGTGCAAACTCATACCACAATCTCTTCCATTCTTTGGAGGCTCCTTTGAGTACCTAGGGTGTTTTAGATGGTCACATCATACCTTAGACACCCAAGAACGGGCGTAACTAGAGACGGTTACGCCAGCGACGGACAGCAGATGGTCGACGGCGGGCAGGCCGGCGGACTGGAGCGACCGGTGGATTGCAAACAGGCCGGCAAGCTGGAGTGGCGGCAGCAAGCAAGAGCGCCGATGGTGGCTGCTACAGGGCTGCAACCCGCAATCCTCAAGAATTGGGTGGCAACGACGCTCGGGATATGGGCGACGGTGGCAGCACGGGTGCGTGCTAGGATTTTGGTGGGGCGGGGCTCTATGGCACAAGCTCTGGTATAGGATTGTCGCTCTGATACCATGTGTAAAGTCATGAAATGAAAATTTGTATTCACCGTAGCCCTAGAGCTCTTTTATATAGGAGAAAAGCTCTAAGGGAAAAAACCTAAAGTAGACTGAAGAAAAGAAAATATAAAAATAAAGACAAAGAAATATAAGTATCTCAACAGGATTTACTTACCAATCACAGGACAGGAGGAGGTGCATTTAACGCCATTCATGCGCTTGTAGAATGTTTTATACGTTCCTGACTTTCAGGTGAACTTGCTTTCCATTATTCATATTATAAAGGATCTGCATTGTTGTGCTATTTTTTATTTCTCCTTTCTTGTATTTCAGTATATACTCACGGGCAGGGTTATTGGACGTGGCCGTGAGCAGCGGGGGTTCTACAGACTGATCTAGCCTACTCATGATGGTGTCTCTACTATTCCCATTGGACTAGTCTTTTCATACTTGTGGCATCATCGGTTTGGTCACCTTCCTCTGCAGAAGTTGTGCCATGTCCTCCCACAGATTTATCCATGATATTCCTTCTAGTGTGAGGCTTGCCAGCTTGGAAAGCATGACCGCTATTCTTTCCTGGTCGTCAGGGTCATAGCATTACTCAATTATTTGAGCTTCTTCACTTACATATTTGGGGTCCCATTTGTGTTCCTAAACACCAGGGACATCATTTTTATCTTGTTGATGTGGATTACTACTCTAGACTTTCTTGGATCTTTCTGTTGAAAAACAAGTCTGAAGCTAGGCATGACATTAAATTTATTATTAATGAAATAAAGAACATTTTCTCTACTACTGACAAGTTTTTACGCTCTGACAATGCTTTAGAGTTCTGTACATACAGTTATCTGAGTTTCTCATATCTCTAGGCATTGTACACCAGCCACCAGGCATATACAGATCCGTGTTACCGAATGCAAACATTATCATTTAATTTACTTCATTTGATCCATACCCTTTTGATTCAGAGTCATGCCACTTTCTAGGGTGATGTGGTTCACACTGATTGCTATTTGGTGAATCACATGATATCTTCTGTCTTAGGGGAAAAGGTTCCTTTCACGATTGCATGTCTCGAGAAGGACCTTTTCTCCCTTACACACTGAGTATTTGGTTGTGTTGCCTTTGTTCACAATATGATGCCTAGTCGTAACAAGTTTTCTCCTCGAGTTGTCAAGTGTCTTTGTCAGTGTTCAGAAAGTCGGCCTATGTGGCCGCATATGCGTAGCGCCCCCCCCCCCACCGCACCGAGTATGCTATACTTCGGTCAATATGCGGGTCCGGGGGTATACTCGGCCGAATAAACCGCATATGCGGCCACATATGTAATAGAGGTAACTATTTGCTTCACCATCTTCTCGACTTCCACATGGGTTGCTCTTCCACCATCTTTTTCTCCTATGCCAAGGTTTGTTGATTGATCTATTTAGCTCTAAATCTCTCTATTTTTAAAATTTAGCATCAACAAATCTATTTTTTAGATTCTCCAACGACAGCTCTAACTTCTACATTATCTCATAACTGCATGAATATCGAATAAATTACATGTGTATCTTAGATTTTTTTAGGATAAAATGAATATAGATGCCAGATTTGCATGGAATTTTTAATAGCACGGAACAAATTATATATATTTAATTTCAATGGTTGAATTTTTAATATTTGACTTTGAGTAGACAAATACACCATTTACTAAAATATGAAGGTCCATGGTAGTGTTTACTAACAATGTTACACTTCAAAAAAAGTTTCCTTCCAATTTGGACAAGGATATCCACCATTTTTTTCTTTCTTCAATCAATTTACAACATTTTTTACTCTCTCCACCGTTAACTTAACATTTTTGTCTCTTGAAAATGGATGACGTTTGAAAATGCTTTGGTTGATATCACATTGTACAATAAAGTCTTCACTTCATATTTCTTCCATGTTATATTTTTTAAACATAAGTATCTAATGTTTGAAATTATTATTATATTTTTTATTATTTTTAATTAAAATAATAGAAACCGCATAATCCGCATATACTTCCGCATATACTTCTGCCTACCCGCTTACTCGCTACAGACCGCCTGACCGAACGAATACCGCATACCGACTTTCTGAACCTTGGTCTTTGTAGGCTACTCTTGAACCCAAAAAAGGCACCGTTGTTTTGATCTGCTTCGACGGAAATACTTTGTCTCAATGGTGATGCCACCTTGTTTGAGTATGTTATGTATTTCTCTCATATAGGTGATAGGTTGACTCCGACCGACTCGGGTGAGGAGGTATACATGCCTCCTCCTACGCATGCACCACGACCACCACCTCCACTACCACTTCCTCCAGTACCTACACCTCCTCCTGTGGCTGCCCCTGGACCATCACCCAGTACCTTGACTCAATTTTTGTCACGTGTGTTTACTCGCAGGTCTCACAATGTTCCCCATGCTCATGGGCCTTCCCCATCACCCAGCACGCACCAGGTATGTAATGAGTACATTGTTTCTACCGATGGAACTAATGCGTTGTCTATGCAACAGAACTCTCTATAGGATGAGCAGGTACCCTCTCAGGAGAGTAGTTTACGGGTTCAGGAGATGGCAAATGATTTAGATGTGCCCATTGCCCTGCAGAAGCAGAGACATACTTATGCTACATATCCCCTTGCAACCCATGTTTCCTTGGACGAGTCCTCTAGGACTTCAGGAAATTTATTATTGTGCAATCAGCCATGGAGATACCACGGACATATCATGAGGACGGACAGGACAGTCAGAGACGTCTTTCCATGGAAGAGTAGATGGTTGCACTATGGGAGATGGTTGCTCTACAATCGCATGACACTTGGAGCACTGTTACATCTCCTATAGGAGCATATGTTGTTGGCTGCAAGTAGGTGCTTACAGTAAAGCATCGAGCAGATGGAAGCATATATTGCTACAAGGAGAGATTGCGGCACGTGGGTTCACCTAGACATATAGGGAGGATTATCAAGATACCTTCTCTTCAGTGGCTAGGCATTCTACATTTGTGAAGAATGTGTTTCTCTATGATGACCTACAGGAGGATGTCTACACGCAGCAACCACATGAGTTCGTTGTTGAGGGAGAGTGTCAAAAGGTTTGCAGGATTCACAAGGCAATCTATAGCCTTAAGCAAAGTCCAAGAGAACGGTTCCAAAAGCTCTCGGATCTGATAAAGCAACATAGGTTTGTGAGATCAACTTCTGATCATTCATTGTTTGTACCATGGAAGGCCGTATCCCGATATATCGGCGATATATCGCCGATATATCGATATCGACATGGGACCGATATCGAAATCGATATATCGATATATCCGATTTCAGGCATTTTCTTCAGAAAGAATCCTAGATATAGCGATATATCGTCGATATATCGGCGATATATCACCGATATATCGATATCGACACGATATCGAAACGATATCGATATCGATATGTCCTTCCATGGTTTGTACATATGTCTCAGAGAGGTACAACTGCCATACTTGTGTATGTTAATGATATCATTGTTAATGGGATGATGAGCAGGGTATCCAAGCTGTTAAGGATTTCCTAGGTCAAAGTTTGTAACCAAGGAACTTGGCAGTTTACGTTACTTCCTTTGACTGGAGTTTGCCATGAACTAGCGAGGTCTTGTGATTACCCAAAAGAAGTATGTTATAGATCTTCTTTCTGATATAGGCATGACAGATTGCAGGCATGCCACTACACCCATGGATCTGAGCATGAAGTTGCATGATGATGACACTGAGGAGGTAGACAAGAGGATGTACAGGGAGATCGTTGGGAAGCTCCTATACGTAACCATCACCATACTAGATATATCCATTCCGGTAAGCAAAGTGAGTCAGTTCATAGAGCAGCCTAGACATGCACATATGGATGCAGTCCATATGATTCTGAGGTATCTGAAGACCTTACATGGCACTGGTCTTCTATTTAGCAGAGGCACATCCCTTGCCATTACAGCTTGTACATATGCAGATTATGTGGGTTGTCCCAAGGACCTGAAGTATATCATGGCTTTGAAGTGTTCATAGGGAGTTCTGTGATATCATGGAAGAGCAAGAAGCAAACAGTAGTCACCAGATCCAGTGCAGAATCAGAGTACAGAGCCATGAGCCATGTCACATGTTAGTACATAGATGATGTGGGTCAGATCTGTTCTTACTGATCTAGCAGTCAAGGCTTTATATGTTGGTTCGGTAAGCCTGGAAAAGAGAAATTCAGTGGAATTTCGGTGGAATTTAGGTGAAATGGTCGAAAATCGTAGAAATTACTTGAAAACTCTTTTTTTCTTAAATTAAAATTTCTAATATGCTTTAACTCAATAAATGAGATACAAATACAGTCTTTTTTACTTACAGTAAGATATTAACATGATATGTTACATTAAATTTCCATCCAATCACTCCAACTGTAAAAAAAAAGTAGTATACTAAATTAGATTTGGAACCGAATTTAGAAATCAATAGTTTCACCTCTTGAATATGAATAGAATGGTGACACGTGCAATAATAACAGAGAAAAACATAGACCAACAAAGAGTAATAGCAAAATGGTATCTTATGTAAGAAATTAAATATTGAAATAATAGCTTAGAACTTCTATTTAACCAAAATACTTTGAACATAGAAAAATATATACTTTTAAGAATAAAATAAGGCACAAACATACACTCACAAACACAAATCTTTGCAATATGCACGTTTAATAGATGCATTGTATAGCTTGTGATCATAAAAATATATGATATAGAAGACATAAACAAATCAACTAACACCAAGAAACTGCATAGCATTCACAAGCATAATCTATATCCAACTTGATAGTAGGTAAATACTTACAATCACAAGATTTTGATGGTTCCCGCACACAACCGTACGTACTCCTTGTAGTAGTGAGAAGCCATAAGAAAACAAAGCCTTAAATTTCGGATTTCAATTTCATTCCACCATCACCGGAACGAAATTTTGAAGAATTTTGGTGAAATTGTCGGAAATCTTGGAATGGTCTCTACACTAGACTTTTCCCAGAAATTAAGGTTTTTAGTATTCCTAAGTCAGTAAATAAAATACAAATGCACATTTATTTGTAAAATAGAATGGTAAATATAAGTTTTGAAGTAATATTATTGTCATAAATCATAATCATCACATATGTTGATATGTAGAACAACGTGGTGTCTAGAGCCAGAACCGTATGCTAAACTGGAAGCAAAAGCCATGATAATCACCTTGTCAATAAGAATGAGATGATACATATAATAACTACTAATCAAAATATATATTAAAATAAATAAAGAAAGAATAAAAAACAAAGCTCTTCAGTTAAAAACTTGAATTTAACTCTTAAATCTTGTGGATAACTGATTTGGTTTGGATTTAGATCTAAAATTTAAAAACTAACTAAAGAAATTTCTTCAAATAGCATAAAGCACTCTAACAACTCAATGCATCGATGAATAAATAAGTGAAAAATCATTAATATATGCAAATTTCGATGAAAGTGAAGGGTAGATTCCCTTGCTTTTATTGTTCCGCCGAAACGACATGCAATTTTGTTGACATATCGGTGATATTTCGTTAAAATCTTAGGAAAAGAAACAGGGTAGCGTTTTGATTTCGGTGACCTAGAGAAATGGAAATTTCGGAGAAATTCAGTTCGTTGAAATTTGAGGCCATGCTAGCAGTTGAGGTGCCTCTTCCCATGCACCTCCATTGGACAACCAAGTCGCTCTCCTTATTGCCAACAACCCAGCCTTCCATGAGAGAACCAAGCATATCAAGGTAGACTTTCACTACACTCGAGACATGATTCAGAACGACTTCATCTCCACCCCTCATGTTAGTTCAAGAGATCAGACAACAGATGTGCTCACCAAGACCCTAGCCAAAGGGCCTTTTCAGAGATGTTGTTGCAAGTAGACCATGAATGATACCTATGCTCCAGCTTGAGGATTGTTGAGATATTTTTTATTTTCTATGTTTTTTTGTATTCTCTATTCTCTTTGTCTTCTTTATGCAATTTGTCCAACGGGTATCTCCTCTATATAACAGAACCCTGGGGCCTCATGAATATACAACTATTTATTTATCCCAACAATATTCAACTCATTACACTGAATAGAACACTTTAAGCAGCACTTCTACTTTCATAAGGCAAGTCTACACTCGAACCTTGATGTTCCTTTCGAGCCCTAACTCAAGCGATGAAGGTTGTGTCGTCTATTGAAGCTCTTACGCGTCACTTGGATGCTATGAAGGCCACCACATGTGGATCTTAATGTTAGGAAACTTGGACAATGCACCATCGATGCCACGTTCTTGATGGAAATAGGCAATGGGCCCTTATATGTAATGGTAATAATGGTTTGGGTGTCGAGGACAGTGAAGATGTGAGATGGTATAACAAAGAGCATGGGCCACTAAGAGCTAAGGGTGATAAGGGCTTGGGCAATGGCATAGCGTGCTTGGGTGACACTTGGAGGATTGTGGCTGCAGCCTGTAGGCATGCAAGGCCAAGTGAAGCCCTGGAGACGAGGGTGACCAGAACCGTATCGGTTGCCCGGACGTCAAAATCGAAAGTGACCTAAATTCAGACCAGTGGTTCTTGATATCAAACAAAAATATGTGAAGGTGTGGGAGTGGCCTATTTAGTATATATTGACTACTAATCTAGGATTGTACAAGGACCCTCCTTATATTGGAAGGTGATAAAAAATGTGCAAGTACCCATGAACATAAAAGAGTTAACTAAAAATGCATAATTTACAAGTACCCATGAACATAAAAGAGTTAACTAAAAATGCATAATTTAAAGAAAAATACCGAATCTCGATATAATATCAACAACTATGTTTCCCATGATGCTCATAAGGAAATGTCATTAGAGTTTGCAACCTCCTTCATTGAGGTATGATTATAAGGTTGTTGCAAAAAGTCTAGAAAGAATGGAAATAATACAAGGACTTGGACAAAAGGGACTTGCATAGACTGAACCCAAAGGGCATTAATTTTAAAACTATACAAATATACAAGCATGTGTATGTAGAAATAAACATGTTTCATTTTGCTTTTTCATGTCATGTAGCCGACCTAGTTATAGTGGGAGAAGGCTTCACCATTTTTGTATGTCTACTATAACTAGTTATGTTTGATTTTCTATTAGTTGCTCAACTATTTGCATAGCTGGCCACGCAAACCACAAGGCATTCCCCAGAAGCTGTAATACAAGTATCAACTTTTGTGAAAGTATCCAACTAATATTTATTTTTTCTACAATCACATGCATGTAAATTGCACCTCACTTCTTCTGATTGCAGACTCCAGCGCCTTGTGCAGTCCGTCAGTTTCCTGTAACCAGCGGACCAATCAATATCTATTACATTCAAGGAAGTTGCCAATTGCCATGTCTTCTACACTCTGTTAATCCAAAAGTCAATCGTTTTTATTTTATCAAATCCACTTGTACATAGCAATTGAAGCAGGTAGCCCACTAAAAGAAGCACAAGGTTCTCAGGGAATATATTGACAAAAAGCACATATCTCCATCTTGATAATAATAACCAATATAGGCACACATGAGCCTATGCCATGGAGAGAAGGGGTTCAAAATCTGTGAAGAGAAAAAGTCAAAAGACTGTAGAAGGGACAAAGAAATTTTTTTAAGTCAAAAGGTGAAAAGAAATGTAGCACTCATAGTCCAAATTTAGATAAAATTTTTCACCAAATATATAATTAGTGACATTGTGACATCAACTTTATCAATAAAAAGAACTAGAAGTCACTAGAGAAAATCCAAATACAGGAACCCTCCTTCATGAATCATGATATTATTCAGTTGTAAGTTTCTTATTCAAAGTTAATGGACATGTCTTTCAAGTTTTCAGTGAGTATTGTCTGATATGGCTTCTCTATGGCTCCTAAACAACAAAGAAATTTCAAAATATTTCCAATTTCAGCTGCAAATTAACTCATTTAGTTATCTATTGCTAGGTGAAAATTTTCTTAGCTTAACTGATAAAATTCTATTACAGTGTTACTTTAAATCTAATCGGCAAAACTGTACCTCCGTAATCCACCCATCCACAACGAATACACTTAAAGAGTAACCATCTGTAGTAGAAAAAACATGTGCTTCCCGGATGTTCAGCTCTAGATCTGAAAGGAGGGCAGACAGCTAACCAAGAACGAAAGTTAGAATCGCTGCCTTCATTTGTATATAGAATTATATAGTTGTACTGTAAAGTAAACTAAAAAAGTAAAAAAGAATATAGACTGAATTGCACAATACTACTTACAGTCAAATCCTAACAAGCAGTCCTGATGAAAATAAACAATATGCATTCTTATTTAGTTGTGTGACTCACAATAATACATCCAACTATTATAATTAGTATTGGAGAATAATGATTAACGGAACACATGGATGGACCTTCGATTATGTAATAAGTACTTCGCAAAATACATTTTTTTGGATGAGTAACCACACTCTTCCTATCAAAAATATGCAGGAGCTGAAGAAACATCATCGAAGGCTTTTTCAGAATAATAGATATAATTGTACCAACCTGGCATAGGAGCTTAGGTTTATCAACAGTAGAGAACAGTATCTCATGCACAGGAGAAAGTATACTACAACCCCTGCATATAGACATAAATAGCATGAAAATTTTCAAAGCAATGAAGGAAAGATGTCTAAGCAATGAGAAAAACTAAGGCTTCACGCCAGTGTCACCAGATGCAACTGAACAAATCATACAAACTAATACTGTAAGGTAAATAGCAGACATTCCAGAAAAAAAGAATATTGAACATAGAAAGACCGCTTTTGCAATGCTCAAGGAATATTTAGAAAAAATACACTGAAATATACCTGTCACAGGAGCCCTCCACGAGGTATCCTTCTTGTATAGCCATGGCATCCTCTTCCTCATCCAGATTTGAATCTTCGAGCTTTCAGCAAGTTTCAAAGTCAATCCCACAATCCCCATTTCTACTCAAAAAAATATTATTAATCAAAAGAGTTGACAAAGATCTGCGGCACAATTAGAGAGTGAACTGACAGTGCACTTCTATACAAGGGAAGTTTTTAATCAGTGTAGAAGTTTCCTCCCATAATTGCGGACGTGAAATCTATCATAAAAATTCAAACAGAATGCAGAAAAGTACAACAAGGAAAACTTAGTCTCTCTCGCATTTTTATAGAAGGATTGCAAATCTACACGAGATAGATAACATCTTTGTAACTTCTACCTATTCACAGTATATGTAAACACAAATTACAAAGACCAAAAAATATTCAATACGACATTTTTCTTCATGGACTGATGTTCGACTGATACTCTTGATGCAGGTCCTTTGCGTAGGAATAGAGATTCAATGTTGTCGAACTGGTCAAGTAACGAGTTAACTTGACAAGTTCGAGATAGATTAAGGCATGTATTGTAGACTATCATGAAACAAACAATCATCTATTGCGAGTAGTAAAAGAAAAAAAGCGCAAACCTGTGGAAAGGGAAAACAAAAGATGCATTCTATTGTAACCATAGGGCTCTCTTATATAGGAGAAAAGTCCTATGGAAAAATTACATAAAGTAGACAGAGGAATAAGAAATGTGAATAAAGGACAATAAAAACAACGATCTCAACACTCCCCCTCAAGCTGATGCATATATGTCTATCATGCTCAGCTTGGAACAATCAGCAGTGATGAAAAGGGACTCTGGCAAGTGCTTTGGTGAACATATCTGCAGTTTGATCTCCTAAAGTAACATGAGAAGGGGAGACAGATCCCTTCTGAATCATATCTCGAGTGTAGTGACAGTCTACCTCGATATGATTTGTTCTTTCATGGAAGGCTTGATTATTAGCTATGAACAGGGCGGTCTGGTTGTCGCATTGGAGGTGTATGGGAAGTGGCATCTCAATAGTCATGTCAGTCAGGACGGATCTAACCCACATCATCCATGTACCACCTTGTGCCATGGCTCTATATTCTGATTCAGCACTCTAGCAACAACCATCGGTTTCTTACTCTTCCATGAAACAAGTGAACTCCCACAAAGACAGCGAAGTCCGAGGCAGACTTCTTGTCTTTAGACTTCCTGTCTTTGAGACATCCTACATAATTTGCATCAGCACATGTTGTAACTGTAAAGGATGTATCTCTACTGAACAGGAGTCTTGCATAAGGAGAAGCAAGGAGAAGTCTTCAAATATCTCAAAATCATGTATACGGCATCCATATGTACCTACATGGGCTACTCCATAAACTGACTAACTTTGCTCGCTACTAAGGATATATCAAGTCTGGTAATGGTGACATATAAAAGCTTCCTACAAGCTCTCTATATCGTCTCTTATCAACCTCCTCAATGTCATCATAATAGAGTTTAACATTAGGATCCATTGGAGTAGTAGCAGGCCTACATCCTGTCATGCTCGTCTCAGGTAGAAGATCAGTCACATACTTCCTTTACATCATCACCATGCCATGTTTTTCCTCGTGAATTTGAGGCCAAGAAAATAATGAAGATTGCCAAGGTCCTTGGTCACAAACCGATGTCCAAGGAAATCCTTAAATGTCGGAACACCATGCTTATCATCCCATGTAACAATGATGTCATCCACATAAACCAAAATAGTAATAGTACCTCTCTAGGATCTATAAACGAAAAGAGAGTGGTCTGTGGCCGATCTGACAAATCCATGTTGCTCAATCAACTTAGAGAGCTTCTGGAACCAAGCCCTCAGACTCTACTTAAGGCCATAGATAGCCTTGTGAAGTCTACAAACCATATGAGACTCCCCTTCAGCAACAAAACATGGTGGTTGCTGCATGTAGACGCCCTCCTGCAAGTCAACATACAAGAAGGCATTCTTGACATCTAACTGAAAGAGGGGCCAACCACTGACCACGACAACAAAAATAAGAATCCTCAATGTAAGAGCGACAGGAGAAAACGTATCCTGATATTCCACCCCATATGTTTGGATGAACCCACGAGCAACAAGTCTGGCCTTGTATCTATCCACAGTACCATCTGCACGGTGTTTCACCGTAAACACCCACTTGCTCCCCACAACATATACACCAGGTAGAGCAGGAACAATACTCCATGTGCCACGAGACTATAACGCAGCCATCTCTTCCTCCATAGCAAGACGCCACTGACTAATCTGTAATGCCTCCTGATATATTCGTGGTATATCCACAGCAGATAGTCCACCAACAAACCTCTGAAACTGCTCTGAGAGACGTGCAAGAGAAACATAAAAAGCAAGAGGGTGTGTAGCACAAGTACGCCTCTACTTCCGTAAAGCACTGGGCACGTCAAGATCCTCAACCTCCTCAGTGATCGAGACGAGAACATCTATAGCCACCTGCTCATCCTGTTGTAAATGCAAATCACCAGTGCCATCAGTAGAAATCAAGTGCTCAGAACATACATAAGGTGTGGTGGATGATGGAGGCTCATGAGCATGAGGTCGGTGCATGTAAACTTATGGCAAAAAGATGAAGGCTGCTAGTGGAGGCGGTGGAGGAGGTGGTGCTGAGGTTGGTGGTGAAGAAGGTGGTGGCGAGGATGGTGGTGGAGATGTAGGAGTCATAGGCATGGTAGATGAAATCGGAGATAGAGGCATATACACCTCTTCTTCAGACTCCGAAGGAATCAACCTATCACCTGTAGGAGAGAAAAACAGAATAGACTCAAAGAAAGTGACATCCGCGCTAATATAATACTCTCGTCGAACAGGATCAAAACAGTGGTATCCCGTTTGAGTCCTAGAATGCCCCACGAAGACACTTGACAACTCTAGGAGAGAGCTTGTCATGGGCACGAGACGTATGATGAACAAATGCAATTGACCCGAACACACGAGGAATGAGGGAGAAAAGATCCTTCTCAGGAACTGCAATCAAGAACGAAATCTTCTCTCCCAACACAGGCGAAGGCATGCGATTCACCAAGTAGCAAGCAGTTAGAACCACATCTCCCCGATAGGAATGAGGAGCACAACTCTGACTTAAGAGGGTTTTGGTGACTTCCAAAAGGCGACGATGTTTGCATTCAGCCATCCCATTTTGTTGGGATGTATATGCACATGAAGTCCAATGAATAATACCAAGGGTTCTGCAAAAGTGTGAAAGTTGTACAACAACAACAACAAAGCCTTTTCCCACATTAAGTAGGGACACCTACATGGATTCTTTGCCTCCATTCAGATCTATCTTGGGTCATTTTTAGGCTTAGATCCAAAAAATCAAGCCTTTCGTATAGTCCCATTCCAACACTTCCTAGGCCTTCCTTGCCCTCTTTTAGCCATGTCAACATCCAAAACTCACATCTCTTCACCGGTGCATCAGCTGACCTCCTTTGTAAATGGCCAAACCACCTTAAGTGATTTTCTCGCAACTAATCCTCAATCGGAGCCACACCAACTTTCCTTCTGATGGCATCATTCCGAATACGATCTTTATGTGTGTGTGTGTGTGTCCACATCTACACATCCACTTTAGCATTTTCATTTCTGCTACTGCCATTCTCTGCACATGTCTATGGTTCATAGGTCAACATTCAGATCCATAGAGCATAGCAAATCTCACAGCTGCTTTGTAAAACTTTCCTTTTATTTTCAAATGAATTTTCTTATTACAGAGAGAACAGTAAAGGCTCCTCTCCACTTTAGTAAACCTGCATTTATTCTATTTGTAACATCTCCATCAATTTCCCTATCATGTTACAAAATAGATCCAAGTATCTAAAAGGATCTCTCTTCTGAATGTTATCATCACCTATCTTAACCTCAATTTCTTCACCATTGCTTCCATCAAAAGTACACTCCATATATTCAGTCTTAGTCCTACTTATACGAAATCCTTTAGTCTCCAATACATGTCTCCAGATCTCAAGCTTCTCATTTACTACATCTCTAGTCTCATCAATCAACACAATATCATCAGCAAATAACATATACCAAGGTATCTCATCCTGAATGTGACTTATCAACTCGTCCATAATCAAAGTAAAAAGGAATGGATTCAAAGTTGAACCTTGATGCAGACCAACATTGATGTCAAAATAGTCAAGTTTTCCCAAACAGTATCCTTACACAAGATGAAGCCCTATCATACATATCTTATGAGGTTAATGTATAGGACAGGTACTTGCCTCTTCTCCAAAACTCTCCACGATATCTCTTGTGGGATAGAATCGTAAGCCTTCTCTAAATCAATAAAAATCATGTGAAGGTTCTTTCTTTTAGCTATATACTCTTTCTTTTAGCTATATAAATATCCATTGTTCTCCTTAGCAAGTGGATGGCTTCAATAGTTGAGCGACCTATTATGAATCTGAATTGATTTTCTTTTACTTTGGAGACTTGCCTCAATCTTCTTTCGATCACACATTCCCAAATTTTCATAGTGTGACTTATCAGCTTGATACCTTTGTAATTTGAACAATTTTGAATGTCTCCTTTGTTCTTATAAAGAGGCACCACGATGTTTCTTCTCCATTCTTCGGATTTTTCTTGCTTCGCCAAATAACTTGAATAAATTTGTAAGCCGAGTCAAACCACGCTCACCTAAAACTCTCTAAACTTCTATAGGAATGTCATCAGGTCATCAGGTCAAAACCTTCAAAGCCTCCTCTACTTCCTTCCTTCGTATTCGTCTATAGCTTGCACGATTCAAGTAACTTTCACTACTAGCTAGATTTCCCAAAGTGATCTCTCTATTTCCTTGTGACCTTCTTAATCCTTAATGCATCTCACTTTAGAAAAATCTTTGGTCTTTCTTTCTCTTGCTTTAGCCAGCCTGAATATATCCTTCTGGCCCTCCTTAGAGTCGAGATTTTTGTACAAAACTTCATAAGCTTTTACTTAGTTTCGCTTATCGCCTTCTTTGCTTCCTCCTTCGCTATTTTGTAGTTTGTGATAGTTTCATTTTTTCTATCCTTAGACATAGCTTTAAAGCAAGCTATTTTAATTATGAGCTTCTCTTACACCCTATTTAAGCAAACATATAGATTTTGTTGGGACGTTCCCTACTTGCGACGCGTTGCCTCGCCCGAATGCAATGAAAAATTGGCAAGGGTCGCTACATCACAACCTAGATGTAGTTCAAAATTTGCAAAGGTTCTCGCACGAGGAACGCATGCGGGTAATTAAGCTATTTCCGCTGCATCACCGCCCGGATGCAGTCCAAAATTTACAAGGGTTCTCGCATAATGGAAGCATGCAAGTAAAGAAGTTAGTCCAAAAGATATTGCAATGGAAGTTGCGGATTGGTAGTTGGAATATTGGCACTTTGATTGGAAAATAGCTAGAGATAGTGGATACGATGTAAAGAAGGAAGATTCATATACTATGTCTTCAAGAGACTAAAAGGATTGGAGAGAAGACAAGGGAGATCGAGAAGACATGCTTTAAACTTTGGTATTCAGGTAAAGATAAGGGTAGAAACGGTGTTGGAGTGGTTGTTCATAAGGATTTGAAGGATTGTGTGATTGAGGTGCAAAGATTCGAGGATCGGATTATTTTGCTAAAATTAGTGCTTAAAGAAGAAATTCTTAGTATAATCTCAGTTTATGCACCGTAAATTGGTTTAGATGAAAGGACTAAACAAACTTTTTGGGAGGATTTAGATAAGATTTTACAAGAAATCTCACAAAGAGAGATGATGTGCATAGGTGGAGATCTTAATGGACATGTGGGAAAAGATGCTTCAGGGTATACTAGTGTTCATGGAGGACATGGTTTTGGGGATAGAAATGAAGAGAGAAAAGTCATCTTGGATTTTGTAATGGCATATGATCTTTTCATAGCAAACACTCTCTTCAAGAAGAGGGAGGAGCATTTAATTACTTATAAGAGTGGGCCAACTAGAACACAGATAGATTACTTTGCTCTCGTTATCCGCGGTTATTTGCATTGGCGGATGATAAGCTCTGTTCGGTGGCTGACTGCTGGTTTGATGGGTCTTGGTGGCATGCTTTCTCCGCTAACTTCTCAGATCGGAGATTTGAGGATTTCTTGGCGCTGCTTGACGCTGTGGGGAAGGTGGGTGCCCCTATTGGGGGTAGAGATCACTGGCGTAGAGGAAGGGAGCTTCTCGATTAAGGGCGCCTATGGTGCCATCTCCAGACCGTCGTCGGCGACCTCGGAGGTGCTAAACAGGGACTGTGCTTGTATTTGGGCCCTTAATCTTCCCGAGCGTGTTGGGATATTCCTATGGCTCCTTAGGCGCAAGAGGCTGATGATGCGTGATCGATGCGTAAAGCTCCTGGGCATCATCGCGGACAGGTGCTTAATATGTGACAATGCAATCGAATCGGTGGAACACCTTTTTTTTACATGCCCTGTGATATCGCAAATATGGCAGGAGGCGGGGATTCTTTGGTGCTGGACCGATGAGTTCCAGGACTTCTGGAATTCGGTGTACGAGAATAGGGCGAGATCAAGAAGGGAGCGGCTCTTCCCAATGGCTATTCTGTGGGCGGTTTGGCGTGGCAGAAATGATTTGGTTTTCTCGGGCCAGAGATTTTACAAAGAAAATGTCGAGTGCTTTACAAGGAGGCTGGTAGATGAGTGGATGATGTAATGATCTTTTTTTGTTCTGTGTTTTGGGGTGTTGTTACCGTGTGATGTAACCTTTTGCCTTTTTAAATATATTTTGATGGGGCGGGCACCACCGAGTGCTTCCCCCTACCTTGCAGACTTCAAAAAAAAAGATAGATTACTTTGCATTGAGGAGAAGAGATTGGTTGTGTTGTAAAGATGGCAAAGTAATCACAGGAGAGAGTTTGACAACCCAACATCGCTTGTTAGTCTTGGATGTACAAATAAAAGGGTTAGTAAAGAAAAGGAGGATTCCTAAGATCACTAGAACTAGATTGTGGAATCTTCCACTAAAGCAATCGAGCTTCAGGGAGAAGGTTTTAGAAGACCTATCTTGGGATTGTAGTGGAAGTACAAACGAGATGTGGGAGGCATTAAGATCTTGTATCCGAAAGGTAGCCAAAGAGATGCTAGGCGAGTCAAAGGGAGGAGTCTCGGGTCAAAAGGAGGCTTGGTGGTAGAGTGAAGGGGTGCAATAGAAGCTAAAAAATAAAAGAGCGTGCTTTAAAGCTATGTCTAAGGATAGAACAGAGGAAACCGTCACAAACTACAAAATAACGAAGAAGGAAGCAAAGAAGGCTGTAAGCATAGCTAAGTCAAAAGCTTATGAAGTTTTGTATAAAAAACTCGACTCTAAGGAGGGACAGAAAGATATATTCAGGTTGGCCAAAGCAAGAGAAAGAAAAATCAAAGACCTTTCTCAATTGAGATGCATTAAGGACGAGGAAGGTCACGTGCTTGTTACTCAGAAGGATATAGAGACTAGATGGGAGCAATACTTCCATAAACTTTTCATTAGGGAAGGAAATAGAGAGATCACTTTGGGTGATCTAGCTAGTAGTGAAAGTTACTTGAATCGTACAAGCTATAGAAGGATACAAAGAAAGGAAGTAGAGGAGGCTTTGAAGGTTATGAGACCTGGGAAAGGTGTAGGACCGGATGACATCCATGTAGAAGTATGGAAAGTTTTAGGTGAGCGTGGTTGGACTTGCTTACGAATCTATTCAATGTTATTTGGCGAAGCAAGAAAATGCCTGAAGATTGGAGGAGTATCATGGTGCCTCTTTATAAGAATAAAGGAGACATTCAAAATTGTTCAAATTACAGAGGTATCAAGCTGATGAGTCACACTATGAAAATTTGGGAATGTGTGATCGAAAGAAGGTTGAGGCAAGTTTCCAACGTAAAAGAAAACCAATTCGGATTCATACCAAGTCGCTCAACTATTGAAGCCATCCATTTGCTGAGGAGAACAATGGAGATTTTTAGAGCTTAAAGGAAGAACCTCCATATGATCTTTATTGATTTGGAGAAGGCTTATGATTTTGTCCCACGAGAGATATTGTGGAGAGTTTTGGAGAAGAGACAAGTGTCTGTCCTATACATTTACCTCATAAAGGACATGTATGATAGGGCTTTATCTTGTGTAAGGACCTCGTCTGGGAAGGCTGGCTATTTTGACAACAACATTGTTTACATCAAGGTTCAGCTTTGAGTTCATTTCTTTTTACTTTGATTACGGATGAGTTGACAAGTCACATTCAGGATGAGTTACCTTGGTGTATGTTATTTGTTGATGATATTGTGTTGATTGACGAGAATAGAGATGGAATAAATGAGAAAATTGAGGTCTAGAGACATGAGTGGGAGAGTAAAGGATTTCGTATAAGTAGGGCTAAGACAGAATATATGGAGTGCACCTTTGATGGAAGCAATGGTGAAGGAATTGAGGTGAGGATTGGTGATGATAACATTCAGAAGAGAGATTCTTTTAGATATCTGGGATCTACATTACAACATGATGGGGAAATTGATGGAGATGTTACTAATAGAATAAATGCAGGCTGGCTAAAGTGGAGAGGAGCCTCTGTAGTTCTTTGTGATAAGAAAATTCCTTTAAAAATTAAAGGAAAGTTTTACAAAGCAGCTGTGAGACCTGCTATGCTCTATGGATCTGAATGTTGGCCTGTGAATCATAGATATGTGCACAGAATGGATGTAGCAGAAATGAAAATGCTAAGGTGGATGTGTGGACACACACGTAAAGATCGGATTCGGAATGATGCAATCAGAAAGAAAGTTAGTGTTGCTCTGATCGAGGATAAGATGCAAGAAAACCGCTTAAGATGGTTTGGTCATTTACAAAGAAGATCAGTTGATGCACCAGTTAGGAGATGCAAGTGTTGGGATGTTGAGCCGGCTAAGAGAAGGCGGGGACGGCCCAAGAAGTGTTGGAAAGAGATCATACGAAGGGATCTTTGTTTTATTGATATAAGACCGGGTTTGACCCAAGATAGATCTGAATGGAGACGAAGAATCCATGTAGCCGACCCTACTTAATTGTGGGGAAAGGCTTTGTTGTTGTTGTTGTTGTTCTCTTATACCCCACCACTCCACCACGAGGCCTCCTTTTGGCCTGAAGCTCCTCCCTTTGACTCGTCTAGCATCTCTTTGGCTACCCCTCGGATACAAGATATTAGTCTCCCACATCTTATTAGCACTTTCGTTACAATCCCAAGATAAGTCTTCTAAAACCTTCTCCCTGAAGCTTCATTGCTTCGATTGAAGATTCCACCATCTAGTTCTAGTGATCTTGGAAACCCTCAATTTCTTCACTAGCCCTTTTATTTGCATGTCCATAACTAATAAGCGATGTTGGGTAGTCAGACTCTCTCTTGGGATTACTTAGCAGTCTTTGCAACATAATCAATTTCTTCTTCTCAACGCAAAGTAATCTCTCTGAGTTCTAGTCGAGCCACTCTTATAAGTAATTAAATGTTCCTCCCTCTTCTTGAAGAGAGTGTTTGCAATGAAAAGATCATAAGCCGTTACAAAATCCAGAAAGACTTTTCCCTCTTCATTTCTATTTCAGAAGTCATGTCCTCCATGAACACTAGCATACCCTGAAGCATCATTTTCCACATGTCCATTAAGATCTCCACCTAGGCAAATCATCTCTCTTTGTGGTATTCATTGCATAATCTTATCCAAATCCTCCCAAAAAGCTTGTTTAATCCTATCATCTAAATCAATTTGCTGTGCATAAACTGAGATGATATTCAGAATTTCTTCTTCGAGCACCACTTTTAACTATATAATCCGATTCTCAGATCTTTGCACCTCAACCACACAATCTTTCAAATCCTTATGAACAACCACTCCAACACCATTTCTGCCTTTATCTTTACATGAACCAAAGTTTAAAGCATGTCTTCTCTATCTCACTTACTTTCTCTCCAACCCATTTTGTCTCTTGTAGATATAATATCTGAATCTTCCTTATTTTCATCGTATCAACTATCTCCATCGATTTTCCAGTCAAAGTGCCAATACTCCAACTACCTATCCGCAACTTCCTTTGCAACCTCTTTTGGACTATTTTCTTTACTCGCATGTGTCCATCATGCGAGAACCTTTGCAAATTTCGGACTGCATCTGGGCTGCGATGCAGGAAACTAACTTATTTACCCGCATGCATTCCCCATGCGAAAACCCTAGCAAATTTTGAACTACATCCAGGCAGAGATGTAGCGGCCCTTGCCAACTTCTCATTGCATTCGGGCGATGCAACGCGTCACAAGTAGGGAATGCCCCAATGAAATCTAGATGTTTGCTTAAATCCATGTTTAAAAGATCCGAATGGTTTCGAGACAAATCCCTGAATAATGTTCTTAAACGAACACTTTTTAGGAATTTATCCGAACGGTTTCAAGACAAATTCATAAATAGTGTTTTTAAAAGAACACAATTTAAGAATTTGTCTCTCTTACGCTGGTTGTTGGCTACCTAACGCGCAACCCGTCAATTTACTCGGGCTTTGGACCGGCCATGGCTGAGTTAAAAAAGTGTGAAAGTTGTAAACTATAGAATTCTAATGCATTGTCAGAACGAATATACTTGATATTTGCAAAAAATATTCTTTATTTCATTAATAAAAGGCTGGATAACAGGACCAGCACCAGACTTATTTTTAAGTAGAAATACCCAAAATAATGTGCGAAAATTGTCAACAGCGACAAGATAAAATCTGTGTCCCTAATGGTCTGTGTGACATACGGATACGAATAATCCAAATCCGGCACGATTAAGGGGAAGCTAGATCAACCTATAAATAATAAATATTGAATAATCCCATATTGATTCATTGATCGTAGATCGAAATTCGTTCGATCAAAATCAACCAAAAGTCGATCGCATCGTAATGTGTGTCATCAGAAAAGACGCGACGTAAAATCGGAAACCGCAAAACAAACCGAGAACATACAAAAATCGGATTCGATGAAATAAGACCAACAAAATCGACCGTTCGTAAATCGGAGGTCATTTTATATTTTAAAATCACAAAATTTAATCACAAATCAAGACCATATCTCGAGAGTTTCAGGAATTCAAACTCGATCCAAAGTATATGAATATTATACTTATTTTGATCGTCGTTTAGAGATGATCGAAATGAGCCTTTGAATATCAAAATCGAAGATTCTGAATACGAATACGGTCAACTTTAGTATTCACATAAGAGAGAGAATGTAAAATAAAAAAATAAAAAAATCTGTATTTTCAGATTCCAGCAGCAAGCTGCTGTCTCCATTTATCTTTTTTTCCCTCTCACTTGAACCAAACTTCTCCTCCACTTGTAATGATAAGAGCACGTGCATTCCCTTATAAATATCCCCCAAAAACCCCAAGCTCTTCTTCTCAAAATCCCCAGCCAAGGACCCCCTCTTCCTCTATTTTGTTGGAAACCTCTTGCTGCAATCTTCCATCAAGCATCAGCTTCCCACTGTTCCTCTACTGGCTGGAGCTACTCCATGGGCAGCTATAGTTGATGATCCCTCTTCATTTGAAGCTGCTGCTACTACCGGTACTTCCTTGAAGCGCCTGCTGCTGCCAAGCCTCAACTGGAGCTCCCGATGTTGCTGCAAACAGGTAAATCAGCAGCCGAAACTGATGGTTATCTCACCTGCTGGAAGCAGCTGCCACAGCAGCCTCTACTGCTTTCAAGTGCAGTCGATCAAGCTGCTCCAATTCAGCTTCTTTTTCCCTCTTTGAGTTGCTGTCCAGCAGCTATTTTGGGTGTTATTGCATGTCAATATGATCTAAAAAAATTTGGAGTCCATAGGTACAATCTAATGTACAATCTTCCCCTCCTCTTTATTGCCATGCATGTACATTCTAAAACCCTTCTTGTTGGCCCCTTGTAAATGTTTGTGTTATTCTAAGTTTGTTTCTATATTAATTAGTAACTTCCTCAAAAAGAAATTATATTTAGTTGCACAAGCAAGTAATATGCACATATTTCTATAAATCTGGAGAATCCACTTGCATTTGCCTTTCTTGAAACCCTGCATTTTGAGAGGGCTTCGTGAATACAATATGTTCTCGATTCAAACTACATACATCTAAAAGAGTTTAAAATTTTCATTGATTTTTTTCTCCCATAACAGTTGTCGATCATAACTCAGCCATGGCCAAGCTCGGGTAAATTGACGAGGGTTGCGTGTTAGGTAGCCGTCAGCCAGTACAAGAGAGATAAATTCCTAAATTGTGTTTGTAGAGATATATGTTATGTTATGTTATTTTGTACCGTTTCATATTTTCTTTTTTCTTTCAGACTCTTGATGTAATTTACCCATAGGCTACTCTCCTATATAAGAGAGCCTAAGGCGTACAGAATAAACAAGTCTCTTATTTTTCCAACATGGTATCAGAGCCACGGTCCTAGACCGGAGTTCTTGAACCAAACCCTAACCCTAGCCTCCACCTTTCGAGCCCTTGTCGCGCGCCTCACCACCTCGCGTCGCCTCTGGCCTCTGCCCCGCTCGGCCCTGTACCTCCATCTTCAAGCCATCTGCGTTGCGCGTCTCACCACCTCACGCCGCCCTCGGCCTCGGCCTCGACCTCGCTCGGCCCTGTGCCGCTCCCAGCGGCACGCTAGGCCCCGTGCCGCCCTGTGCAGCCTTGCGCTAGGCCCCGTGCCGCCCTGTGCTGAGCTCCTGGCGCGCTAGGCTCCCAACCTCGGGCCACAAGTTTCTGTGCGCATTCCTGTGCGCGTGCAGCCCCCCGGTTCCCGTGCGGCCCTAGCGCGCGTGCGGCTCCGGCCATAGTTCCGCGCGCACGTGCACCTATACCAGGTGTTGTACGCTACCTCCAGTGCATATCGGCCATCCTAGGAAGTGCAAGCAGTACCACATCCTAGTGTTTGCCTAACCCTAGGGTACCTTCGTAAGAGAGGAGATTCTCTCTCGCGTTTCCAAGATAATGGGCTTGGTTGCTTGAGTCTATACATGCAACTAAACACGTGAATGTCCGTGTAGACGATCATATCTTCAGTCTACTACCCTAGTATTCTATTATCATCATGTCAGAAAGCAATGCGGATATCCCATCTACATGCGCTTTCAGAGATCCAGCGTCTATTGTGAAGATGGATGGATCAAATTAAGAACTGTGGGCAATGCAGTTCATGAGTATGATGAAGTCGACCGGTAAGAAGCACATTCTCACTGAGGAAGAGCCTGCTGAGAAGACTAGGGTCAACACCCATGGGAGGCAGATGATGCATATGCCAAGGATTGGGCTATCAGGAACTCTGGCAATTGAGATTGCCAATGATATTCTTCATCAGCCCACTGCAAAAGCAATGTGGGATATTCTGGTTGCTACATATTCACAGGCAAAGAATGAGACGAAGATTCTGCAACTCCAGCATGACATCTTCACAATCAAACAGAATGGTCGTCCTTTACACTCATTATACACATCTTTACGTGGAATGTTCGAGAAGCTCTACAGCTTCATGCCTCTCACAGCCACTCATGAGCAACAGAAGACGTACCGGAATGCAACTATGGTTGGTGTATTCCTGGCAGCCCTTGATCCAGAGTACGAGGCAGCACGTTCTCAGATCTTGGCAGATTCCACTATTCCTCTGATGGAGGAAGCCTTTTACAGACTGAGTCGTATTACCGTTCCTTCATCTACTACCAATCAGACTGCTTCTGCTATAGCAGCTTCTCGAGGTCATGGGGGCCATCATCAGTATCGTGGTCGTGGACCACGAGGCAGGGGAGTCGTGTTCGGCCATCATGCACTTTATGCCACCGTTCTGGACATATAGAAGACACGTGCTATTCCAAGAATGGATTTCCTGCTTCTACACGTGTAGCTGAACAGATTGAACCTTCATCTGCTTCATCTTTGGACTGGCGCTTTGATGACCTTGTAGCTCGTCTGAAGGGCATTATTCCTCCATCTGGCCCCGTTGCACCAGCGCCTGCTTCCGAGAGTCATTCCGACGTTGCAGCTTCTGCCTCGACCAGTACCTCAGGTAGCACTTATGCATTCACTACCAGCAGTGGATCTGATGCTTCAGAATGGATTATGGAGTCTACTGCCACACATCATCTGTGTGGTGATCAAGGTCTACTTACAGCCTACTGACAGATTCTTCCAGGCCGTACTGTGGTTATTGCTAATGGGACGTACTCCTCGATTACTGGTCAGGGAGAGATTAGCCTGGCATCCTCTATGCACCTCAAGAATGTGTTGCATGCACTTGACTTTTCTATGAATTTGTTGTCCATTAGCCAACTTACAAAGGATTTACATTGTCGAGCCATTTTTGATCCATCTTCTCTTATTTTTGAGGACATCCTTACGGGCAACGTGATTGGGTATGGCTATGAGCAGGGCGGCCTATATCGTCTCAGTCGAACCCCATATGCCGGAGCCTCCTCTCTTCCTGTTGTCTCTCCCTTCCTGTGGGACTTGCGCTTTGGCCATCTACCGCTTCAGAAATTGTGTCGTGTGTTACCCCAGGTTTCACCTCACACGCCCATCCAATGTGAGGCTTGTCAGTTGGGAACATGGAAGGAAATATCGATATCGGTATCGATATCGGTACCATGTCGATACCGATATATCGCCGATATATCGGCGATATATCGACGCCATATCGCCGATACCTGGATTCGGCTCGCCTTTTTTGCCTGTCGATACCCGATATCGGATATATCGGCGATATATCGGTGACCTGTGGATACCGATATATCGCCGATATATCGGGATACGACCTTCCATGGTTGGGAAAGCATCATCGGTCTACCTTTCTCAGTCGTCAGAGTCAGAGCAGTATCTCCAAATTTGAGTTGTTTTATGTCGACATCTGGGGTCCTAGTCGTGTTCCTGATCATTAGGGACACATGTTTTATATGGTTATTGCGGATGATTTTTCTCGTGTGTCTTGGGTCTTTTTGTTAAAGAATAAATTTGAAGCTTGGAATATTATCATAAATTTCATCAATGAAGTTTGTAATAATTTTTCTGCATCTGTTAAGATTGTAAGAAGTGATAATGCCTTGGAATTTTATACCTAGAATCTATCCAACTATTTTTCAACACAAGGGATTATCCATCAAACATCCTGCGCTTATACTTCCCAACAAAATGGAGTTGCAGAAAGGAAACATCGTCATTTACTTGATGTCACCAGGTCGTTTCTTACATGGAAGGCCGTATCGATATCGATATCGTTTCGGTCCGCCCGGAAATGGATATATCGGGATATATCGACGATATATCAACGATATCGGTGGAAATGTCGAAAATGGCGTAAAAAAGCCAATTTTTTGTATTTTTTTCAGAAATTAAGGTCATTCAAGATATTAAAACAACAAATAACATACAAATACACACTTATATCACACATATCGGTCTATTTATAGACCATATATCACACATATCGGTATCGTACATATCGGTCATATCGAACATATCGATATTAGTATTGATTCTTGACTTATAAATATTAGAAATGGATTTTATTCAAGTTCTTATAACATGAAATACTACAAATATACTCCTAGAAAATACATATAGATCATTTATGAGGACAGTGATACTTATAGTGCACATATCGGTCATATCGAACATATCGTTGATATTGTTAATTGTTGGCATACTATATATATTGAAAATGGAGTTCATCTCAGTACTTTGATCACTAAATAATTTACAAATGTACTCTTACTCTCTTAGATAACATATATCGATCATCTATGAACCTTATATCGCATATATCGATACGGCTGTACTGTTAGTTGTTGACCTATATATATATATATATATTGAAAATGGAGTTTATCCTAGTTCTTAGATCACTAAATAACTTACAAATATACTCTTAAATCACACATATCGATCATCTATAAGGCTTATATTGCATATATCGATCATTTCGAACATATCGATATTAATGTTGATTCGTGACTTCTAGATTTTTTGAAGAATTGACTTATAGATATTGGAAATGGATTTCATTCAAGTTTTACAACATGAAATAACTTGTAAATATACAGCAAGTTGAAGAACCATTGTAAGCACCCTCCTGTCACACCATACCCTACCAGTACGGGGGTCTCGCTGCATCATAGGCAGTGGAATCAAACTTGCATGAATAACGGCATTCATATATAGGGATATCGACGAAATATCGGCGATATCGGTTGATATCGTGTATTTTTTGTATTGAATCCATTCATTTTTGACCGATATGGGCCGATATGGCGATATATCGCCGATATATCGGCGATATATCGTCGATATCCCTGTAAAAGGATATACACTCCAATTTCGATACCCTCAACCTCTCGATACCAATATATCGGCGATATATCGCCGATATATCACCGATACGGCCTTCCATCCATGGTTTCTTATACAGAGTCATGCTCCCCATTCTTTCTGAAGCGATGCTGTCCTCACGGCGTGTTATCTCATTAATCGTATGCCATCGTCTGTCTTAGGTGAGAAGATTCCTTTCTATCTAGTTTTTCGTGAAAAAGAATTGTTCTCCCTCACTCCACACGTGTTTGGCTCGGTGGCCTTTGTTCACATGTTGTCTCTAGGTATTGACAAGCTCTCTCCTAGGGCTGTCAAGTATGTTTTTGTCGGGTACTCTAGAACGCAAAATGGGTACAAGTGTTATGATCCATTACGCAGGAAATATTTTGTTAGTGCTGATGTTACCTTTTTTGAGTCTGTTATGTACTTCTCTTCTACAGGTGACCAGTTGGTATCCTCAGGCACTGATGAAGCCATATACATGCCACCACCATCACCACCTCCACCATTATCTACATCTCTTACACCTCCTGTTAGAGTTCATATTCTCTCATTGCCACTCCACTATACACGTCGGCCTGCTTCTGCTCATGGTCACCGCTCATCATCTAGCTCGTCTGAGGTATGTTCTGAGAATACAATCAATATTGATGGATCTCACGAATTACCTGAGCAGGATGTGTTACAGAGGCCAGCTGAGGATGCAGGTGATTTGGATCTACCTATTACACTCCGGAAACAGAAGCGCAGCTGCGCGTCATATCCTATAGCATCCACCGTCTCTTTTGATCGTTTATCTGGGGACTTCAGGAGCTTTGTTCTTGCACTATCGGCGGTGGATATTCCACGGAATTACCAAGATGCATTGAAGGATAATAGATGGCGTCTAGCCATGGAAGAAGAGATGGATGCTCTTCAGTCGAGAGGTACCTGGAGCCTTGTCCCTGCACCTACTGATGAGTCTACAGTGAGCTGCAAGTGGGTCTTCACAGTTAAACAAAATGCAGATGGCAGTATTGACAGATACAAGGCACGTCTGGTTGCTCGTGGATTTACACAGACATATAGGGTGGATTATCTCGATACATTCTCACCGGTTGCTCGACATTCCACCTACGGATCCTTCTTTCTGTTGTTATTACTCGTGATTGGCCACTATTCCAATTAGATGTGAAGAATGCCTTTTTATATGGTGACTTGCAGGAGGAAGTCTACATGCAACAGCCACCTGGTTTTGTTGTTGAGGGGGAGTGCTCTAAGGTGTGTAGACTTCATAAGGCCATCTATGGCCTTAAGCAGAGCCCCAGAGCTTGGTTCCAGAAGCTCTCATACTTGTTTGAAAAACAAGGATACATACAGTCCAATGCAGATCATTCCTTATTTGCACAGAAGACATCCAGAGGTATCATTGTAATTATGGTGTATGTAGATGATATCTTGATTACAAGTGATGATGGACAAGGAATTCAAAGGGCGAAAGAAATGCTGGGTCGCGAATTTGTCACCAAGGATCTTGGAGTCCTTAGATATTTTCTGGGATTGGAGTTCGCCAGAAATCCTCATGGATTGGTAATGACCTAGAGGAAATATGTCACTGACCTGTTAAGTGAAACAGGAATGCTTGGTTGCCGACCTGCCACTACACCCATGGATCCGAGTATGAAATTATATGATGACGACACTGATGAGGTGGATAGAAGAAGATATAGAGAACTGGTGGGCAAACTTCTCTATGTTACTATTACCAGACCTGATATCTCCTTTGTTGTTAGTCGGGTGAGCCAGTTCATGGAGCAACCACGTCAGGTACATACATATGATACTCAGGTTTCTTAAGTCATCTCCAGGTGCAGATTTGTTGTTCAAGAAAGACAAGGAGATTACTATTTCAGCATGTGGAGACGCAGACTATGCAGGATGCCCCAAAGATAGGAAGTCCACCACTGGATTTGCTGTGTATGTCGGAAACTCTCTGGTCTCATGGAAAAGCAAGAAGCAAACGGTTGTAGCCAGATCTAGCGTTGAGTCTGAGTGTAGGGCTATGGCCCAGGTCAGTACAGAAATGATGTGGGTGAAAGCTGTTCTTACAGATCTATATATAGAAGTCCCACTGTGGCTCTGGAATGTGATAATCAAGCTGCTATATTCATTGCAAATAATCCAGCATTTCATGAACGAACCAAGCACGTTGAGGTTGATTGTCATTTCATACGAGATATGATTCAGAAGGGTTTTATTTCTACATCCCATGTCAGCTCAGGAGACCAAACTGCAGACATCTTTACCAAGGCGTTACTTAGAGGACCATTATAGAAGTGCTCGTCCAAGTTGAGCATGATCGACATCTATGCTCCACCTTGAGGGGGAGTGTAGAGATATATGTTATGTTATGTTATTTTGTACCGTTTCATATTTTCTTTTTTCTTTTGGACTTTTGATGTAATTTACCCATATGCTACTCTCCTATATAAGAGAGCCTAGGGCGTACGGAATAAACAAGTCTCTTATTTTTCCAACAGTGTTCTTTTCAGAACAATATTTAGGAATTTGTCTAGAAACCGTTCGGATAAATTCCTAAAAAGTGTTCTTTTAAGAACACTATTTAGGGATTTGTCACAAAACCGTTCGGATCTTTTAAATATGGATTTAAGCAAACACCTAGATTTCATTGGATTGTTCCCTACTTGCGACGCGATGCATCGCCCGAATGCAATGACAAGTTGGCAATGGCAACTACATCGCTGTCCGGATTAGCTCAAAATTTGCTAGGGTTCTCGCATGAGGAATACATGCGAGTAAATAAGCAAGTTCCGCTGCATCGTCGGCCGGATGCAGTCTCAAACTTCTAAGGGTTCTCGCATGATGGACGCATGCGAGTAAAGAAATTAGTCCAAAAGAGGTGCAAAGGAAGTTGCGGATAAGTAATTGGAGTATTGGCACTTTGACTGGAAAATCAATGGAGATAGTTGATACAATGGAAAGAAGGAAGATTCAGATATTATATCCACAAAAGACAAAATGGGTTGGAGAGAAAGCAAGGGAGATCGAGAATACATGCTTTAAACTTTGGTATTCAGGTAAAGATAAGGACATAAATGGTGTTGGAGTGATTATTCATAAGGATTTGAAAGATTGTGTGGTTGAGGTGCAAAGATCTGAGAATCGGATTATATTGCTAAAAGTGGTGCTCGAAGAACAAATTCTGAATAACATCTCAGTTTATGCACAGCAAATTGATTTAGATGATAGGATTAAACAAGCTTTTTGGGAGGATTTGGATAAGATTATGCAAGGAATACCACAAAGAGAGGTGATTTGCCTAGGTGGAGATCTTAATGCACATGTGGAAAATGATGCTTCAGGGTATGCTAGTGTTCATGGAGGACATGACTTCTGAAATAGAAATGAAGAGGCAAAAGTCTTTCTGTATTTTGTAACGGCTTATGATCTTTTCAATGCAAACACTCTCTTCAAGAAGAGGGAGGAGCATTTAATTACTTATAAGAGTGGCTCGATTAGAATTCAGATAGATTACTTTGCGTTGAGAAGAAGAGATCGATTATGTTGCAAAGACTGCAAAGTAATCCCAGGAGAGAGTCTGACTACCAATAACACTTATTAGTCATGGATATGCAAATAAAAGGGCTAATAAAGAAAATGAGAGTTTCTAAGATCACTAGAACTAGATGGTAGAATCTTCAATTGAAGCAGTCAAGCTCCAAGGAGAAGGTTTTAGAAGACTTATCTTGGGATTGTAACGGAAGTGCTAATGAGATGTGGGATGCAATAGCATTTTGTATCCGAAGGGTAGCCAAAGAAATGCTAGGCGAGTCAAAAGGAGGAGCTTTGGATCAAAAGAAGGTTTGGTGGTGGAGTCGAGGGGTACAAGAGAAGCTCAAAATTAAAAGAGCTTGCTTTAAAGCTATGTCTAAGGATAAAACAAATTAAACTATCACAAAGTACAAAATAGCAAAGAAGGAAGCAAAGACAGCCGCAAGCGAAGCTAAGTCAAAATCTTATGAAGTTTTGTACAAAAATCTCAACTCTAAGGAGGGCCAGAAGGATATATTCACGCTGGCTAAAGCAAGAGAAAGAAAGACCAAAGATTTTTCTAAAGTGAGACACATTAAGGATGAGGAAGGTCACTTACTCAGACGGATATAGAGACTAGATGGAAGCAATACTTCCATAAGCATTTCATTGGGGAAGGAAATAGAGAGATCACTTTGGAAAATCTAGCTAGTAGTGAAAGTTACTTGAATCGTGCAAACTATAGACGAATACAAAAGAAGTAGAGGAGGCTTTGAAGGTTATGAGACATGGGAAAGGTGTATGACCTGATGACATTCCTATATTAGTTTGGAGAGTTTTAGGTGAGCGTGGTTTGTCTTGGCTTACAAATTTATTCAATGTTATTTGGAGAAGTAAGAAAATACCTGAAGAATGGAGGAGAAGCATCGAAAGAAGGTTGACGCAAGTTTCCAAAGTAAAAGAAAACCAATTCGCATTCATGCCAAGTCGCTTAACTATTGAAGTCACCGACTTGCTAAGGAGAACAATGGAGATTTACAGAGCAAAAAAGAACCTCCACATGATTTTTATTGATTTAAAGAAGCATGTGCTCTGCGCCACCCTACCTTCTTCTACTCCGTCATCCCTACCTTCTTCTACTCCACCTGATTGATGTCGGTAGGGGTTAGGAAGAAGATTGAGATCTTGATGAGAAGGTTCTTCTGGTCTTACGGAAAGCAGCAGGATCTAGCTTACATCTGGTGAGCTGTGACGAGGGGGCGTGCTGAGGGAGGTCTGGGGGTTCGTGACGTGGAGTGCATGAACAGGGCGGTGATTGCTAAGTGGGTCATACAGATTTGAGGTCCTCCGACCGCTCTGGCGGCCACGCTTCTACGGACTATCTATGGTGTGAGGGGTGAGTTGGTGGCTGGAAGATTAAGACTGGAGTCGCCGCTTTGGGCTGGCATCCGCAACGTCCAGCCTTCGGTGACATCGAGGTTGCGGCCAAAGGTAGGAGATGGCAATTTATTAAGACTCTGGCGGGATGACTGGGTAGGGGAGAGATCTCTAGGGGCCAAGTTCCCAAGGCTCTTCGCTCTGGCGGCATCGAAGGAGGCCCTTCTCTCGCAGGTGACAAATTTAGGTATGTGGATGTCGTTATTCTTGTTGGACCTGTCGGAGCAGCGCCTGGAGGAGTATGTTAGATTGCTGACAGAGATCCCTTCTCCGGGAGTGCTCTCGCATGACGTTGACCATTTTGAATGGGAATGTGGAAGGTTCCCGGTCAAAACGACTTATGAGGGGATGAGGAGAGCGGCACAGGAGCAGGACGAGGACCTCGCTCGAGACATGAAGATTGTTTGGGCTTCCAAGACACCGTGCCGGGTTCAGATCTTCCTTTGGTGTCCGAGGAGGGACCGACTTTGTGATAAAGCTAGGAGAGTGAGGATGTTTAGGCTAGCGGAAACTGGGTGTGGTAGGTGCGAGGGGCGGGTTGAAGACTCGAACCACCTATTCTTTGAATGATCGTACTCGACGCAGGTGTGGAGCGAGCCTGGGCTACCTTGGGTGGACACCTGCGGGGCAGCGAAGTTCTGGAGATCGATTTGGAGGACAGCTCTACGGATGACTGCTCCAATGCGTTTGTCGTTCTTTGGACCATCTAGCATGGGCGGAACAACCAGGTCTTTAGCAATAATTTGTTTTTCTCAGTAAATGTGGTCTCTCATTGTAATGTGCTAGTTAGGTTCTGGGCTTCAAGATAATGTACTCTTAACGTTTTTAATAAAATTGATGTTGCGGTAACTCCCACGTTGGGAGTTCACCCTAATTTCAATCAAAAAATATGAATAGTCGGTGTGGTCGAGGACCGCTTGGGTGTAAACGACCGTTTAGACCGATTTTTGCATCCTTGCCAGGGAGGTATTGTTATCATTATGGTTTATGTTGATGATATTCTCGTTACAGGAAATGATGTGCAGGGGATTACCAAGGACATTGGTCCTCTATGATACTTCCTGATATTAGAGTTGGCCAGGAACTAATAGGGTCTTGCGATGACTCAAAGGAATTATGTTATAGATCTTTCGCAAAAACAGGCATGAGCAGCTATATACTTGCAAGGTTGCAACTACTCCTATAGACCCCAGTGTGAAATTATATGATGATGATACAGAGGAAGTGGATAAAAGGAGATTCAGAGAGTTGGTTGGGAAATTATTGCATGTTACAATCACTATACCAGATATCTCATTTGATGTTAGTCATGTTAGTCAGTTCATAATGCAACCCAGACAGGTACATATGGATGTTGTTCACATGATTCTGAGGTACTTGAAGTCATCTCTAGATGCATGACTATTTTTTAAGAGAGAAGCATCCCTCAATGTCGCAGCTTGCGCAGATGCAGACTATGTAGGATGTACTAGGGATAGAAAATCTACCTCAGGATTAGCAGTATTTGTCATTAGCTCTTTAGTATCATGGAAGAGCAAGAAACAAACAGTGGTAGATAGATCCAGTGCAGTATCAGAGTACATAGCTATGGCATGGGGAACCACTGAGATGATGTGAGTTAGATCAGTCATGATCAACCTTGGCATTGACGTACCACTTCCCGTGCACTTACAATGTGACAACCAGGCTACGTTTTTGTCGCGAATAATCATGTCTTTCATGAAAAAACGAAGCATATTGAGGTGGATTGCGATTACACACGTGGCATGATTCAGAAAAGCTTCATCTCTACCTCCCACTTCAGTTCAGGGAAACAGACCGCTGATATCTTCACCAAGGCCTTGACTATAAGCTCGTTTCAGAAGTGTGGATCTAAGTTGAGCATGATTAACATCTATACTCCATATTGAGGGGAAGTCTCGAGATATTTTTATGCTTCGAGTATTATTTATTTATTTTCTATTTATGCGTCTGTAATTTACCCGTCTGTAATTTACCCATCAGGAACCCCCTCTATATAAGAGAGCCCTTGAGTCCCATAGATGAATATAGATTTATTTTTTCACCAGCATTATGCAACTCTACCATAAAACTTGAATCACCTTCATGAATCGTGCGCGGCACACGGGACGTTTGGACGGATCCTTCGCCTCCGCAAGGATGTCCCTGTGCAGCAAAGCATCTTCCGCTCTATCAACATTCATATCCAACGCATAACTGTAATAACAAAGCGTCCATCGTAAAATTAAACTAAATAATGATAATAATACAACTTGCACGGGATATCAACCGCCGAAGCAATAAATACCCCCGAATACACGATAATAAAATATCACGGAATAATTTAATGCGAAGAACACGAATCAACAGATTCTCCTCGAGCTAACATTAAACCAAAGCCGGGGGCACCTAATTAAAAGCCCTAACGAACCAAATCCACGTGGGACTCGGTCAATCGAACGGCTCGCTTAGGATCGAACCTCGGGGGAAGGCGGGCGAAGTGGGCAGCGATGGAGGCGCGGAAAGCATCCGGGTCAGCGAGGGCCTCCACGTGACCGATCTCAAGGAGGCGCAAGTGGATCTCGCCGACGATCTGCTGGACGCTGGCGGCGGCTGCGAAGGCGCGAGGAGGGGAGGAGCTCTCTCCGATTCCTTCCTCCATCGCGGGGAGATCTACAGGGAGTCCTCCATGGATTCCTCTCTAGGGCTTCCGGAGATCGGGATTTGGCAATGGAGTGGAAGGTGGGAGAGGTGAGGGGCGGGGAGTGGGATCTTTGACTGGGGGAGCGTATCTTGCAAGGAGTGGAAATAGGGAGATACCTGGGGGTAGAATAGTCTTTCAAGGTGCAGTGGGCCTTGCTGCGGACAAGGCGGAATGTGTTTGGGACTATTGAGCGGGATGGCGGGTTGGTGAGTGGATAGGGTTGGAGTACACGTAGACACCAAATATGTTTATGGAATGGGCTTATAGCCCACATGTCATATTTCAGGGTGTAAGGTTGGTAGAGGCTTGGGTCGGGTCACTCTAAACTTATCCATCGACTAACTATAACTAGGTTGTGTACCCGCGCTTCGCAGCGTGAAACCTGCTGAAGGTACAAACAAAGTCAGTGTTTTCTCGAAGAGAAGTAGAGAAGCAGCAGATCAATGGTGGAATACTTTAACAATAAAATTAATACTTAGATGTGGTCTGAGAGATCTATTAATTTAAGCATCATTTTTTATCTAAAAATTTATAATATATAGTAGTAATATAGTTTATTTTAACAGAATAAAATAGAAGGAAAGATTCATAAGAACAATTAGAAAATACTTAAGAAATTTTGAGAGAAAGAACAATACACATTTTACCATGAATTAGAAAAGTTATAAGATATCATTTCTTTGATAGGAGTTATGAGATAGGAAGAGTTAAGCAGCTTAAGCAACATGTAATGAGTTTTCTAGTTAAAGGTAACACTCCATGGAATAAATTAAGCATAAGTTCATAATCACTTATTTTTCAACAAATTTCATTCACCCTAAATTGGAGTAATAACAAAGAATGTGTTAAAGATTGACAGAATTCAAGGAAAAATGTGACCGAAATTCAGGGATGATAAGCTTGCTTCACAATATGTTTAAGCTCAGAATGCATTATAAGCTCAGAACCAAGCTTGCTTCACAGTATTTTTTATAACATATAATTTAGAGATGATCATCATCTCATCAGTATAAAATAATTTACAATATATGTTAAACATGGGTTATACATAAGGTAGCAAGATGTCATACATAATTAACTGAATATGATTCAATGCATGTAAACAAATATAAAGCCTATATCACTCGATTCAAGTAAAAAATAATCAATCCTATAGAGTTAAAATATTTGGAATCAACAAAAGATATAAACTAAGCGTGTTTTCTAATTCACTGACTGAAAGGAAAATGAAAAAAATGAAGCTAAGTTCCATGTGGTTAGACATGAGTTTAAAACCACGTTTAGTTACATTACATGCTAGAACACAATAGAAAGATTAAAAGATTAAGAACATAACGTGAAAGAACTGTGATGATCTGGAAATATTTTTAGTACAATATGCTTCATTTTATAGTTTAGAAGGCCCCTCTCCCTTATCCTATCCAAGAACCCATCGGGCAACACCTCCTCGAGAACAACATCTTTCAGCTCCTTGGTCTCGCCCTCCTTTGACGGAGCTCGTACGACCCACAAAAACCTATGCTGCTCCGCTCCAACCCAACTGTTATCTCCCTGACCTGGACGTCTGGGAAGCTTCCATTGCTCCCGAAACAGAGAAACACCATCGATCCCTTTGGTTGCTTGTTCATCCAACCGATGCACTCGTGATCATCTGCCTCTAACTTGAGCAACAACAGTGGCTCGACGCTGTATACCGGAAGGTTAGGTTGCTCTGGGAGATAAAGACCCTCTTCGAGTGCCTTGATAGGACCACGTTGTAGTCCCTGGAAGGTGTTCACCAGGAACCCTCTGGCCTTCCGCATGCGTAGGACTACGTCAATGAAAAACTGATACGTCTTGTCCCTTCCGAACGACATAACCTCTAGGAAGGAAGAAAATAGGAGCTTTGAGGAGAACCCGGGAAAGGGTACGGTCTCCCCTTCCATCTCGACGACCTTCTTGTCAACGGGTATCAAATGATCGATATAAGTAGGGTAATGGAGTAGTAGGCCGAGGGTTGAAGCGTTGGCGGTGTAGAAGACGTAAGGAGGGATGCCCAACTCAAGAGCGGGCTGAATCATTTTGCTGCAGTGGAAGTCGGGCACGAGTGCAATGAAGGGTGAGGATGATCTGGAGAGCAGATTTGACGAGGGGCATGTAGAGGTCGAGGAGGGTTGGCAAGGAGACTTGAGGAGGAGGGGTGAGAGGGGGGAGGTGGAGGAAGGAGAGGTTGGGGAGGCAGGTGGAGGAGAGGAAGGAGGAGAGGTGCGGGTGGGGGAGGGAGTTATCTTCATTAATGGCATTTTTTGTCATGAATTGAGAATTTGTGATATATGGTATCCCGTGTTTTTAAAGACAAACTCCGTTAGAGAAGAATAAGAGGATGTTATTGTAAATAACACATAACAATAGATTAATGGAGTTTTGTTGGAGGTGGCAATATCACTTTTTATGCATGTTGCACATCTTTTAGTGATGTAAAAAACATATAGTTAGGATGAATATCTCACATTGATACTAATTAATGTCACACAATTAATATATGCGGCTATGACATTAGTACACGTAATATTTAATAGATTTTTCCATATTAACATCTTAAAGGTACATGAATGATATCTATATAATCTCAGTAAGACGTTGCATTACCATTTCACATCTTAGAATTTAAGTACCTATTTTATGACAAAATATTTTGGTATGGTTCAACAGTAGTTATTGAAGATATCAAGTCATTAAAGATAACAATTAAGTATTGGCGTCGACTTAAATTAAGGAGAGTTATTTCACCATTATGAAAAGTTAGTTAGTAGAAAGGAAAGAATATATATATGTGTATATAACCATGGTATGGAAAAAGAAATAATATTAAAAGAACTAGAATATCATTCACATGAGCAATGGCACCGTGACGATAAACAGAGCTAAGTGCTACAACTAATGGTGGGAGCCACATCTAAAGTCCAATTATTGTATGCCTAGAGGGGACAATGCATTCCAAGGGTGTACAGTTCAACGAATCGATTGAGGCAAAAGATAAATACTCTACCGTTTTAGCTACACTGTCATATGTGTCATGTTCATGGACCGCTTGTGCCAGCGGTAAAATCATCAATGCCATCAAAGCCACCAAAGCCGTTTAGGAATTTAATAAGTAAGACAACTCTAATCACTAAATAATTTAAGGATATATGTGCAGTTATGAAAATGCTAAGGCATACATGTGCAACTATGTTAATGCCATGGGCATATGTGCAATTATGTTAATGCCATGGGCATGTGTGCAATTATGTTAATGTCATGGGCATATATGTAATTATATTAATGTTAAAGTATATGTACAAATGTATTGAAATGTCATGCAAAAATGGTTTTAAAGAAAGAGTAAACCATTACAAGTTATTGCATGGGATGGTTTAAGAAAGTAAAGCATCATAAGTCATGTAAAATCATCTTAAAGAGGCTAACATGCAAAAATATTTATATGATAAAAGAATCATATCTATGCCTTAAATCTCATGAAACATGTCCCACGAGATGGAAGAAATGTATGTTATATATATTCTTATGCATATTATATATGTATGCACGTGTTTATGAAAGTAGCCACAATACATATCTTAAGAATGAACTTAAATATGCATGAGAAAAATTAAGCGTGTAATGATGCTTTCCATGGAAATTTAAGTATATGAAATGTGGCGAGTTAAAAAACTGTTAGGATTCCCATGCATGGACCCCGATACATACTGAACATTAGGCTCATGAAAAATTGTGTTTATTTATTTCAGGTGAAAAACAAGTTTGACCAAGTACTCAAGTTCGTGCGGCAGACTAAACGAGACATTCAGCATGGTATGGGTCATACATGGTTATGGTGGATATCTATATGCTCATTATAATAGAGAGTCATGTTGTGAAATTATTTAATTTTTCTTTTGCAAGTATACCTTTATTGATGTTATAATAATTGAACTCTCAGTTGAATGGATTTTTATGGATTCTTTTGAGAACGATATTTTCTTATGCTCACTGATCACCATGCATGTTTCGGTAACGGTTTCGGTAACGGCTCGATCATGCAAATTTAAGTACACGCTTCCGCAGCGTGATCCGTTCCATTACAAATGGAAGCAGAGCTAGAGTTCCTCTGGCATAGTATATCCATAATCATAACGATCTTAGACTTAGATGCCTAGAGTAAGACTTAGGTATTACAAGTAAGTAATCGACATTTCGTATTCTTGAATCATACGGACTCTTTTCATGGGACTGAAATGAACATAGACCATGAGTTGTCATTAATACTGAGATCATGGATAAACATTAATAATTACTAGAGTTAAGGACATTGATGACTCGGTAGTAACAACTCCATGCACACAAGTTTGGTGGATTTATCGTGAATACATTTATTCATAGCATCCCACTCTTCTTTATGGGTGAACACAAGATGGAGAATATTAAGTATTGGATACAAGAGATAGATGCAACATTGAAGGTAGTAATTGTCTTAAGGAGTAGCATATGAATGCAAGAAAAAAATCAACTCCTTGAGACAGTTTCCAATAAGTGTAATGATTTAAGTAAGAATTTAATTATATGATACATCCTTGAGAATGCCATAGATGTTAAGGATGAAGAATTCTTAGACCTTCGGTATGTGAAAAAATGATCAAAGAATATGTGATTACGTTTAAGAGTTGTTGAGAAGTGTACATAAAATATATGTGCAGATAAAAAGCAAGTGATTTATAATCTAAATGTTGTACAACATATCCATATAGTATGATTAATGAAATCATCTCAAACATGTTTGTAAGATAAGGATATGGTATGAGACATTGGAAACACCATTTAAAACAATCTTTTAGAGATACCTCCTCGTCAAGAGGTTGATTGCCCCCATTGATATTTTTTTTGGGAATGATGTCAATTTCAATGACCCTGTACAAGATGAAATCTAGGGAACTTGAAGAGTTAATGAGGTCGAAAAAATTGAAAAAGAACTTTTTAAGTCTCAATTATTCTCCATACCGAGAACTCCTTTCACTTTGCGAATATGGATAGTTAGGTCACATAATCTCTGCCATGGGTATTAAGTTGTGGATAAGATGAGTTTGAATGATTATTATCTACTGCCTTGTTGAATATTTATTCATTTGATATAGGAAGAAAATATATGTTTTAAAATCAACAACATCTGAGTTATCATTAACCTGGAATAAAGGACGACGATATTTAAGAAATAGCTTTAAAAAAATAATAACAATTGGCCATTGTGAATTTCGGATCATGTTTTTTTATCTCTTGAATGCTCTAGTAGTTTTGAGGGAGCTTATGAAATTTTCATTTCTAGAATACCTTGATGAAGTTCTTGAGAAGCGCCAAGTACATCTTCTATTGTATTCGAAACCTTTTGTCAATATTAGCTTTATGTGAAGTTCTATAAATGTAACATTAAGTTGGACAAAATCATATTCATTATTATTTTCATATTAAATAATGGCATTGAAGCTGGATGAATTAAGATTGAATTTCTATTACATTGGAGTCTGCTGAGAAGTATTTTAGAGATTCATAGATCTCTAGGGTGACAAGGTATATTGATGATGCATATAGAACTTTATTGTATATTGCAATAACATGTCTCATTAAAAAGGATGCAAAGTTTATGCATTTATAGGAGTGTGATTGAAGTTTTAAAAAATTAAAGTAAAAGTTGACTTTGACTCTAACCTGGATCTTGATATTATGCATTAGAGGCTTGGGTTTACATTGATATAGCCAGCACAAAGTTTGAGCATATTTTAGGTAGAATGAAAAGGTTATTGATTGTACACCACATCAAAAAAACTTACAAGAGGGTAACTTTTTATCATGACATGGGGTTAATGGTGATAATCTTTACTCTAAAAAAGTTTAGCGACATTACCGATATTGTGGAGAGATGAAGTAATGGGAAGGATCAATGTAATATACAAAGATGTTGATCTATAGAAAATAATTTAAACTATCAAGAAGGAAGACTCTTATTTTGTACAAATCGATGAAGATGTGAAATACCATGATGGGTTGTTTTTTGTGACAACGGGTAAAGGTAGGAGATTTTGTATGAAGTTCATAGATCAATGTATACTATTCTCCCATGCATAAAACAAAATACATGAAGATGCACAACAAAACTTCTAGTTGCCCAAAAGATGAAGAGAGACATTGCTCTTAATTTATTTCCAAGTGTCTCACAATTCCAAAAAAAGAACATTTGAACCCCATCGGCTCTATTGTTGACATGCTTTTTACAGGTTTTTAAATAATTGAATTATGAACAAGTCATTGCAACCCAATCAAGATCAGCAAACAAATTTATTTATTTTTTCTTTATCAAGCCAATAAATTAATTACAAGAATAATGAAGCGAGAGAAATTTTTGCTACTTATTTACCTGTATAGCTAACATGATCGAACTCAGGGAGGCTACAATTCCCAAGGGTTATTCAATTAATCGAAAAAAATCAATTAAAAGAAAAGGAACTTCTCAATGTACACTATTCTTGGTTTTTGTTTTGATTTTTTCTTTTTAATTTTTTATCAATTTTTATCTATTTTTTTCTGATTTTTCAAATTTTTAATGATTTTGATTTTTGCAATTTTTAATTTTCAAAAATATGATTTTCAAACCAAATTCATGCACAAAAGAAATGTAATTTTTTCTTATTGGATTTTTTCAAATATAATAAAATGCTCAAAAATATTCAAATAAAATATTTTTGTGTTTTTATGAATTTTTTTACTATTTTTGTAATTTTTCAGATATTTTTAGATTTTTTAAGAATTTATAAAATGAACAAAAATAAGGAGAAAATGCAAACAGTGAGAAAACATGATTGTTTTTCAATTTAAAAATAGCAAATAAATGCAAAAATTATGAAAATGATTTTCCTTAAAAACGACAGGAAATTATCTATGAACAGGCATCGAAATCACATTTCTTTATTTTTCAACAATTTTATATGATTTTTTTAAAGATTTTTAGTATTTTACATTTTTTTAGTTTTATAAATAATTAATGCATGAAAATTGCACAGAAAATAAAAACACAAAAGTAAACTACTCTAAATTTTTTAGAATTTTCAACGTAATATGTGAATTTTTAAGATTTTTCAAAGTTCAAATATGAAAAAATGACATGTTTTTATTTTTTTAATAATAACAAATGAAAACAAATAAAAAGTATGTAATCTTTGAAAAATTGCGTCACAAAAATATTTTCTGCATTCTGCATAGCATTTGTTTGGCATTTGCATTTTTCAGACTGAGTTTGATAGTTGAACAAGTCTAAGTAAAATCAGAGATTGGAGCTTGGTTGGACCTTAAAATCTACCTAATAACAAGAACCTTATAGGAGCTGGAATTGAGGTACTTCAGGTCTAGTTGACTTAATTCTTTGAGGATCATGAGACTTGGTTCAATGGATTCTTGACTGCCTAAGTTGAGTATTTCAGAGCACATGCACGACTCTTGTTGATAATGACCTAACTTGGACACCTACACCTTTCACATGGCTCAACTCAGTTGGAGTGGTGAGGGGATTGGATTTGTCGGTATGAGACGCACACAAGTGGAAACATTTATCCTCCTCTAGGGAGGGAAGTACGCCCCAACTCGTCCAGTGACGATGAATTTTGAACACAGGAGAGTGTGGGTTGCAATAAAGCTTCAAAAGATGGATAGTCTACTGGTTCAAGAGGAAAAACTCCTTATATGAATGCTGTTGTAAATAGTATTTAAAAAAAAGAAAAAAAAGAGAGCAAAATAAAAAACTCCAAAAAAATGGACAGGCCTGTATAAAAATAAAATGCTTGCCGGTGTGTACATATTTTTATAGAAAACAAGCAAGCTTGAGCTTCAAAGTCAAATCATGTGAGCCTACAGCTGGATGACTTGACTACATTGGTCTTGCACCCTAGGATAAGTAGCTACACTGGCTACCGTCCATTCTTCTCTTCATCCCCTCCTCTTGAGCTGGTTGTCACTTGAACTTGGAAGGGAATACCCCGCTCCTCGAGGAAGGAGTTGCTGGATTGGGGAATCATTGGTTGTCATACTGGAGAAGTCAATCTCTTTGTCATTTCAGTTGGGGAGAGCCACCATCACTTATATTGTACGAGTCAGATTCATAGTCGTAAGGGTTTGCGTATGAGTTGAAGTATTCTGACCTGGCTATTGAGGAGACTTGAGCATATTTTTGGGATTCTCGAAGGCTGCTGGATTTCAAATCCGATTCCCATTAAGGTTCTGCCCGCACTAAAATTCTAAAGGTCTGACTTAAGCTCCAAACTTTGATTTAGTGAAGACAAGTTTGATAATTAAACTAAATCAAATTTCTTTCTTTTTCTTTTTTTCTTGTTTTTATTTTATGCACTTATTGCATAAGTGTTTGCTAGGGACTAGCAAAGGCAAGTATAGGGGGATGATGAATCTCCGTTTCATCGTCTTTATTCTATCATTTTGGCCTTAAAAACCTTAGTAAATGCATATAAATAGGCTTAATTTCAGCATTATAACATTCATGCATTTGTGTACAAAATGTGTATAAAATACTGTTTTTAATGTCAAATTTATAGAATACAGAAAAGAAAAGAAAAATAATAAAATATTGCAAATATTTTATGACTCGAAACCCCGAGACCTAGGCATCTTGATGACTAGGTCGACAAGGAATAAAGTAGGGGGAGATAAGGGCCAAAATACAAATAAATTCCCATTTTATTCATCTTCCTTCATTTTTGGGACCTATTTTTAGTTCTACTTTTTATGCTTCAAATAAAGAACCTTTGTACATGAAAGTTGTAGATAATTAACTATAGAAAAATACAAAATTGATTTCATACAAAAATATTTTACAGGTAGAAAGTTATGATCTGAATAAGATTCCAAAATCCCAACTTACCAAAACCATATCTCTCAAATAAAAACTCAAAATATATCAAAACACCTTTTATTGTATATAACTTTTGATAAGTTATTTAGTGAAGGTGGTTTCATATTTTTTGGAGTTACGGTGTGAAAGTTGAGTTTTGGACCCCTATTGTATAGCGAAACTGATTAAAATATTCATTTTACTTATTGTTCATTATTTTTATAATTTGTATTTTTATAATTTTGTAAATCTTATGTATAATATATGTGCATATTAAAACTGGAATAAAACATCAAGAAAATGCAAAAATAAAGTATGTATAAAAATACCTAAGTAAAATAAAAATAAAATAAAAATATATTTAAGTGTATAAAATTAAGTTATAAATATATAAAATAATAAAAAATTTAATAAAATTAAAAATACAAAATAAAAATAAAAGATTAAAATATATAGATAAATATACTATATACAGCCTTAAAAGGTAACATGTAAATATTAACATCTAAAAAATAAATAAAAATCATAATAAAATACTTCAGAAATTAATAAACATTTTTCATTTAATAATCTAAAATTAATAATATCGTTTATTATTTTTAATTGATTTTACAAATAAAATTTCCAGGATTTTTCCTGGTTGGTCCACGTGGACCAACCAAGAGGGCCCGAGAGTTGATCGCGGGTCAACTCTCTGACCCGCTTCCTGTTCATTGTCAGACCTTGGTTTCCCCCTGTTTTCTCGATTTTTTCGAGCGAGTTCCTTGCACTATCTCGTGTCGATGTCTTCACGACTTTCGCTCCTCGTAGACCGGTGATTCATGCCTTTGTCTCTCCTTGGGCTTTGAATCGATGTGTCGCTCCAGATCACTCGTTCTTCTTGCCGCTTTGTCAACATGTACAAAAGACGCCCTGAGCTTCCATTCAATTTTCGAACCCTTTTTGCCTATGCCTCGCTTCTCCCTTTTGGTGCCCTGGATCGAGGATAGTGACAACTTCTCTCAGGTCCCTTTGCGGAGGAGTTTGTCTTGGTGAACGGCGATCTCCACTCCATCTCTGGAGACCCTCTGCCGTGAGGTCTTCTTCAAAGTTCACCGGTGAGGAACCCCTCTTTCCTTGTCTTTTTAGCTTAGAATAATCCGTAGGCTTCCTTTCTCCTTTTTATTCATCGTTTGATCGCGTGATTAAGTCCCAGCTACCCTCGCCGGAGCTCCGCTCCGGTCGCCTTCCATTTTATCACGCCACCCCATCTCCGCCCGTTTCGTATGCCAGAGGGTCGTGGCAGTTTTCCCGTGACCCTCTTAACTCTTGTTTGCAGGACTTGCACCCTTACTTGCAACTGGGTCTCATTTTGGAGGAGGTGGAGGCATATGGAGCTTCTTTGCTCCGACAGCTCGCGCGAGCCCCCGGCCGTCACTAGGGATTTCTGGACCCACCAGCACGTAGTGGACACCCACAAGAACGACGAGCGCCTTCTTGGAGCAGACAGGAACGCTGGAGAAGGAAGGTTGAGCCTGCGTAAGATTGCTTCGTCAGTGATTCTTCCCAGTTCGTTCAGCCGTCTCCGCCACCGTTGGATTCACGCACGTTCTTCCTACCCTTCAGTTGTCGTCCAATCGATCGTGTCCAGTAGCTGTTGATTGTCTTCATACGATTTAATCCTGACCGTCGGATCGTGAACCGTTATCGTGCGCCCGCAAGCCGCCATGTGACAAGTGGGAGAAGGACGGTCGTTGGATCAACGCCATTTGCTGGGTATTTTACGCCTTTAACCCATCATCTTTTGCGTTTAATATTTTGTCTAGAAACTTTCCTCGACCATTTAAGTAGTTTTGTAATAATTGCATTCGAACCCTCGTACTATCTTTATTTACATTCTAGTCCACTACCACGTAGGCCGACATACATTGGTGGTTTTGCAACCCGAACCCCCGAGGTTTGGTTATTTTGCATTTGGTCGGATATCTTGAATATTAAGTGTAATTTTTTTGGTAAAATTGCAGTTTAGCCCCAGGTTTTTGTATAGTTGTGTTTTCGTCTCTACTAGGAGCATATGCTCACGCACGTGAGTTTTGGGTGTTTTGTAGAGAGCCCTCCCGGGTTTCGGATTTTGTAATTGGTCTAGTAAATTTAATATTCAGTTATAAATTTCTATGAAAATTGCAACTTGGCCCTTGCACTTTTACATATTTACAAAAATACCCCTACTAGGGGTGTATTTTCTCTTTATTGCTTGTATTTATTTCATGCATCTATAAATCTCTAAAAAATCCACAAAAATAGCCATAGATTCCTGGAGCATTGCACTTTAATGTTATATTTTTATTTTACATTTTGAAGCACTGTAGTATTTATAAAAAATCAAAAACATGCATTTTTGTCCTTGTTTGCTTTAGAAAATACATAAAATTATTAAAACATCTTGAAAAATTCCCCCAAAAAATATATTTTGTGTTCTTTTGTATTTTAACCTCCAGACCAAAAGTCACTAAAAAATATAAAGAAAACTCATAAAAATTGCAAAACCCCTAAAACCTTTATAAAAATATAAAAAATCCTTAAAAATCACAAAAAATTAGTATCTGTTTCTGAATTTTACTTTTATTATTATCTTTATTATAAAATTAATTTGGGGAATTTTATACCCTATTTGATATTTTTCATCTCCATTTTAATTCCATGTATTTATTTTATTCCTTATTTTAAGTATTTTTTACTTTAAAAATACCAAAAAATTGCAAAAATACAGAAAATCCAAAACATTAGAAAATTATAAAACCCAAAAATATTTATTTCTCGTATTTTTGGTTATTTTTACCTATATATATTATCTCTCTCTCTTACCTATATTGTATATTCTCTATATAACTTTATATATCCTTATTAAAAGAAAAAGAAAATATAAAATTATAAAATATAGAAAGAAAATACAAAATTAGAAAATTAAAAATCAAAATATCAAAATATTTTTTTTAAAAAACCCACAAAAAATAGCACACATATAGACAAATACATCGCATTCACTTTTGTGAGCATTTTTGCCTCGATCTATCCTGCTTGTTCCCTGTGTTCGACACTCTACACATACTTGCACATATACATATATTTGTTGTATAGTTATAATAAATTTAAACTCTGCATTTGTTTTTCATTGTTTGATCACCTATTGTGGGTTAATTGTTGTTTGAATTAGGGTTTCTTGCGGGTCGCCATAGTGACTATGTCTCTGCCTTGTGTGAGATGTATTTTAGACCTGTGAAAAACTATTCAATATGCTCAATGATCAAAGGAGAAGAGAGGATCCGGGAGGAGGAAGAGGAGAAGAGGAAGAATGAGAATATGGAGCCCATGGAGGACCAATAGATGAGCCACGAGGAGAGAGGATCAATCCTACTCTCAAGGAGACTTACAACCCTAGCAATGTACAGGTGATCAAGTGGATCCAAATCCCACTGGTTCATGCACATTTCAAGTTAAAGCCTTAACTATTATCTCTTCTTCCCATGTTTCATGGGAACACAAATGAAGAACCTTACATCCATTTGCAACCATTTTCTCACATCTACGGAATAATGCACTACCCTAACATACCGTTCAACGTAGTCAACATGATGATGTTTCCATTGAGCCTTCAACATAAGGCACTCTACTGGATTAATCATCTGGGAAAAATTGTCACGATTATGGAAGAGCTCAAGTCAGCATTCCTGCATAAACTCTACGCACTCAATTGGCTCAATCAGATGCGAGCCAGAAACGCCAATTTCTTCCAAGACACCCATGAGTCTATTCATGAGGCGTGGGAGTATTTCAGATGCTTATAGGAGAAGTATCCCCACCATGATATTCCTCATATCAGTCTAGTCTAACACTTCTTTGGGAGACTAACTCTTGAGAGATAGAGGCTCATAGTTGCTAGTTGTGGCGGGTCGCATTTCAATAAAGATGAAGAAATAAGTTGGCAGATCTTTGAGGAAATGGCTGAAGAAGAGGCAGCCTTGTCATCGTCTCGCATATATATCAACGCCAACCACAGATTCAGCAGAAGCATGTTCATCTGGCAGCATCTCATGATCCGGACTTGGATGAAAGCTCCAACTTGAGCATTATCGGGAGCCACCTGTCCAAAGTGGACATAATTGAAAAGCAATCACATGACCTTGAAAAATTAGTTGTGATTGATTATGGGACTCAGTACTTGGACAAATTGGATCAAATCAAAAGGTAGATGGAGCTTCTAGTGAGTATAATCAATTCCTGCCAGTCAGTATCTGCATTAGCCACGACTCTTGATGAGAGGAAGGAACCTTCATTGCCTCAAATCCCTTAGCAGATTCTAGCGCAGCCAGAGGTTCAGCACGTATACTATGTGCAAGCCCCGATCCAACATCGCCACAACAACCACAACAACAATTGGTTGTCTACCAGCCGGATCTCTAGATCTTTCCTGATCAATGTTCTTCACCTCCACCTCTCATTCAGGAGATGAAAGACGCATGGTCCAGTGATGCAAAATTGACCCATCCAGGCAGACATCAACATGGCTAGTCTCCAGCTAGTTGTCCATTCTCTCAACATCAAGGAGGGAGATTTGTCCAGAATAATGAGTCTCCTCATCAATAGTCTCCACCAAACCAAAACAATTGGAGAAAGAGTCAGTACCAACAGTCGTTGTACCATCAACACTAGCAGTATCAATAATACGCAGTTGCTCCTTATCATTAGTATCCTCCTCAGCAACATCAATGCTCGCCTTCTCCCCAGTACAATTCTCAGTACTCCTACCAACAACCTCCACACCATTCCTAGTCTCAGCATGGACATCACACTGAACCATCCGAGGTTGCTCCTGTGAAATTCTCCTTGGACTGCTTGACTCATCTGGTGAAGAGCCTAATAGAAATGAGCCAGAAGCTAGATCACCTCATCACCGTCAAAACTACTATTCCGACAAAGGTGGAGGCCAACCCCAATAATTTTAGAAAGTGAGAGCATGTAGCTTGTGAAGTCCGATCAGATCTCATATAGTCAGATGTTATTGATATGTTTTTATCTAATGCTGTCACTCTTAGGAGCATTAGGATCTTGCAACCTTCTACCGTAGCAAAGGGGAAGATTAAAGCTTCACCTGGCAAATCATTATCTTATGCATCGACCAATCCAACAACCAGACCGAGTGAGGAAGAAGAAGACGGAGGAGAAGCACCAATAAACAAAATTCAAAAAAATTAGTAAATCAAACAAAACAAAAATGTATCAACAATCGAAGCGACGACACATCAGCAATAGAGAGGACCGCACTTGCAACTGATATAGTGCCAGCCGATGGAGCCCAGCCTGCATTTTCGGAATGCCCACCTCTGATGGATGAATGCACTCTTTTCTGTCATCATTTGTACAACAAGAAGTGGAAATTAATTTTTATGTAAATAAGAACGCTGCTTTTGATTTTATACATATGCCTTTTCCTGATGTAATGCAAAAATCCAAAAAAATAGAAAATTGAAAATAGCTTTGTCTGACCCTTATGTGGTCAAAATCATTCAAAATCTTGTTCTAGAAATGCCTCTACTCAAGGCCATCAAGTACATGCCAACTATCAAGAAAGAACTGAAGGAGGCATGTACTTTATATGAAAGCCACAAAGAGTCTGAGAAAGAAATGTGAAGCACAGTTTGATTGTGGTTATAGTCAACACAATCAATAATCTCTCAAACAAAAAAGGCATAAGATCTCCTCTCGTCAGATGTCAGATGTTCGACCAAGGGTTCAACCGAGCACTTCTTAATAACAGATCATCCATTAATTTGATGCCTACTTTATTGCTCAAAGAATATGGGTTGGGACCACTCAAGTCTACCAGAATGATTATGCAATTCGTAGATACATCAATCTAGCGGTCCATGGGCTTTCTGGAGGATGTCATCGTCACCTTTCAAGGGATGCAATTCCTTGTGGACTTCATCATGCTTGACATGGAGACCTCAACTCCTTTACTGCAAACCAGGATCATCCTTGGATGACCGTTCCTTCGAACAGTCGAAGCAGTAGTGGATTACGACACCAGACATATCACCTTTTATTCCAACAGTGACAAGGTGCCCATTTAGACGATGCAAGTACCAAAGCCATCAGATTCTTCATCAGATGAAAGTGAGACTACACAACAGAGAACAAAAGACTTTGACTTTCTTGATGAAATAAAAGATACAAATCTATTCATGGATGATATTGAGACCCACAAATTCCTCCCCATAGAGGTAGGAGTGGACAACATAGTCAAATTTACCCTATCTTGGAAGAATAGATTTTTACTGATTTGCCTAAGGAATTTATTGTTGGCCACCTGTCCTTGGAAGAGCATGAGGAAATTATTAAGATTTTTGTGGACAAGTTGATATCATCAAAAAATTCTACGTGATATTGAATTCAGAAGTTGCATTGCCAATGGCGGACAAATCATAGTCGATGGATCCGTCACCCGCCCTGCACAGTTGCAAAAGTTGCTATTGAACTAATTTCGACCCATCTGAGCTATAACCACTTCCAGCAAACATGAAGTATGCCTTCCTTGCGAGTGCATAAAATGTGTTCCCAGACATAATAAATTCACATCTGACCATGGAACAAGAATCTTGTTAGCTTGAGGTTCTAGAAAGAAACCACAAGGCCTTAGGCCGGAAAATTTCAGATCTCCATGGTATTAAACCTTCACTATGTTCCCATCACATCTACCTTGAAGAAGACATCATGCCATCATGAGAATTTCCGCGCATATTGAACCCTAATCTCCAGAAGGTTTATGAATGAAATACCCAAATGGTATGATGCAGGATCCATATATACCATCTCCGACTCAAAATGGGTGAGTCCCCTACACGTAGTGCCAAAGAAATCAGGGATCACCATCGTGAAGAATTACAAAGGAGAGGAGATCCCAACCAGAGTTCCAACTTCTTGGTGCGTCTGTGTGGATTACATGCTCTTGAATCTAGCGACCAAGAAAGATCACTTTCCATTCCCCTTCATCGACCATATAGTTTGATTATAACCAAGTTGCTATTGCTCCTAAAGATCAAGAGAAGACAACCTTCACTTGTCCATTTGGGGACATATGCTTTCTGTAGAATGCCTTTCAGATTGTGCAACGCTCCGACAACATTCTAGCGATGTATGTTAGCAATATTCTCAGATATGGTTGGTAGTTTTCTCGAGGTTTTCACAAATGACTTCTCTATCTACGAAGATAGCTTTAATTAATGCCTTACTTATTTAGACAGAGTATTGAAAAGATGATGCGAAGTGAACCTGGTACTCACATGAGAGAAGAGTCACTTCATGGTGAGTGAAGGAATCATGCTAGGCCATCTCATCTCAAAGTGTGGCATGGAGGTTGATCCTACGAAGATGGACGTCATTTTCAAACTCGAGCCACCTAAAAATTTGAAGAAATTCTGGTCATTCCTTGGGCCTGTGGGATTTTTTTATCAAAGATTTATAAAAGACTTCAGCAAAATTGCTCGACCGCTTATTGAGCTTCTAGGCAAGGAAACAAATTTCATTGTAGATGATAGAGTCCTCCAAGCCTTCAATATGCTGAAAGATTTAATCACTCAGGCCCTTCTCCTTCAGCTTCCAAATTGGTCTCTACCATTTGAGATCATGACAAATCCTTCTGCTATTGGTGTTGTTTTGGGAGAGAGGGAGATGGATTACCATTTGCGATTCACTATAATAGCAGAACACTAGATGAAGATCGTAAGAATTACACCGTCACTAAAAAAGAGTTGCTAGCAGTTGTATTTGCCGTGGAGAAATCTAGACTACATTTGCTTGGATACAAAGTTATTGTTTACGCTGACCATTCTACCATTAAGTACTTACAAAGCAAAAAGGATGCCAAACCAAGACTCATCAGATAAATCCTTCTACTCCATGAGTTCGATCTTGAAATCATAGACAAACCTAGAATTAAAAATGTGATGGCAGATCATCTTTCAAGACTACTAAAGACAAACACTCCTGAGCAGAGCATGATACCAATTATAGAAACTTTCCCTGATGAGGAAATTTTGCCTGTCACCTCACTAGCCTGGTTTGTCGATATTGAGAATTATCTTGTTTCCAAGAGAACCCCACAAGATTGGCCAAAGCTGAAAGTTGACAAGTTCTTGTCAGATATCCATTTCTACCAGTGGGATGATCCCTATTTGTTTCATGAGGCGCATATTGCATATGGAGAAGGAGCATTCCTCAGGAGGAGCTCCACATTGTCTTTGAAAATTTCCATAATAGAGAATTAAGAGGACATCATTCTGGGAAAAGAAGGGCAAAGAAAGTGCTCCAATGTGGCCTCTAGTGATCGAATCTTTTCAAAGACGTAGAAGATTATGTGAAACATTGTACTGACTGTCAAAAAATGGGCGGAGCTATTGTACCGAGAGATAGAATGCCCTTGAAATACATTCAGATATCAGACGTATTTGATGCATGGGGCATTGACTTCATGAGCCCATTTCCCAACAGTCAAGGATTTGAGTATTCTGCTGGTTGTTGATTATGTCAATCGTTGGGTGGAGGCTATCCCAACTTGAGCTGCCGACAATCACATGGTCTGTCGGTTTTTAAAAGAAAACATCTTACAAGGTTTAGGATTCCTAAAATTCTGGTATGCGATGGTGGTAGCCATTTCATCAATAGAGAAGTGAAGAAGCTGACACAGGAATATTGCATTGAACATCTTGCCGCTTCTCCATACTACCCACAATCCAATGGCCTGGCAGAATGCTCAAACATAGAGATCAAGACAATTCTTCATAAGCTTGTACGGCCCGACATGAAGAACTAGTCTCAACTTCTCAACTTAGTTCTTTGGGACTATAGAACCACGTATAAGTCACCTTTAAGAATGTCTCCCTATAGCCTAGTCTATGGAAAGTCGTGCCATTTGCCTGTCGAATTAATTCATAAAAATTTATGGGCAATAATTATTTGCAATTTGAATTCCAAGAAGGTCGATAAGAACAGAAAGCTTCATCCGAAGAGACTACTCGAATTCAAAGACTATGCATATGACAACAACCTGATGTAGAAGGAGAAAGTCAAGAAGTGGCACAACAAGCATATCCGTAGAAAGACTTTCGAGATTGGTCAGAAGGTTTGGTTGTTCGATGCAAAGTTGAAACTATTCCCAGGGAAGCTGAAAAGCGAATGGAAAGGGCCTTTTGTAGTGAAACATGTGCATGACAATGAATGTATTGTGATATCTAGTTTATCAGCTAACACACAACCTTTTGTGATCAACGGATAGTTGCTAAAACAGTATCTCAAGAACGATACGTTCCTATCCATTGTAGAGTCTATACAGATGGTCTATCACTATGACCTTCTAGCCGTAGCATCTGCAGAATCAAACGAGGCCAACAAAAATATGTTTGATTAATTAATATTTTCTTCTTTTCTTCTTTTGATTTTCATTTTCCACTTTTGATATTCTGTCTATACTTAGGGATATTTTACCCTAAGTATAGGGGGAAACATGCACAATTGATGATTTTATTCGTTCCCACCCTCGACCCTCCCTACCTTGTATACACTTTGTTATACAGAGGATTAATTTATCCTAAGTATAGGGGATACAATTGACTTCTCATTATTTGTTCAATCGTTGTAGAATAGGCTTTCCAATACTTAGCCCAAGTTATGTCTTCCTTTTTCTCTTTGACCTACGAGGACATATCTCAAATTAATTATAGGGGGGTCGTATATACGATTTATATACTTTAGCCATAGCTCATACTTTCGTACTTTTAAATAATATGGCTAAAATTCTATATGGTTATACAATTGCTAAATTGTAAATAATGAACAAGTAAGAATACATATAAAAATTCATCAATATCTTTGTAATTATGGTTAATAAACCAATTAAAAAGTTTTTGCAAAATGTTTGAAAATTGGTTGGAAAATTCTTTGAAAAATCTTTTGGAAAACTGTTTGAAAAATATTTTATAAAATATTTTCAACCTTTGTATTTTTTTTGTAAAAATTTCTTTCATTTGTTTAAATGAAATATTTTGAAAATCTATTTGTAAATGGTTTGGAAAATAGTTGTAAAAATACTTTGAAAAATCTATACATATTATTTGAAAAATCTTTGCAAAATGATTTTTAAATTTTATAAATGTTTGCAAAAATTATTTACAAATTATCTGAAAAATAAAAATTTCAAAATGTTTGTCAAATTATTTTATGAACCTTGCAAATAATTTAAGAAATATATTTTTTTAAAACTCTATATGTACAAGCTTGTAAACAACCACTGACTAAATTCCTGTAAATACCTCATGTAAATTCTTCTCTAATTCTTGTACATAAAGAAGCACTCTAGTGTAAATATCTACATATAATTTTTTAACTAACTCTTTTATTTTTCAAAAATCCCTAAAAATTTGCATAAATAAAAACCTATAAAAATTTGCAAAATATTTTTAAACTTGCATAAAAATTAGCAAAACTTTTTTAAAATCTCATAAAAAGTTTAGAATAGAAAACTACTTCATTAAAATATTTTCTTGCATTGTACATATCATTTGCATTTTTTGGAATAATCAAGACAATTGAACAAGTTTCCATAAAGTCTGAAGATTGGAGCTTGATGTAGACCTTAATACACTTTATTTTTGAGGAACCCATTGAGGACTAGAATTGGGGATACTTCAGGTCACCTTAACTTAATTCTTTAGGTTCCATGAGACTATGTTCATGAGTTGATTCATTATGTCTAACTAGAACCCTTCATATCATCCGCAAGACTCTTGAGATAATGGTTTGACTAGAAACCTCACACTTAACACTTAGCTAAAACCATATAGATTGTTGAAAAATCTTGGAGTGTATGTCGGGACGATGCTAGGTCGCTTCATCAAGGGTGGCTTGTGAACCATTCTTGGGGATTTCCAAAACTGGTACATCGACCCACTTCTTTTGGTAACAATGATATCTAAAGACTGGAGACGAGATTGAAACAATGCTTCAGATGAGGAATGGTCTGCTGGCGTAACTTTTTCTTAGACCCCAAAACATGGGTAGACTCAAAAGACTATATTCGCCCATGCACAAACAAGAATGCATAGCAATGCAAAGTCAAATAAAATATCCATTAATAATCCTACACCGAAAAATCCCAAAAAATTTGAGCTTCAGAAAAAACCTACTTCTTAGTATGGACTCAGTTACACATACCGATCTTCACAAAGGAATGAAGAATACACTAGTCTACTCCCACTTCTTTTCCCATTTATTCTAGCTTCTTCCCCATTCAATTGTAAAGATTGGCAGTAAATGATCTTAGAAGGAAATATCTGTCTCCATGAAGACGAGTTACCAGAAGAATAGACTCTTTTAGGGTTCAGTGATTTGTCTGGGAAGAGCTGAAAAATTCACAAACATGGTTCTATCACCTCAAGGTAGCAAGAGTATATGATTGGGAGGATGGTTCTGACCAGATTGTGAAGAGAACTGGATAATAGGATTATGTAACCTAAGGGATGTTGTGTCACACTTCCTAACCTTAATGCGGTTCCAAACACACAAATAATCCAAAGGTCTTCTCTGAACTCCAAACTTGGCTTTATTAAGACAAGTTTAAAAGTAAAAAAATATTCCAAATTATTTCGTTTTCTTTTCTTTTTTTCTACACTTATAGGCATGAGTATTTGCTAGGGACTAGCAAAGGCGAGTATGGGGGAGGGGATGAATCTCCATTTCATCACCTTTATTCTTTGATTTTGTCCTTAAATTCCTAGCCAAATGCATGTATATATCATTAACTTATGAAAATAAATACTGTATAAATTGTATAAAATATTGTATAAATACTATATAAAATATTGTATTTAATTCCAAAATAATAAAGGAATGAAAAGGAGAAGAATGAAGTATCAAATACAATGAGTGGCCCTAGACCCAGAGACCTAGTCATCATGATGACTTGGTCGACAAGGAATATCGTAGGGGGAGATAGGGTAGAGAAACTGTATAGAAAATACACAGAAGCCCCTAATTATTTTTGCCCAATTATTGCATTTTGGGGCCTACTTTATTTTATTACTTTTACACCACAAATAAAATAAAATCCTCAACATGAATATTGTATATAAAAATACAAAGAAAAATACAAATTTGATTTCACTGACAAATAATGCACAGTGTGCCCTGGACACAAAATAAAAAGCCGCAATGAAAACTTTGCAGACTTGTAAATTCTCCATAAAGATTCAAAATTAACCAAATTCACTTTTATTGTTCATAAAACTAAATAAGCTATTTAATGAGGTGGTTTCATTCAATTTGGAGTTAAGATGCAAAAGTTTGATTTTGGGCCCCCATTGTGCAGTATACCTATATATTATATTCAATATATTTATTCTTTATATTTTTACTTTATTTTATTTTTATAAAAGTGTGAATATTATTTGAAACACATGTAAATAATTAAAATAAAACCATTAAAAATAAAATAAAAAATAATGTATTTCAAAACATAGCTGAAGTATACCTATATATACCTACATAAATAATTAAGTTTGTGAACCAATTCAGAAAATACAATAAAAACATCTAAATATTAATTAATTAAATAAAAATATATAATACATGTATATAATAATAAAATATAGCAAGCAAATAAAAAATAAAATATGTAAAATACATGTATATTTACCTATATATACATGTAAAAATTAACATGTTATAAATAGTCTTGAAAAAATAATTAAAAATAGGCATTAAATAATACATTAAATTACAAACATTTTCATGTTTTTGCAAACATTTAATTAATTCATTTATTATTTTTAAATGATTTCACATGGCATTTTTGGATCTCTTTTTCCTTATTGGTCCACATGGACCAACCAAGACCCTCTAACTAATGACTCCCGTCAACTGTCCTTCTCCTTTCACCACCCCTGTCAAAATCACATGCCTACCTCTTTTCTCCCATTTTCTACACCACCACCACCTCCACCTATAAGTATTCCACCCCCACCATTTTTGTGCTTTTGATCCCTCTTGGAGCACCCTTAGCCCCTCATATCTGGCCCTGGAGTTCTTTGCTGGTGACAGAAGTTAGGAGCTACCGTATGCAGCGAGGAGGCGCATAGCTGGAGCCAAATTCATCATCACTAGAGAAGCTCTCTGGTGGTTCTGCCTCTTTGACCCCCAGGTCAAGTCGAGGCCCCTTTTTCATCTTTTCTGGGTAATATTTAGTGTAGCCTTTTGTTTACGCACTTTAATTCCATCTTTAGCTAATTAGATTAGGTTTAATTCAGAAACCCCTTTTGGCATGGAGCTCGAGATCCATGCCAAAATCACTCTATTCCCATCTATGAACCAATTCGCTCTTCATATCATTTCATTCCCGATCATACTCCGCATACGTCCCTTACAGGATCAACCTAGATCCACCGTGGATGTGGCAAAATGAAGGTCGTTCATCCTCCTCCTGCTGGACCTTCGCTGCCTTTCCACTCCAGCTGCTTTCCAGCTTCATAATCTAGACGAGGAAGAACCGCTTGAGCCATGGACTTTTGTGGTGCAGGGACCGGGCTTCGACCACCACCAGAAACCTCGAATAGAGGCTTATCAAACCTCCAAGTCTCCTGAAGCAAAACACCTTCTATATCCGCATCGAAGATGTCTGGAGCTCACTGGAGCCACTTGTAGTTGCGGATCAATCCCAACGACACTTAGCCATCGCCAATCGAAGAAAGAATGCCATACGGAGGAGAACAAGGCTGTCAAAGCTCATTGTCGCCGAGTTCTTCTGCAGTTCATCCAGAGCCTCTATCAGTCATAGGTTCAAGAACACGGCTCAGATCTAATATGGGTCATTCAATCAATTCGAACCGGTACGAGACTAGAGCCATCAAATCTGCCATGCATCCGCAAGAGAGAAGCTGGATGAAGGCTCGTAAAGTGGGTAATTTGCAAAGCACACCCTACACCTTTTTGTATTAATTAAATACCCCTGTAAATATTTTATTAAGTGTTAACTTTTTGGGATAAATTGCTAAGGAACCTTATTAGATATTATATATTGGTCCACTGTTAGGTCACCTCACGTGGCCCCCTACATAAGTGGACAAATTGCTTGTATGCACCTTCAGGTCCTGTAATTGTTATTTAGTATAAAAAGAATTGAATTTTGGTTCAAATCATTTGGGTATTTTGCATAAAACACCTCACATTTATTTTATATTAACATAGATGAGGATCTTGTTTGGAAGATATTTGAAGAAATGTCCAAAAGAGAAGCTGCTTTATCCTCATCCCGTGCATATCAGTGTCAACCCTAGATCTTCCACAAGCTCGTCAGTATGGCAGCATCACATGAGGAGGATAGGGACAAGAGCTCTAACCTCAACATTATAGGGAGGCACCTGTCCAAGGTTGACATTACTGAAAAGTGATCACATGACCTGGAGAATTTTTTCATGATCAGACAGAGAACCCAACATCTGGACAAGCTGGATTAGATCTCCAAGCAGTTGGAGTTGTTGGTCAGCACCATCAATGTCATAATATCAACGAGTCTGTCAGTCACAACTCCTGTTGAGTGGAAGGAGGCATCATCCCAAATTAGCCTCAACCGAGTTCTGGGTAACCCCAGGTCCAACACATATACTATGTGCATGCACCTGACCAGGTACCCCAACAACCATTGCAACAGATTATTGTATACCAGCCAGAGCCCCATCCCTCATTGTATGTTGATCTATTTTCCCACCACCGTCCCAAATCCAAGAAGTGAATGGCATCTGGAATAATGATGTTCAATTGTCCTGTCCAAGCAGACAATAGTAGGGCAAATCTTATGCTATTCGACCATATTGCCATCCTTCTGGTGGGAGGTTTGTCAAGAACAACCAGCCTCTACAACAACAGTCTCCACCATATCAGAATACTTGGAGACAGAATCAGAATTACCAGCAACCCACGTACAGCATGTACCAGTCGCATCATAACTATGTGGTTGCTCAACACCATAAGTACCTCCCTCCTCCTCAATTTAATATGTAGCAACTTCCTCCTCACTGCAATCATCACTTTTCCCAGCCTCCACAACAGTATCACTCCCAGCATGGTTAGGATGTTGAATCTAAGGCTACTCCAGTGAACTCAACTCTAGACGGTTTGTACCAATTAGTCAAAGGCCTAGTAGAGATGAGCTAGAAGCTCGATGACCTCACTACAACCAAAACACCAATTCCAACGTAGGACAAGGACAACCCCAATAATTTCAAGCAAAAAGAACATGTAGTTTGTTTTGTGCCATCCAATCTCATAGAGTCAAGTGTTTCATATTTTGTTTTATTTAATGTTATAACTCTCAGGAGCGGTAGGACATTGCAGCCATCTGCCGCATAAAGAGGAAGAATAAAGCATCTTCTGACGAGTCGCCATCTTCTGCATCTGCCAGACCAGCAGCATAGCCATATGAGGAAGAATACGATGGAGCAGCACTAGAGCACCACCACCACCCTCATTAAAAACTACAAAAATATAAACAAAAATAAAATCTCAAAAAAGAAAATAAGATCCGAAGCCAATTTGCACCAACAAGGAGCCAACACCAGCAACAACTCCAAAGCCAGCCGTCGAAGACGAAGCTCATGTAGATTCATTTTTACCAGTTTTGCATGACAACTCTCCTTCTAGTCGGTCATTTTTGTAAATGATGATCTAAATAAGAATAATGAATTTCCCTTTGCGAATGTTCCTTTTCTAGATGCAATGAAAAATGCCAAAAATTAGAAAAGTTTAAAATGCATTATTAGACCCTAGTGTTGTGGAAACTATTAAAAATCTTGTTTTAAACATGCCATTGATGACTGTTTTGGAATACATCCTAGCCATGAAGAAAAGTTTGAAAGAGGCATGTAACCTTGAAGAGTCAGAGCCGCAAGAACAAACACGGTAGAGGAGAAAAACACATCTAACCATGGCCACTGTGAATGCTATCAGTGATCTCCCACAAGAAAAAGAAATACAAGGGAGCATCCTTAATTAGATGCTAGATTTTTTATAAGACTTTTGAGCGAAATCTGCTTGATAGTGGCTCTTCTATAAACCTCATGCCCTCCTTATTTCTTTAAGAGATTGGATTGGGTTTTCTTAATCCCACTCCTATGATCCTTTAGCTCGCTGATAGATCCATCAAGTAGCCTAGGGGTTTGTTATCAAACGTGGTCGTGCACGACATGCACTTCCCTGTATATTCTATCATCCTAGATATGGACTCTCATGCACCATTACTTTAGACTCCCATTATTCTTAGTCAGTTGTTCCTTTAATCTACCGAAGTGGTCATCAACTATGGGTCTGAAAAGATCACATTTTTCCCGTGCAGTGATCGAGTCATAATGGACATGATCAGTGAGCCGGAAGACACATATGATGAAGGGAAGCCAACAACAACGAAAGACTGTGACATTGTTTATATCAGTGATCAATAAATTTCTTTGAATAATACTTTGACACAGGAAGTCATCTCTTTAGAGGAAGACCTGGAGAGCACAATCGGTCCTTGCCCCCTTTCCATCTGGGAGACAAATTCCGAGTCATTGATTAGCTTGTTTAAATAAGATTCTTACCAAACCAAACATGAGGAATTGATTATGGATATGTTCGGTACATTCATATCAAAGCCAAGAGTGATATAAGTGGACAACACCTTATTGAATTCAACAAACCATTCACCAACCATCACAATATCTGAAGTGTCCGCAGAGCAGACTCAACAATTACCTGAATTAAAATAACTCCTAGCAAATCTAAAGTATGCTTTCCTTGCGGGTAAAGAAAATATGTATCCAATCATCATCAGCAGCATGCTGACCCCAGATCAAGAATTTTGAATTCCCGAGGTTCTAGAGAAAAACTGCCAAAGCACTTGGTTGGAAAGTCTTGGATCTCCATGGGTAAATCTGGCCTTGTGTTCATACGACATCTATCTTGAAGATGACTGCAAGCCATCCCCTGAATTTTAGCATAGACTAAACCCTAATTCTGGGACGTAGTAATGAAGGAAATCACGAAGTGGAGTAAAGCATGCTTTATTTATCCCATCTCCGACTCAAAATCGGTGAGCCCTTTGCATGTAGTTGCAAAGAAATCATGGCTCATTATGGTTAAGAATGGCCAAGGAGAGGAGATTTCTATTCGAGTACCAACATTATGGCATGTGTGTTGATTACCACTGCCTAAATGCAACAATGAAGAAGGACCACTTTGCTCTGCCATTTATTAGTCAAGTCATTGAAAGATTGTCTGGAAAGGAATTCTTCTATTTTTTAGATCGGTACGGGTACAACCAGGTGGCAATCACCCCTGAGGACCAAGAGAAAATAATATTCACATGCCCATTCGACACATATGCCTTCCGGAGAATGCCCTTTGGATTGTGCAATGCCCCTGTCACTTCTCAATTGTGCATGCTTGTTGTCTTTGCCGATATGGTCAGTAGTTTTCTCAAAGTTTTAATTGATGATTTCTCGGTCTACGATGACAGCTTTGATTCATGTCTTATGCGCTTAGATAAAGTACTGCAGAAGTACCGTGAAGTGAATCTGATTTTATAATGGGAAAAGTGCCACTTCATGATCATTGAAGGAATTGTGCTGGGCCATGTCTTTTCCAAGTGAGGTATAGAAGTTGACCCAGGTGGATGCCATTGCCAAATTAGAGACACCTTGAAATGTGAAGGATGCGAGGTCATTCCTTGGGCATGTTGGTTTTTATCGCAGATTTATCAAAGACTTCAACAAACTTGCTTGACCTCTTACATGGGTTCTATGCAAGGAGGATGAGTTCATTGTTGATCGGAAGGTTCTCCAATCACTTTACGAGTTGGAACATTTAGTCACTCAGGCTTCAGTCCTACATCCACCTGATTGGTCTCTTCCATTCGAGATCATGACATATGCATCAGATTTTGCAGTTGGGACTGTCTTAGGACAAAGAAGAGAAAAACTACCCTACACCATTCACTAGCCAACAAGGCATTAGATGAAGCACATAAGAATTATACAATAATAGAGAAAGACTTGCTTGTAGTTGTTTTCGCTTTAGAGAAGTTCATATCCTATCTTCTAGGATCAATTGTCATCGTTTTTACTGACCAGTCTGCTATCATATATTTATAACGGAGATAGGATGCCAAATCATACTTACTTAGAAGGATGTTTTTACTCTAGGAATTCTATTTGGAAATAAGAGACAAGCCTGGAGTTTAGAACGTGGTAGCAGATCATTTATCCAGAATTGAATGCCAAGATGCTCAGTTGAGTAATGCACAGATCATAGAGACCTTCCCTTATGAATCCATCCTCAACATTGGATCTCTCTCTTGGTATGCTAATATTGTGAACTACCTCATCTCTGGGGTAGTTCCACAAGATTGGATGAGAATCAAGAAGGACAAGTTCCTATTCGATATCCACTTCTTTTAATGGAAAGACCCTTACTTGCTCAGGGAAGGAGCATATTTCATTAGACGATGGTGTATCCATTAGGAGGAGTACACAAGTATCCACGAGCACTGTCATAAGCTCGAATCTGGTGGACACCATTCTAGAAGTTGAATGAAAACAAAGATACTACAGTGTGGCCTCTAGTGGCCACACTATTCAAGGATGCCATTGAATATGTCAAAGCTCGCGCTGATTGTTAGAAAATGGGAAAAATCCTCGGTGTCAAAGAATCCATGCCCCTCAAATTTATTCAGATCTCTGATGTGTTTGATGCATGGGTGATGAATCTCCATTTCATTACCTTTCTTCTATCATTTTAACCATAAAAACCCTAGCTAATGCATGTAAATAACATTATTTTGTACATATTAACATTCATTACTTGTCCCAATTATTGTATATAAAACAAGATTTTAATACCAAAATTATAGAATAAAGAAAAGAAAAGAAAAGAAAAAAAGAATGAAAGACCAAAGGTATTTTATGACCCTAAACCCCGAGACCTAGGCATCTTGATGACTGGGGTCGACAAGGATAAAGTAGGGGGAGATAAGGGCCAATAATACAATAAAAATCTCATTTAGTCATTCATTAGTTATCCATTTTTTGGGACTTATTTTATTTTCCACTTTTTATACCTCAAATAAATAAACTTTGTACATGGAAGTTAATACAAAGAAAATTGCAAAATTTATTTCATATAAAAATAATATATAGTGTATTTTTAATACAAAGAATAAAAAGCCAAAATCTAACTTCCCAGACCCATATCTCTCAAATAAAAACTCAAAATGTATCAAAATCACCTTTAATTGTATATAACTTTTCATAAGCTATTTAATGAAGGTGGCTTTTGTAGTTTTTGGAGTTAATATGTGAAAGTTAAGTTTTGGACCCTATTGTACAATATACATGAATAAAATATTCATTTTATTTATTCTTCATTATTTTTATAGTTTTACATTTTTCATAATTGTGTAAATACTATTCATAGTATATATACATAACAAAACTAGAATAAAAACCTAAAGAAAACATAAAAATAAAACAATGTACAAATATACATAGATAAAATACATACACTTATACCCGATTTATTTAAGTATACAAATAACATCAGAAAAATACAATAAAATATCTTTAAACACCTAAAAATAAGTTGTAAATATGAAAAATAAGAGAATAAAATAATAAAATCAAAAATACAAAATAAAAACAAAAATACAAAACAAGGATGATTATACCTATAAATACACCCCTAAAAATTAACTTGTAATAAATAACACCAAAAAATCATATTAAAATACTACATAAAATAATAATTTTTTATTTTCTAATAAAAAATTAATAAAATCATCTACTATTTTTAATTATTTATTTTTGAATAAACTCAACCTTCTTGTCTTGTAGTGTCCATGGTGGACCAATCAGGATGCTAGGACTGTTGGCCTCGATTAATAGCCCCCCTCTCTTCCTCGAGTCTCCAGAATGTCAGACTCCCAAGTTTCGCCCATTTTCTGCTGCTGATCATGATTCTCTAGCGAGGCGTGATGCGCGATTCATGGAGACTAAACATCCTTATCTCATGTCTTGGCCAAGGATCTAATCAAATCCTCTCAATACGATCGCATGCCCTTGATCAAGAAGCCCCTGTCGCTGTGTCTATAAATAAGAACATCCATTCCTCCTTTGAATCTGGATCCTTCTCTGAGCCTAGAAGACCACCATAGTGAGTGTGAGCATGTTTCTGGTGACATCAGGAGCATCCCCAAGTCTTGGGCATGCTTCTCGGGCGAGGCGGAGCGATCCATGATGACTCTTCAGCCACCTTTGCTTCCTGAGCAATCCTCAAGTATGAGTTGCGTCTTTTCGTATCATTGGTTATCTGTAGCTTGTAGCTTTCCATTTACATCTTTTATTCATGCCTTTAATCGCTCCAATAGTGTAGATTAGGGATAATCCGCTCGCCGAAGCTCTAGAGCTCCGACCATGTTCTTACTATGAACCGCATGATCTCCAACCTGCCTTTCCACCCCATCATCCTTCCCTTTCATTTCTCCGCGACTTCCCTTCCCCCAGTCAACCAGATCACCCCTGTGATCTGAAAATCGATGTTCCCCCTCTGTCGTACGCTGGAGCATCACCATTCCATTCACCTAGTGCGCATCCCAGCTACAACTTTGGTCGAGGTGATTCACCTCTAGCCAGAAAACCTCTTCGTGCAGGTGCTAAGATGAAGGGTCTCCTTCTGGAGCTCAATCGTACCTGTACGAGGGTCCCCAGGTGCTTCTTCTTCCCCAACGTGCCAGGACCCCATCGTTGGGTCTTGGACCTTCTGGAGTACCTCAATCGACGCAGAAGAGTCCCTCGGAGGTGTAGAGCCAAAGAAATCCATCAGAAGCCGCCAATGGAAGGAGAAATTGTGGTGCAAAGTTCAGGGAAGGCCACCTTCTTCCCTGTTGTTCGCGCGAAGCAGCTACCGACTTATGACGGGAGTGGTCCCAGTTTTAATATCAGTCGTCCACGCCCTGCTCCCCTCCATCGTTGATAAAGATCCAAGATCATATCCTAAGCATCAATCGACGAAGGGGTATGTAAAATAACGATTTTGTCGAGGGTCTAAAATATGTCTCATACAAGGATGAGGCACATTCGCTGTGCCGACCCTCAAGAAAATCGCTAAACTCAATAATTAACCCACAATGATAATTAAGCAATAAAAAGCAATGTGGAGTTAAAATTTATTTCATTTAAATCTAAAAAATGTGTGTATAATGCAAGTATGTAGAGTGTCAAACATAGGGAGCAAACAACTAGATCAGGGCAAAAAAACAAAAAATGTGATCGTGGAATTTTGTGTATATTTTTAATGTGGGTTTTTATTTTTATTTTTGATTTTATTTTTGATTTTATAATTTTATAATTTGATTTTATATTTTATTTTTTATATTTTCTTTTTATAATTTAATATTTTTATATTTTATATTTCCATTTTCTTTTAATATATATAAAGCTATATATATGATATATATACACGATATAGGCTAATATATATATACTAATAAAAATAATAAAAATAAAAGAAACAAAATATTTTTGGGTTTAAAAATATTTTTTACTATTTTTTATTTTTAGGAATTTTTGCAAATTTTTATATATTTTTAAAGTCAAAAATACCCTAAAACAGAGTTTAATTAAATACCCAGCATTAAAATAGAGATGTAAAATAACAAACAGTATCAAAAATTCTCCAAATTAATTATTTATGTAATAATATAGAGAAAAATATAAAATAGAAAACACAATTTTTCGATCTTTTTAAGGATTTTTAATTTTTTTATAATGGTTTTAGGGGTTTTCTATTTTTTAGTTTCTTTTATAATTTTTAGTGATTTTTGGTCTGAAGGTTAAAAATACATAAATAAACAAAATATATTTTTTTTGGAAATTTTCAACATTTTTTTATATTTTTATGGGTTTTCTATTACAAACAGAGACAAAATGGGATTTTCTAATAAATATTAAAAAGGTCCTAATTGCAAAACTAAATTATGTGCGTGAAAGTACATGCAACATGAGCATAAGTCCATTTTTTGTATTTTTTGGGGCAATATAGCTATATGAAATAAATATAAGAAAAAGAGAGAAAATGCAATGCTGGCAGGGGCATTAATGTAAATATCAGAAAATTGAGTGGCCTAGCAGCAAATTTACCAAAAATAGATAACTAAATATAAAAGTTTCTGTACTATTGACAAATACATGAACATACAAGGGTCCCGGTGTAAAATTACCAAACCCACGTGCACACGTACGTGAGCCTCGTTGGTCGAGACTATAACGCAATATATCGTAAGCTAGGGGTCTGTTTGTATATTTTACAAAATATAAATAACTACAAATGAAAGTTTAAGTTCTATTTAATAATTAACAAAAATGGTTGGGAAGGGTTAAAAAATGCCTAAACCTAGCACGTATCGAACGACGGTTGATCCATCACTTACGTCACGTGTCGCATCGGGAAGAGGCGATGACGATTCACGCTTGACGGCCCAGGTTAGATGCCTCGATGTCGATCAACGGCTGACGCTGGACGAGATCGGACGAAGCCTGCCACCTCAAGAGGAACGACGGAGATCGAATGTCAGAGAGCTCCTCTGGAAGAACATGGATAAACTGGCAGTTGGGAAAACTATTCCAGTCATGATTTACCTCCTCTGATGTTCCTTTGCAGCTTAAAATCATCCCAGATGCTCCTGGAAAGGCCCTCGACCTGCCAGCGGCGCCAGAATGGCCAGGAGGACACCGCTGCGCCGCCGCATGGCTGAAGGGAAGTAACGGCTCTGGGTACCTGCAATTTATCAAAATTCGACCCTAAACGGGGGTCTAGAGCCTTTGTACCTGCAAGTATGGTTAGCGCATGCAAATAGAGGGTACGAGGGCTCTTTTGGCGAGGGTGCGATGGCTGGTGGCATGGGCGGACGAGCACCGATGAAGCGACGGTGATGGAGCACGGATCTCCAGATCCACGATGGATCTGGGGGGAAGGGAAAGGTGGTGGGCATACAAGAATTGAGGGGGAGCAAAATGAGGTGGTAGTGGGGTTGGCTCACAGTCAGGACACGGTGGAAGGGGGTTTGAAGTTGGTGGCTAGAGCGGAGCTCCGACGAGGGATTAATGACGGATCACGCACTAAAATTATGAAATGATACAAGAAATCAACTTGCGAGCTAAGACTAGGCTAAAACAAGAATGAAATACCTCAATGGCTGGAAGACTAGAGGTGAAGACCTCGACGATGACATCTCGTTGAGGTGGTGGAGACGCACCTAAAGCCAGCCCAACACCGTCGCGAAGATCCTGGAGAGAAGACTGTCACCCTCCTCGATCCAGAGCACACCAAGGCGAAGCTACAATAGGTCAAAGGAGGTTCGAAAAATAGAAGGAAGTTGGGAGTCAGCTATGTACAGGTAGTCGAGGCGGCGAGAAGATCGAGGCGTATCCGGTGAATCACTGATTCAAAGTCCAAGATAAGCAGTGGGTGTGTATCTTTAATCAACGAGGAGCAAAAGTCATCAAAGATTTGACTCAAAAGGGTGAATGATTCAAGCCCTAAACTCGAGAAATCGAGGCAAAAATAAGGGTGTCAGAGGCTAGGCTGGACGTCAGAGAACTTGACCGAGGTCAACCCCTGGCGCCCCCTGGTTGGTCCACGTAGACCAACCAAGAAAAAGCCTGCCTGAAAAAGCTTATAAAATAATTAATAAACAATAAATGATTTATTATTTTTATGTTATAAAATAGAAAATAATTATAATGTTATGTAGAATTTTATTATGATTTTTCTTTATTTTACAGAGCTTTATATTTACAAGTTATTTTTTAGGGTTAAAGTATAAGTATATTTATATATGTTTTTATATCTTTTATTTTTATTTTGTATTTTTAGTTTATTAATTTAATTTATTATTTTTATAAATTAATAATTTATTTTTAGATACATAAATATATTTTTATTATATTTTTTGATATAACATATGCACTTAAATAAATAGATGTAGTAATTGTATATGTATAATTATAGGTATTTTACCTATGTATTTTATATAGGTATTTTATTTCACTGTTTTCTTTATTATTTTATTCCTATTTTAATATGTATATATATTATAAATAATATTTAAAAAATTAAAAAAATTATAAAATTATAAAATTATAAAAATAATAAAGAGTAAATAAAATGAAAATTTTATTCGGGTATATTATACAATAGGGGTCCAAAACCTAACTTTCACACCTTAACTACAAAAAATATGAAACCATTTTCATTAAATAGCTTATTAAAAGTATATACAATTAAAGGTAATTTTGATATATTTTGAGTTTTTATTTGAGAGATATGGGTCTGAGAAGTTGGGATTTTGGAAATTTATTCAGAGCACAACTTTCTCTTTGTGTACTTTTTTTGTATGAAATAAATTTTGTATCTATATTTTATTATCTACGACTTTCATGTTCAAAGTTTCTTTATTTGGGGTAAAAAAAGTGGAAAATAAAATGGGTCCCAAAAATGAATAATAAATGAATTAATAATGAGGAATTTCATTGTATTTTGGACCCTTATCTCCCCCTACTTTATTCCTTGTCGACCTAGTCATCAAGATGCCTAGGTCTTGGGGTTTAGGGTCATAAAATATCTTCGATATTCTATTCTTTTTATTTTCCTTTCTTTATTTTACAATTTTGGCACTAAAAATAGCATTCTGTACAGTATTTACACAATAATGCATGAATGTTAAAATGCATGAATTAAGGGTATTTACAGTTATTTACTAGAATTTTTAAGGCCAAAATGATAGAATAAAGGTGATGAAATGGAGATTCATCACCCCTCTATATTTGCCTTTGATAGTCCCTAGCAAACACTTATGCAATAAGTGCAAAGAAAGTAAAACAAAGAAAAGAAAAAGAATGAAATTGGATTAAGTTAAATAGTCAAACTTGTCTTCACAAAATCAAAGTTTGGAGCTTAAGTCGGACCTTTGGAATTTTAGTGCGGTCAGAACCTTAGTGGGAATTGGAATTGAAATCCAACAACCTTCGAGAATCCCAAAGCTCTGCTCAAGTCTCCTCAATAGCCAGGTCAGAGTACTTCAACTCATACGCAAACCCTTACTGTGGCACCCCTAGGATCCGGATACTCGACAAACCAATCCACGCACATACATTCCACATTCGAATATTTGACATTCATAAAAGCAGGAGAAAATAACAACATGCCTAGGAATTTAAAACTTTTGCTTCTCATTCAACCTGTTTACATTTCATACATTTCTATTTTCCATTTTCCATTTTCCATCCATGTCCACAAAAGTATATATGTATGCATAATAAAGATGTCCACACATACATTATACATGCCGTGTCTCTCAAAATGCTACAAGGAAAAACAAGAGAGCTTCTACCAACTGTACCATAAGAAGGAGTCATGAAGCTACACAAAAAGTAGTGACTCCAAAGCTGCTCACTACTGTGAACCTGCGGATCCACACGTAGTACGTTATGAGCAAAGTTGCTCAATACGATTTAAACAACTATACAATAACAAGCAAGATATAATTTAAATGTGTGCAAAAGAACAACTAGGTAATCAATCTCGCAACGAATTACATTATTATTATTGTTGATCTGGATATGGATGTGAGTAACCAAGCTTCATGGATAGTTTGTGGTCTTGATCTGGATGAGACCTCACACTATGACTCTACAGCAAAAAGAATACCTTAGGGTTGGGGTGCCTCCGTAGGCATGCGGTGGGGTACAATGCATCCTAACTAAGTTCCCAACACGTCCACTTAGCTCCACTTCACAATTGTACTTTTGGTTCACAGTTAGTTGCCAACCCGCAAATCATCGTGACAACTCAATCCTCTTTATGCATAGGAGGTTGATATCTCATTCCCAACTTCATTAACCACATTTCCCGGAACTCCCCTCTTAGCGCTCCCACTCGGAATACTTACCAATGTGGCCTACACTAGCCAGTACACGAGTGTTAACCCTAAGCGAACATCGAAACACTAGACCACCAACCATGAATACTTGACTCGCGCTCGAGCACTGCGCTAAAGCACGCAAGTGCCGAGGCCAACACCGTCAGATTAATACCTCGGTGTGCCAAGCAACATATTCTTCAACCATCGCAACTACAATAGCAGTTGAGATCGCGATCATCTAGGCTTCTACCCGGAGCTCCAAGGGTGCATGCTCCCTTGGCGGTGCCTACTCCATTTTTTTTTGAAGCCAAGTGCCTACTCCATTTATCCTAATTCCCATGTGTATTGCAATTCCAATAGATGACTGTAACATTGGGTCATTTGTCTCTGCCTTGTTCATTTCAATTTCGATCAGTTGCTTCTGCATTATTCACTTCCCACACCACTTCAGGGCTAGAGATGTTCATTCACAAGTGGCATTTACCAGTCAATTGGATATAGACAGGATGATCACTCATTTAAAGCGGAAAAGGGTTTGAGATGGAGACCCCCAAAAAGAAAACAAATGTTTGTAGCCTTGTAATCCAGCAGATACATGAAGTGGATATTCTAGGGGAGGATCACTTTCCTTCCAAAGGTCACCGGTCGCCTTTTGTTAGCCTATATAGCATCTTTAGCAAGTTAAAAGAGAAATTCAAATTACTGTGTAGTCTATTCCCAGACCTTAGTAGGAATTCTATTAAATGACATAATCCATAGAGTAATTGATCGAATCCAATTGAAAACTATGCATCCAAGTGGGTGATTAGTTATTGCCAATATCGGCCATTAATTAAGGGACCAATGGCAACAAGAGCCTCTACACAATGCTAAAACGACTAATCTAAAGAGAGCCAAAAAAAGAAAACTGACAAAATATAAATAATGTGGCAGAATTATAAACTTTCAATTGGGCTCCACATATGGTATCTTAGAAGAGAGTGAAGGAAGCAAGGAGATGGGAAGATGAATATAGCAAAGGGCAACTAAAGTTCTAGCATTCCTAATTCCAGATTTGGTTAGAGGGAATCATCCAAAATGGAAACCCACAGCTAACAACTACTGCATCCCTGTTGAATGGGATTAAGCACTTTAGTTAAGCACAACAGAGAATGAATATCACAACCATAGAGGACTCTAACGATCTATCATTATTCCATCTTAAGGCATAAGGAAGTGTTGCAGTCCAAAAAGGAGTGTACTGAAACTCCCTAACAAGTGCCTGGTATGTAATATTTTTATAAATAGTGACATGGTTATTGTTCATTTTTTTTATGAAAGAACAATTTAGCTTCAACCAGGTATCTATCCCAGGTGAATAAAATGTAAAATACTCATTTGCTGGCCGCACAATTGACTTCCAAGTGATATCACTATATCCAACAAGAACAACAGACGTGCATTTTCAAATGGTAATCGGCCACTTTCATTTGCAGGATAGTAACATCATTGGGGCTTAATATGAACCAATAGCAGCATCATCGGGGCTTAACAGGCTGCAACCATATGCAACCATGACAACAGGATTTCTAGGATCAATCCTCAGGTGTGTTCCTTTCAACTTTTCCTATAATATCGGCACCGACATCAGCAGCTTTTGTATAGATACCTCCTCCAACTCTTCCAAACAGAGTCATAGAATATCCACCAAGTCCCTAACCAGTTATAGCCTCAAAAAGACCTTCCCAGTCTTCCCTACAGTATATTTGAACAGATTAATGGAAATATAGAGAACCAGTAATCTATTCGCAACCCTTTAGATCCACATGACCCCTCCAATCACAAGAGATTTACATGTTACACAAAACTCTCAGCAACCGCAACATTATAACTCGATCAAAACTGAAGTATATGAACACTGTACCTCCATAAATATTGTAGAACCTCCTTTTTCCTACCATTTAAGATTATTCCCTATTTAAACCAACCCGAGAGTATATTTGAAACTAAACTACAGGGATTTTGCAATTCCTTAATTGCATCCAGGAACCTGTTGATGTCCTGGAGTCTAAACTCAATGATGATTCTTCCTAATTCATTGCATAGCTCCCATCTTGACTTTGATCTATCATAGTTCTAGCTCCCTGGCCATGTACCGGGAGTTCTGATTTCTTTTTAGTGTCATTGCAGCATATGGTCAGGCTACTCAACTTCCCAGACCAAACCACAACGAGACAACTACAAGATTGGTCCGAGTAATTAACTACAAGCTCATCAACTCGACGAAGTAGGAAGGCTCTAATGGTGTTCGAATATAGGTGGAAAATGTGTGGAAACCACAACAAGAGGAGGGAATATCGTACCTCAAGGAAACTCACACCTTGGTTTCTCCGTTGGTGAAGAACGACGTGATCAACGCTTCGCATGCGACGAGAACTGCACACAGGGATGCCTTGGACCTTCTCTACACGGGGGTGGTCTTGGATCGTCGATCCGAGGCGATTCGGTGAGCTCCGACGGAGCTCCGGCGAGGAAAAATGGATGAGGGAGAGGTGCTGGTCGAAGGGGAAGGGGTTTGGGCGTTTTTGGGGGAGATGGGGTGGTTTTATTGGGTTGAACCCGAGTTTGGATCCGGGTCCGGATCCGAAATTGAATAGGACCCGGTCTCACTAAAACGACCGTAACTTGAGCTCCCGAAATCGGATTTTCGCATTCTTGGACTCGTTGGAAAGCTATCGACGAGCTCTACGCAATGTGCTATTCAAATTTATTTTGGACACTGGAATAAAAGCAGATTTATAATTAAGTCCAGATCCAGCTAGATTTTGCAGTTAAGTCCCTGCTTGGGTTTTGGGGTTTCACACTTACGACTATGAATCTGACTCGTAAAGTGCATATGATAGTGGCTCTCCCCCACTGAAATGAAAAAGCGACTGACTTCTCTAGCATGACAACCCAGTGATCCCCCAATCCAACAACTCCTTCCTCGAGGAGTGGTGTATTCCCTTCTAAGTTCAAGTGACAACCAGCTCAAGAGGAGGGGGTGAAGAGAAGAATGGACGGTAGCCCATGTTGCTAGTTATCCTAGGATGCAAGACCAATGTAGTCAGGTCATCCAGCTGCAGGCTCACACGGTATGACTTTGAAGCTCAAGCTTGCTTATTGACTATACAAATATATACACTCTGGTAGGCATATTATTTTCAATCAGGCATGTCTACTTTTTTGGAGTTTCTTCTTCTTTTTTTGAAATACTATTTACAGTAGCATTTACATAAGGAGTTTTTCCCCTTGAGCAAGTATACTATCTCTCTTTTAAAGCATTATTGCAACCCACATTCTCCTGTCTTTAGATATTAATGCCACTAGACGGGTTGGGGTGCACATGCCTCCCTAGACGAGGACAAATGTTTCAAATCCATTCCCCTCACCACTCCAACTGAGTTGAGCCAAGTGAAAGGTGTAGGTGTCCAAGTTAGGTCATTATCAACAAGAGTCGTGCGTGTGCTCCGAAATACTCTACTTAGGCAATCAAGAATCCATTGAACCAAGTCTCACGATTCTCAAAGAATTAAGTCAACTAGACCTGAAGTACCTCAATTCCTGCTCCTATAAGGTTCCTGTTATTAGGTAAATTTAAGGTCCAACGAAGCTCCAATCTTCAGATTTTTCTTAGACTTGTTCAATTACCAAACTCAACCTGAAAAATGCTAATGCTATGCAAATGCTATGAAAAATGTAGAAAATATTTTTGTGATGCAATTTTCAAAGTTTTTGAACTTTTTATGGGTTTTTGAAAAACATGATGCATATGCATTTTTTTTGGTATTTTCAAAAATATTTTGCAAATGTCTTTTTGGTATTTTTAGTTTTGTAAATATTTTTGTGATTTTTGAAAATAAAAGATTTTTGGATAAAAACTAGGCACAAATATTTACATAGGGATGCTTATTATATTTACAATAATCAGGTTTTAAGAATTTACTAGGGATAAGTGATTCATTTTTATAGGTATATATAATGAATTTTAGTGTGATGTATATATTCCTCAAACTTATTTAAAAAAGATTTACGAACAATTTTGAAAACTATAGTCCAAAATAATTTTTACAAACATTTACACACATTTGAAAATCATTTTGCAATGGTTTTTCCAATAGTATATATAGTTTTTCAAAATATTTTGCAACTATTTTTCAAACTATTTGCAAATCGTTTTCAAACATTTTTATTTTTCACAAAGAAAAACATTTTACAAAGGTGGAAAATATTGAACAAAATATTTTCCAAATAGTTTTCAAAAGATTTTTCAAAAATATTTTCAAACTATTTTTCAAAAATTTTGCAAAAATTTTTTTTACCTGATTTATTGATCAGTAAATACAAAAAGTATTTGAGGAATAATCAACATCTTTTATTAAGTGTTTTTAATGAATTTTATAGGTATTATTAGCCATAATAACTATTAAAAATATGAAAGTACGAGTTAAGGCTAAAGTATATACGACCCCCTATACTTAGCTTGAGTTATGCCCTCATAGATCAGAGAGAAAAAGAGAAGATATAAATTGCATTGAGTATAGAAAAGTCTAAAGAATAAATGAACGAAGAAATGAATGAATGAGAAGGTCCCCCCATACTTAGGATCAAATAATCCACAATATAGCAGACTATACACAAAGCAGGGAGGGTCAAGGGTGGGAATGAATAGATTGTACTCAGACTTCCTCCCCCTATACTTAGGGTAAGATATTCACGAGCATAGACATGAAGAGGAGACAATGGAGAGGATCAATGAATGAAAGAAATCAGGGTGCACACCCCGCTATACTTAGGACAAAGTACATCCTAAGTATAGAAGACTGACAAAAGGGGTGACACCATTTTGGTAGAAAAAGAAAAATAAAAAGGAAAATAAGAAAAGAAGAAAAGAGATCTGAAGATGGAAGAAGATAGAAGAAGATGTACACACCACTCCCCCTATACTTAGGGTAAAAGAAGCCCTAAGTATATGCAACAACATGAGTGATGAAACGGAACGACGACTGAACACTCAGCTCGTCCTCCCCCCATACTTAAGACAAAGTACGTCCTAAGCAAGGCACACACGAGAATGGAGCGGATGAGCAAAACGGTAGATGGAAAGAGGGAAACGGATGCGAATATACAACATAATGGATATATAGAAGATCAAGAAGGAAGAAAGTGAACCTTCTTGCGAGACTGCTGAGGAATGGATCTAACAAGATGGAGGTCGATATCGGGGTCCACAATGGACGGGAAGCCGATCATGATCGACCTGGTGAAGATCCTCAACAATCGCAGAGTGAGAAGGCACAGACGGGTCAGTGGAAGTAGTGTGGCTAGGTCTGAACTTGGGTGTCTCGCAGATATCGAAGTGAAAAGGGATGAACTCATCATCGGAAGAAGTAGAATCAAGGTCGTTCTGTGAGGTTTCTCCTAGGTCAAAACCAAAGGCACGAACTCATCGGTGGAAGTATTCGAATCATGTTCCTCCTCTACAGTCTCAACTGGATCATCATTTTCATCAAAAGGCCCGTATTCCTGGATAAATGTAACCAAATCAAATTCGACCTTAGTCTCATCAATGTATGCCCTCCGCTCTAAAGTGTCAATCATGTAAATCCCGTGGATGTCATCAATGCAGTGCCAAACACCAGAAGAAGAAACTCTGAAGTCCATGCTTTCCGAGTCTTACTCCATGGAGATGAATTCTCGGTCTCAGTGGAATCCAATATGTAGGAAAAGTCTCTGATAGTCTCATCAAGGTCATGGTCTTTAGGGTCGGCTAAGATAGGTGAAGGTGCATCAAGTGCAGGTCTCTGATTGGTAGTGGGTGCAGTGATGATATCCTCGCTCTCATTAACAGGACGGAAGCGAATCTCTCCTGATCCATAGTCAATAACGACCCTCGCAGAGGTGAGAAATGGTTGTCCCAGGATGATTGGAGAGTACTCCCCAATGGAGGTCTCCATGGGCAATACTACGAAGTCAACAATATTGCCCTAAATCAAAATGACGGCTTTTTCAAGGATACCCTTCGGCCTCTTGATAGATCCATTAGCAAACTGAAAGATCATCTTGTTTTCTTTAGAGGCCCTAAATGAAGAGATTGTGCCAGTGAGAAGGGTAATATGCTAATCAAAGCACCGCCGTCAAGGAGAGTGTGATCACATGTATGGTCAGAGATGGTGCAACTAATGAAAGGTGTAGGAATATGGCAGTGTGTGATGGCGTGGACAGTGTCCATGGTCAAGATATGATGCTCAGATCTGCTCTTCCTCTTTCTCTTCTTGCGAAGGAGAGCAGATAATTGGGTCATGGCCTGCTGAAGTGGGGTCTGAATGATCTCATGCATGGTGGCCACCACTTCGGGTTCAGTCAGTATTTTTTTGAATTTTTGGATCTCCTCCAAATAAGGGAGGATATCAGAATCATCATATACACGAGGAATGTCGATAGCAGTCTGTACAATGGCATCCTCAGGGTCAAGGATGGGACAAGGTGTGAGTGCAGGTGTGGTCAAATGGTCTAGCAAGTGGTCCCTCTCCTCACAGTATGAATCGACCGAGTGTCTCCCGAATTCTTTTTGGATTTTAAATTTTGCTCATTTTTTTGTATTTTGGGAGATTGCACGCTCTCATGGAAATCCTCAATCGAATCAATATCGTCAGATCGTGAAGCATCAATAGAGCTCTTATTTAGGCAAGTGAGGTCATCAATCCTCGAATTCATATGCTCCATGAATTGGGACAAGGTCTCAAGTGCGGAAATCATTAGAGGTGACTCCAACAGGTCAGTCTTGGGTGGGTGTGAAGGTGGAAAATATGGAGGTGGAGGTGGATGTGGAAAAAAAGCTGAGTCCTGATATTGTGGCTGAGGCGGATATGTACAAAAATTTGGAGCAAAGTCCTCCTAAAAAGAAGGAGGTGGACCGGCTGGAGTGTACGAGGGATCCGTAAAGTCTGGATAAAAATTGTTCTAGTCGACCATCTCGAAATAAAAGAAAAGTGATCGGGAGAGCACAATGGTCAAGTCAAGAGAAGTGAAGGAAAAATGCGCAAATACGTAGAAGCGATCTAGAATGCACACAAGCAAACACAAACAAACTCACACAAATCAAACACACCCCTCAATTCATCTACTCAACTCGGTGAAGATCGCAACAGTGCGGTCTTTTTATCTTGTTTGTTTTTAGAGTTTAGGTGAGAAGACAAAAGTTGTACAAATACTTAGGAGGATGAATGGGATTTTGGCACTACTCCTTAGTGTGTACACGAGCAAATAAAAGCGAAGACAATAGGGGATTACTCGCCCCAAGACAAGATTTTTCTTTTTGGTCTTTTTTTTAGGGTCAAGTAATGTTAGCAGTCCCCATTTTATTTGTTATCATTTTTTTTATTTTTAATAAGAAATATACAAATCCTAACGAGGGATCAATTCCTTTTAACACATAAGTGGAAAAAATCAGAGGTAGAGTCGAAAAAGGAATGCAAGCGACAAACCGATAGTGAATGCTAAAGAGAAATGCTCACCTTACCTCCAGCACTCTACATGCAAAGATGCTTAGCAGAATTGAAACATATCTATATGCAAATGCAGTCGATGAAATCACCCTACATACAAAAATTGCTATTAGCGTGAAGAACAATATGCTAAACACCTAGAGAAGAGACCAAGGTTCGATCTTCGATACTACTCAGTGCCCACCACAACGGGTCTTGCATGTGCTGTATGCGACCTCTCTCGGCACATGGTCTCAAAATTAAGTGAAAAACATTTTTTTAATATTTGCCTAAGTCCAAACGAAAACTATAGGTACATGCAATGGTTGTTAGGTATTTGGACCTATTGCTATCGTCAAGCAATTCCTACACCTAAGGGCTCAATCACACAAAATAAATCAAACAAAATCATGAAACAAAGGGAAAAAAGACGAGAAACCATGAAAAACCGACGAGCCTCCCAAGGGAACTATCCCTCGGGCACTGGACCTCGACAAGTGTGGAGTAGTGTCCTGGAGAGTGTCCTGAATATTACAAATTAATTGTCTCTCTCTCACCTTAAATTCAAAATAAAATAGAGATAAAAATAGATGCTAAAAAATTTGTCTTCAAACTTTCCTCCAAGTCCTCCTTGGTGCTAGGTAGGCAAGCTGAAGCCGGCTTCACGTGGGTGCACAGGTGCCTTGAGTAGAGTGCCTCCTTCTATCCACGGTACCTCGCATAAAGTCAACAAGAGAGGGTGATTAGACAATACACTAAAATATCAAATAAAGAAAAATAAATAAACAAAAAAAGTAGAAAAATAATCATAATCAAGTAAACAACCAATCTAAGTGGCGTTGATCCCCGACAACGGTGCCATTTGAAATAACGATTTTGTCGAGGGTCTAAAATATGTCTCACACAAGGCGGAGACACAGTCGCTGTGGCGACCCTCAAGAATATCGCTAAATTCAACAATCAACATACAATAATAATTAAGCAATAAAAAACAATGTGGAGTTAAAATTTATTTTATTTAACTCTACAAAATGTGTATATAGTGCAAGTATGTAGAGTGTCAAACACAGGGAGTAAACGGCTAGATGGGGGCAATGAAGCACAAAATGTGATTGTGGAATTATATACCTATATTTTTAATGTGGGTTTTTGATTTTATTTTTTAATTTTATTTTTGCTTTTATAAATTTTATATTTTGATTTTTAATTTCCTATTTTCATATTTTCTTTTTATATTTTGATATTTACCTTTTCTTTTAATTTATATATAAAGCTATTTGTAGGATATATATACAATATAGACTAATATAGATATATATATACTAATAAAAATAATCAAAATAAAAGTAATAAAATATTTTTGGGTTTTAAAATATTTTTTTAATATTTTTGTGATTTATTAGGAATTTTTACTAAATTTTATATATTTTAAAGTCAAAAATACCCTAAAATAGAGTTTAATTAACTACCTGAAATTAAAATGGAGATGTAAAATAGCAAATAGTATCAAAAATTCTCCAAATTATTTTAATATATAATAATAATAATATCGAGAAAAATATAAAATATAAAACACAATTTATGGATTTTAAGGATTTTTTATATTTTTATAATGGATTTATGGATTTTTCTATTTTGGAGTTTTCTTTTATAATTTTTAGTGATTTTTGGTCTGAAGGGTAAAAATACATAAATAAATAAAATACATTTTAAAGTAATTTTTCATGTTTTTATGGGGTTTCTATTGCAAATAGGGATAAATGGGATTTTTTATTTTTAATAAATATTAAAAAGGTCCTAATTTCAAAACTAAATTATGTACGTGGAAGTACAATGCAACATAAGCTTAAGTCTATTTTTTGGGTTTTTTAGAGCAATGTAGCTATATGAAATAACTACAAGAAACAAAGAGAAAATGCAATGCTGGCAGGGGCATTAATGTAAATATTAGAAAGTTGAGGAGCCTAACAACAAGTTTACCAAAAACATAACTAAATAAAAGTTTCTGGACCAATTACAAATACACGAAAATACAAGGGCCCCAATGCAAAATTTCCAAACCCACGTGCGCACGCTCGTGAGCCTCGCTGGTCGGGACTCGAATGCAATATATCAAAAGCTGGGGGTCTGTTTTTAAATTTTAGAAAATATAAATATCTGCAAATGAAAGTTTATGTTCTATTTAATAATGAACAAAAACGGCTGGGCAGGGTTGCAAAATGCCTAAACCTAGCGTGGATCGAATGACGATTGATCTATCACTTATGCCACGTGTCACGTCGGGAAGAGGCGATGACGATTCGTGCTTGACGGCCCAGATTAGATGCCTCGATGTCGATCTACGATCAACGCTAGAGGAGATCGGACAATGCCTTCCACCTCAGGAAGAACGATAGAGATCAAACGACGGAGAGCCCCTCTGGAAGAACTGGGACGGACTGGTAGCTGGGCGAACTGCTCTGGTCGTGATCTACTTCCTCCGATGTTTCTTTGCGGCTCAAAATCATCTCAGATGCTCCTAAAAGGACCCTTGACCTGCCGATGACATCCAAATGGCCAGGAGGGCATCGGTGCGCCGCCGTGAGGCCAGAGGGAAGTAACGGCTCTAGGTACCTACAATTTGTCAAAATTCGACCCCAAACAGGGTCTAGAGCCTTCATACCTGCAAGTATAATTAGCGCAAGAAAATAGAGGGTACGAGAGCTGTTTTGGCGAGGGTGTGATGGCTGGTGGCACAACCGGACGAGCTCTGGCATAACGACGATGGTGGAGCACGGATCTCCAGATCCACAATAGTTCTAGGGGAATGGAAAGGCGGTGGGCGTAGAAGAATCGAAGGGGGGTGAAATGAGGCGGTATTGGGGTCGGCTCATAGTTGGGACACAGTGGATGGGGGTTCGAAGTTGGTGGCCAAAGCGAAGCTCCGACGAGGGATTAATGACGGATCACACACTAAAATCATGAAATGAAAGCAAGAAATCAACCTGCGAGCTAAGACCAAGCTAAAACAAGAACAAAATACCTCAATGGCTGGCAGACTAGAGGTCAAGACCTTAATGGTGGCGGCTCGCAGGAGGTGGTGGAGACGAACCTAAAGCCCGTCCAATACTGCTGCAAAGATGCCGGAGAGGTGGCTATCACCCTCCTCGATCCAGAGCACACCAAGGCGGAGCTAGAATAGGTCAAAGGAGGTTGGAAAAGTCGAAGGAAGTTGGGGATCATCTATGGACAGGTGGTCGAGGTGGCAAGAAGATCGAGGCATATCTGGTGAATCATTGATCCAAAGTCCAAGATAAGTAGTGGGCATGTATCTACAATGAACGAGGAGCAAAAGTCGTCAAATATTTAACTCGAAAGGGTGAATTATTCGAGCCCCAAAAAGTCGAGAAATTGAGGTGAAAGTACAAGTGTCAGAGGCTAGGCTGGACGTCAGAGAAGTTGACCGAGCTCAACCCCTGGCGCCCACTGGTTGGTCTAGGTGGACAAACCAGGAAAAGCCTGCGTGATAAAGCTTATAAAATAAATAATAAATAATAAATAATAAATGATTTTATTAATTTCAGGTTATAGAATAAAAAATAATTATTTTTTATGAATAATTTTATTATGATTTTTATTTATTTTTTAGAGCTTTATATTTAAAAGTTATTTTTTAGGGTTAAAGTATATGTATATTTATCTATGTTTTTATATCTTTTATTTTTATTTTGTATTTTTGATTCTATGAATTTAATTTATTAATTTATAAATTTATAACTTGTTTTTATATACATAAAAATATTTTTATTATATTTTTTGATATAATATACACACTTAAATAAATAGATGTATTAATTGTATACGTATAATTATAGGTATTTTACCTATGTATTTTATATAGGTATTTTATTTTATTATTTTCTTTATTATTTTATTCCTATTTTAATATGTACGTATATTATAATAATATTTACAAATTTATAAAAATATAAAATTATAAAAAAATAAAGAATAAATAAAATAAATATTTTATTCGAGTATATTATACAATAGGGGTCCAAAACATAACCTTCACACCTTAACTCCAAAAAATACGAAGCTAACTTCATTAAATAGCTTATTAAAAGTTAAATACAATTAAAGGTTATTTTGATATATTTTAAGTTTTTATTTGAGAGATATGAGTTTGGGAAGTTAGGATTTTGGAAATTTATTCAGAGCATAACTTTTTCTCTGTGTATTATTTTTGTATGAAATAAATTTTTATTTTTCTATATTTTATTTTCTACAACTTTTTTGTTCAAAAGTTTCTTTATTTGGGGCATAAAAAGTGGAAAATAAAATAGGTCCTAAAAATGAATAATAAATGAGTTAATAAATTGGAATTTCATTGTATTTTGGACCCTTATCTCCTCCTACTTTATTCTTTGTAAACCAAGTCATCAAGATGCTTAGGTCTCGGGATTTAGGGTTATAAAATATCTTCGATGTTTTATTATTTTTCTTTTCTTTTCTTTTCTTTATTATATAATTTTGGCATTAAAAACTACATTTTATGCAGTATTTACACAAGTATGCATGAAAGTTAACATGCATGAATTAAGGGTATTTACATGCATTTACTAGGATTTTCAAGGCCAAAATGATAGAATAAAGGTGATGAAATGGAGATTCATCAGTATCGCAAGACGACAATACACCACATGTATATGTGAAGCTCATCCGTCCGTCCATCTCCGCACGTATTGGAGTTAATTTACATATCTTCCTCCGTCATTTTTATATTTATTTTTTAGTTCTATAAATAAAATATTCAATGTAAATAAAATGGATTTTTTGCATGAAAGGTCCCTGTATTTATTGTAAATTACATTTGGGTCTAGTCCACATCACCTCACATGTCATCCCACTTGAGGTGGTGAAATCACAAAAGCACCCTTGCAGGTTTTTGTATTTAGTTTTAGTCCATTAAATTTTAATATACATTCTATATTTCTAGAAAAATTGCACGAATGGTCTGGATGTTTATTTTATTTGCAAATATGCCCTTTCTAGTCTATGTATTTTTGGTGATTGAATTTCATTTATTAAAAATAACACCTATAATCTAAAAATTATGCAAAATTAGGGTTAGATGCCTACTAACATGTACATTCATGCTCGATTTTTGTTTTAGCATTTTGGGCATTTTAACTATTTACTAAAAATTAATAGGTGCACATTTTTCTCCCCGTCTAATATAAAATACCCAAAAATAGAAAACATTTTGAAAAATTCCCCAAAAAATATATGGTGTGTTAACCCAAGACCGAAACCCCTAAAAATAGAAAAATACTAAAAATAAAAAACTCTAAAATCCTTTATAAAAATGTGAAAAATCACAAAAAATTCTAAAAATACATTTTTTCTATTTATGAATTTTATTTAAATTATTATATACCTATTAAAAATGATTTGAAGAATTTTGGTCTTATTTTGCCATTTTAAGCCTCCATTTCAATCTCAGCCTATTATTTAATCCTTGATTTTGGATATTTTTTATTTCAAAAGTGCATAAAAATAGCGAAAATTCCAGAAAAATCATAAAAATAGTAGAAAAATGTATAAAACCCCAAAACAATTTATTTTCTCTATTTTATTTACTTTTACTAGTATTTACAATTGTATTACTCTATATGTCATATATAGGCTATTATCTTTTAAAAAGGAAAAAAGAATTTTAAAAATATATATGTAAAAATATAAAAAAAAAGAAAATACAAAAAGTAATATAAACTATTATATATATAATTTAAAACACACACATATATATAAATATATCGATGTATAAAGGACATGTTTGTACATAAGAAGTATTGATTTGCAATAATTGTAGGCTACCAATTTTGATCTCCGTGGTTCGACCTCTACATGCTGATTGAATCTGCCTGAGTGGGAACATTAGGTACTCGTTGTAGCATGACACTCAGCCAATTAATCAGAATCGAGAAAAGGATCTCCGCGGAGAGTCTCTCGGCTTAAATTTTTATCTGGGCAAGTCCAGGGTCAAACATAGGGAGGCAATGGAATAACTTTGGGTTAATTCAGAACACTTAGGTCTAGGTTTTCGATGCTGATTTTTTGTTCTATTTTTTATACAAAAAGAATGCGAATGCAAAATGCGGTTGAATTAAGTTAATAAGATAGCACACAACATAGCCAAATTAATTTTAATGTGAAATTAATGCAATTTAGCCAAATTATATTTTTTTCCTAAAAACCTAATTTAGCGATGAATGCAAAACACATTTTTTTTGGAATTTTAAGGGTTAAAATGCAACAATGAAAAATTCACACTTTTATGGGTTTTCATGCAACTTTTCACACAAATAGAGTGCAAAAATAATGAAAATTTTACTGAAACTTAAAGGTGATGAAATGAGGTTACAGTAATTTTTTGGAGTTTTTCCAAAATATATGTTTTTTTATGATTTTTTAATAAAAATGGAGTGACTGTAAGTATTTAATTCCTAATAAATCCATAATATCAATTTATCTATAGATCGAATTGTCCAATTACTTTGATATGCAATCCAGGAGAGTTGAATTTCGCAAAAATAATGTGTGTGGATTTAATTAAAAATCATTACTAAAATAACTCTATAATTTATTTAAGGCACAAGACAACTCCAATTTAGATGAAATCTGGCTAGTAAATAAAGCACATTTCATGGTATCATTTCTGATTTTTGAGGAATTTCTGTAGCAATTGTGAGTTAAATATTAATTTAAGACCTCGTAGAAGGTAAAATATGCAAGATTTTTCCTAAAATAATTTTAATTAATTACACAAAGATCAAAAAAATACAAATAAATAGCCAAATAAAGAATTAGTTTCTCAACAACATGTCATTTTTTATTAAATAAAATGATGCAAAAAAGATGTTCAAGTTAATGCATGAACAAAGGGGTATTTATGGAATTTCAGAAAGTAAAAGTGATAATGCAAACTGTGCACATGGGCACTTTTGTATAATGAAAACTTAAAATAAAAATAATGCAATTTTTACAAAATAAAGAAAGAGAAAAGGGACCTTCTTCTTCCTCCTCCAGTTAGGGCTCGATGGGAGGCGGAGGTATGGACATCTGTGGTTGTGGGCAGGGTGGTGACCTAGAGGACAGAGGAGGAGATGGCGGCGTCGAAGGGGAAGTAGTCGCTGCTAACTGCAATTTTTTTCCTTTTTTATTTCCTTTTTTGATTTTTTTGTGATTTGATTTTTTATTTTTTAAAAGTAGGGAATAGACATGAAGATGAAAATGAAGGAGAGGTGGTGTGGTGAATGATGATGATGATGATGGAGTGAGGTGATGGTGATTTGGATATGGAATAAAAAACAAGGGAAAAAATGTTAGATAAAATAAAATAACAAGGAAAATAAGAGGGAATACTTACCTGAGCTTCGTTGGATTTGCGGAGTATCTACTCTGGACTCTTGTCGTGGCCTTGATTCGATTGGCGAAAAAACCGAAGAAGCTATGCGAGCTTTATGGGAAACTCGCGATGCGAGGACGGTGGTTGCCACGAATCTCGCTTGAAAGGAGGTCATCCCTTCGTATCATGGTGGAATGCTGTCACCGATCGACCTTGATGAACTCTCTCTTTTTTCTCTAATAATGGTGAATAGGGAAAAGTGAGGATGAAGAGAAGAATAAAACGAGAAAGGAGATGGAGGTTAAAAAAATGATGGAAGAAATGATGTTGAATGCGAGGTTTGATGAAGAATATGGAGTTGAATGGGAGTTGGTGGTAGAATGAGAAGTTAGAGTAGAGAAAGGAAAATAAATAGAATTAAATGAAATAAGAAGTTGGCTACTAAAAAAATAAAATAAAATATAAAGTAAAGAGAGTGGAGAATTTACAAAATAAAACAAACAATATACATGTTTTGTACTTTTCTAATTTTATTTTTTTTGTATTTTTAATAAAAATAAAAAATACAAAATAAAATACTATAAATAAAATCAAACGCAAAATTTATTTTTTAGATTTTTAGCAATTAAGAAAAAAATAAAATGGAATAAAGAAAAAAATATTTACAATATATACAATGCACACCTAGGTCTCAAAACCCATATTTTACAAACAAGCACTGATTTTAATGAAACCACTTTTATTGGATAGATAATTTTCTAACTTAAACTTTCAAAGTGAGTTTTGTGAATTTGAACTTCATACGGAGTAGAAATTTGGTCGGGAATGGAACTTTACTATTTTTTCTCTTTGGGATCTAGGAGTATTTTATTGAGGTGAAATTTATTTTATATTTTTATATTTTTATATCATTTTTATAAGCAAATCAGAGAAAGAATTAACCAAAAAGGAGTTGAAATGAAAGTATTAAAAATACATGAAATTTGGGCTATTTACAGGTGAAAAACTCCTTCATTTTACATCTTTTTATTATCAATTTATATTGTATTATATAATATACAATAATTAATGTGTTTTATTTACAAGAGTTATTTTATTAATTTATTGATTTTATGGACATTTATTTGAGATTTTACTCAGAGATTTTGCCGAGTTCAATATAATAAGATGATGAATCGTTGCTTCATTACCCTTTATACTTAAACTTTGCTAGTCCTCGAGCAAATAAAGATTAAATAAGTTGGATTAACCCCTGAATGTGCATGTGAAAACAAGACTTGATCTTTTGAAGAACTCTCAGTTTCAGTGATCCTAAAATTCTAAGTTGAATCAAGCTCTAGTCAAAAGGTATCTAATTTCCCTAATCATCAGACTCTCTCTGTATACATATATAATAGGGATATGACTTGAAGTCTAGACTGCAGTTACAAGAGTAGAGTCGCAACTTCACCCAAGGTTCCAGTCCAAGAGACTCTCCAAGATTCTCATCCTCAAAACTAGGGAATAAACCATTTCTTGCATCCAATCCATCATCTCCTTATTTGTTAGACTTAAAAGTGTAGATGGAAGGCCAGTTGATGGAGGGCATAGTATTGTGTCATTTCTTCCCCCTTTCATTGGAACAAGGATCCTCTCGAGTGACTTATTAACTCAACACATGTATTTTTTGATTGTCGATCAGTGTGTCCATCAAGAGAATTCGGTTTCATCTGCACTTGTTTTCCCAGGAGTACACCGGGGTGTGTCTCTTTTGAGTATCTAAGATACCTTCAACACTCGGACTTGTATCACTATATGATGCAGAGCCCTTTTTGGGTGCTAGCCCTACTCCTTGGTTCTAATAACGGTGGTCCAAGTGGACACTTTGATTTGGTTGGGAGTGCTCGCCTTTGGTGGAAGCTCTTTGATATTTGACTTTGTATAGTGAGAGCTTTTCTTTCAACATTTATTTCCTTCTTTCTTTTCATTTCTTTTGGCTAACTCCACTGCTTTTACCAAGAGTTGGCACACATTGATCAATAATTTTTAGATTTCATCACATCCTGACACATAGGTAAATATTAAGAGATAGTACAAGAACCATGTTCTCATATTGGCTAAAGGTGCCGACACTCAGGTTTCATGAAGCCTTCATTGATTTTATCCCATCCTCGAGCATCATAAAATCAGATCCAAATTCAAATCCCTCATTCCATTTCCTCAAGTGAAATTTCAACTCATCTCATCACAACTACAGTCGTGTATGTGAGGTGCTGATCATATTCTTAAGGTAGAGACTAAGCATGCAATATAGCACACAAATCTTTCAAACTAGGGAAATGTGAATAATTAAATCAATGAACCTAATGACTAAGGCTGGTTAACTCAATATCTCAAGACCTCATAAATAAGTGTTCTTAAACTTCACAAGTATTGTGTGAATGTGAAAGTGTCAGGGACTAAACCAACTCATTAATTAGTTTTTTTGTGAATATATATACACACACATTATTTGAACAAAAAAGAAAGTAGATATTTTTTTTGTTTTTGAAAAAAGAAAGGAAAAAAAAGAAAGAAGTTTTTTTGAAAAAGGTTTTTGTTTTTTTCAAAAGTTTTTTAAAAGAAAGGTAAATAAGAAAGGACACTCATTTTTTCAAAAAAGATTTTTTTTTGAAAAGAAAGAGGAAGAAAAGGAAAAAATGAAAAGTTTTTTTTGAAAAGAGAATTTTTTTTGAAAATATTTTTGATTTTTTTAAAAAGTGTATACTTTTTTTTGAAAAAGGAGAGTTTTTAGTTTTTTTTTATTTTTTTGAAAAAGTTTTGTTTATGAAAAAGTTTTTTTTGTTATAACTCTTATTTAAAAAAATTTACCCATAACCCCTAATTTTAATTATAAACAAGTCAAAGTACGAGCTATAGGTAAAGTATAGGTAAAATATACAAACCCCCTATACTTAGCATGTGCTATGTACTCATTGCACTAGGTGACAAAAAGCCATAGCTTGTACTAAGCATAAGTGGGTGAAAAGAATAGAAGAGAAAAATAATATAAGAGCGTTGGAGAATACACAAAGGGCATTGCCCGCCTATACTTAGGCTCTGGTCAGCCTAGATATTGGAGAGAACACAAGATTGGGGACCGATGAGAGTGGGAAAAGAATATACAGAAAGAAAATAAAAAGAAGAGTCGGAGCAACTCGGGTCACTCACCCCCTATACTTAGGATCTAGTCATCCTAAGTATAGACACAAAATAAAAACGATACGGAACTGGGGTGAGTAATGTCAATCACGGGGGAGGGAGGGAAATAAAAGAAAGAAAAATCTATACAAGGAGGAGTGAGAATATACAAGGATCAAGAAGGTTTGTCATGGGCCTTCTTGCGGGAGCGAGGGGTAGGTAGTATACATATGTGTCACTGCGATAATCATCCTCAGGGGAATAATAGTGAGTGGTAGGGAACGCCCGACGTGGGTCGACACATGGATGCTTACTTAAATATGGCTTAAGAACAATTGAACTGAGCTCACTCATATAGATCACATCATCCGAACCTGATGAGGACTCCTCAGAAAATTCATTCTCTAGTATGTCGACGGCTACTTTCTTAGCTGGTTTTCTAGAAACTGAAGCATCAAGAGGAAGAGGAGAGTGATATGTCTTGAGGAGTTCGGGGGAACACCTCAATGAATCAATACTCTTCTTCTTCTTACCAGATGACCAACTAGAGGATGGAGCAACCAATTTATCGAGATTAGTCAAGTTTGGTCCCGGTCGTCTCTTTTGGTGTAGGTCCTAGATGTAGTGTGTGTGAGGTGCTAGCTAGAGGTTCATCATCAGACGAGCCACCATATGTATTGTATTATTCCTGCAGGTTCAACACATGTCTTTGTTATGGCATAGTATTCTCAATTGGCTTGGCTTTGGTTGGCTCATGCGTCGTATCATCTAAATAGTCAAGGAAATCAGAAATGATCATGTCCGACTCAAGGGCAGCATCTGGTTGCGAGTTCTAGAAGTTGTCACGGTGGTGGTGATGCAAGCAGTGGATCATGTGGAGGTATAAGGAGTCTATGGACCAATGGTTGTATGGACAGTCGGTATCTTAGGTGTAGTAGAGAGACGTGACTCAACTGTCTCTCAGAGGTCACGGCTGTCTGTGACTTTACGGGTTACCGTAGAATATCATGTGTCCTCAATGATTGAGCAAGGTCGGAGTTCTCCCAATGCAATGAAATTGATCTCCCAAGTCTCGCAATCTATAGTTGCCTTAGCCAAGGCTAAGAATGGCTTCCCGAGAATGATCAGAGATTGGGTGAACTCTCCTCGATGCTCAATGTCAATAATCGTGAAGTCTACCTGGAGTGGAGCACCTTGGAGAGTAATGATGACTGGAATGGTTCCTCTCGACCATTTTATAGACTGATCAACCAGCTGAACAATCTCTCTCGTCTTCCTACTTGATCCGAGCTTGAGCTTATCAAACACGGATGCCGGGAGGATATCTATCTGTGAGTCATCATCGATTCTTGCATGGGTGAAGGTAGTGTCTTTGATTTCATAGTCAAACCTAGGCAACCTCTTCATTCCACAGCTCTTGGTTTTTCTCCCTATCACCAAAGAGGTGGCCATAAACACTATGTGTCTCTCAGTCCTTGTCCTATTATTGCCTGACCTTTTAGGCATTAATTTCATTCTCACAAATCTTTTGAGGTCGGGAAAGTGTTTAATGACCATTATTAAATGAACCTCAAAAGTGAACTCTATATCAATTGTTTCCTTAATTGCAGGGTCCAATTTTTTAATTCTTTTCCATTTTTAATTTTTATGATGTTTTCAGGTTTTTCATTATTTTTTGGACTTTTGATAGGTGAAGGAGGAATGGGAGAATGTACATACTCTAGTTTAGAGGGAAAGTGGTTAGTAGAAGAGGGAGGTAGAAGGGATTCCGGTTGTACATGGCGTGTGGTCAATCTGGTGTCTTCCGGGATTTCAAAATTCAGTCCGCAAAATCCATGATCCACTTTCATACATAGACTCTAGATTGGTCTACAAATGTCATCTCTAATAAGTTCTCGTGACACATCATGTGAGAAGTCTGCTCAGTTGGAGGATACGACTGAGAACTCAGGATCTTATACTCAACACACCTTGACTCATGCATGTAATGCTAGGTTGAATATAGCCCATATGTATGGTAGATGTTGGTCAAAGCCTCATAAGGTGGAGTCAGTAGACAAGGGGTCTGTATATTGGTCGCATGAATCCAATCCCATGTATATGTCGGTTCTCCGAATGGGTGGTATGAAGGATGGTAAATATGGGCTTGATTATTAAGGTCGATCAAGTCAAGAAGATTATGTAGTACATGCCTCTCCATTCACTATGTTTGGTCAACCATGTTGTACCCTAAGGTCAAGTCTGGATGTGTATAGGTAAATTGTTGTCAGGTCCCAACTCGCGGTGAGAATGAGGTCTGTGGGGGAACTGATTCTGTCAATCATTCATCTCAGCAATGGCTTGCTATTTGATTTGTTCCTTGATTCCAGCAAGCAGACAAGAATATGGTGACTCAATCTAGGGTGGATGTGGGTCAAGGGTGTAAGAATGTGGGGTAGGTGAGAAGTATGAAGAACTGGAGAAGTCATTCAGAGTTATGACTTCAAAACCGAGGTGTGTGTATGAGGAGGAATAAGAGGGTGGAGATGATTAGAATAAGGTCGAAGAAGAGTGACTAGGATATGATGATCAATATTCTGACATCTTTGAAGGGAGATGGGAGAATGAGGCAGATCGAGGAAGAAAACGTGCAAGTGCACCGAATTACACACAAAACAGACAAACATAAGAACAAACCTTGGGTTCACCTATTCAACACTGTGATGGTTGCAAGAGTCCGACCGTTTATCTTTCAAATTTAATTAGGTGATAAATCAAGATATATGTCCAATTAAGCAAAGTTGAGAAGTAGATTTTGGGTACTATCCTAGGGATGCATCCTCACCTCTTAACAATCACAATAGCACAAGTGTACAATGAGTGTTTTTCTCTCCCGAAAACAAGCGTTAATTTTAGTCAGTTTTTTTGGTCAACTCTGATGAGCAGTCCCAATTTTAAGTTCATTTTAAATTGATTAATCCACCAAACACGACACAACTAACGATTAATCCTGATTTTAAGTTCGGTTATCACTTGATTAATCCACCAAACATGACACACCTAACGATCAGTCCTGATTTCCTTTTAACTTAGGTTTCCAAACAAAGGGAAGGGGAGTCGAGAAAAACCAATGCAGATAGTGAAATCAATGATGCATGTCCAATTCAGAAGACTTATTGTGATCCTCACGCTCTACATGCAGGAAGCAATGTAGAATTGAAATTTTATACTATATGAGATGCAAATGAGAAAACCGTTCTTAGACATGCAGTTCTATTGGCGAGTGATGAACAATTTAATTTGGACCACTAGCTCTGCAGTCTAAGTGCATCTCATTAAATGTGATGTGTGGTCCTAAAGATTACGAGCATAAGTAATAAAAATATTCTAGTAAAATGCTCTAAGAGTCGCGATTGCTAGTCCTATTCTACGTAAATATACCACACGACCACAAACGGGTCAAATGTCCACTCTGGATACAAGCGCGAGCTCTCAAACAAGAGACAATGTAAATGAGCAAATTATCTAAATTATTACAACACAATAATTACAAGAATTTACAAAAATGAAAATGCTCTCAAAATAAATTTAAAGTTCTTTGGTCTTCAGCAATTGACGCATCATGTCCGTCGACCTCCGATGCACTCCAAGTCCACTGGACCCTCGTAAGGAAAAAAATTATATTAGAGAGATAAACAACAAAATATATACAGAAATGAGCATAAAATAATAGAAAAAAAGGAAAAATGGATTAATTATAAGGTGGCTCGAGGGTCAGACTACCTGAGTGAGAGAAAACCTAAATCTAATTTTCTAAATTAAACCTTAAACCGTTTGCCTTCCCAGCAACGACACCATCTGATTGAATCTGTCTGAGTGGGTATATTAGGTACTTATTGTATCACGACACTCAGCCAATTAATCAGAATCGAGAAAAGGATCTCCACGAAGAGTGTCTCGATTTAAATTTATATCTCGGGCAAGTTCGTGGTCAAACACATGGAGGCAAAGGAACAACTTTGGGTTAATTCAGAACACTTAGGTCTAGGTTTCCAATGCGGATTTTTTATTGTTTCTTTTATACAAAATGAATGCGAATACAAAATGCGGTTGAATTAAGTTAATAGGAAATCACAAAACTTAGCCAAATTAATTTTAATGTAAAATTAATCTAATTTAGACAAATTATATTTTTCTTAGAAACCTAATCCCGCGATGAATGCAAAACAATTTTTTTTTGGAATTTTAATGGTTAAAATGCAACAATGATGTAATTTTTCAACAAACAAAATGCAAAAATTATGAAAATTTTATTGAAACTTAAAAATGATGAAATGGGACTACAGTAAAGTTTTTGGAATTTTTCTAACATATATGAATTTTTGTGAATTTCTTAATAAAAATAAAGTGACTATAAGTATTTAATTACTAATAAATCCACAATATCAATTTATCCACAAAGCAAATTATCCCAAAAAGGTATTTTGATATGCAATCCAGGAGAGTTGGAATTTCACAAAAATAATCTGTATGGATTTAATTAAAAAATTACTAAAAAGACTCTATACTTTATTTAAGGCATAAGATAACTCCAATTTAGATGACATTTTGACAACAATTAAAACACATTACAAGGCATCATTTCTGATTTTTGAGGAATTGTTGGAGCAACTGTGAGTTAAATATTAATTTAAGACCTTGTAGTGGGTAAAATATGCATGTTTTTACTAAAATAGTTTTAGTTAATTACACAAGGCCCAAAAAATTACAAATAAGTAGCCAAATGATAAAGAATTAGTTTCTCAATAATATGACATTTTTCATTAAATAAAATGATGAAAAAAATATCCAAATTAACGCATGAACGTAGGGGTATCCGTGCAATTTCAGAAAATAAAAGTGAAAATGCAAACTGTGTACATGGGCACTTTTGTAATAATGAAAACTTAAAAAAAATAATGCAATTTTTACATAATAAAGAAAATGAAAAAGGACCTTCTTCCTCCTGTAGTTTGGGCTCGATGGGCGGTGGAGGTGCGGACGGTCACGACTATGGGAAGGCGACGACCTGGAGGACGGAGGAGGAGGTGGCGAAGGTGAAGGGGAAGCAGTTGCCGCTTGCTGCAAATTTCTTTTATTTTCTTTTTTTGACTTTTTGATTTTTTTGTGATTTTTTTGTGAATTTATTTTTTAATTTATTTCAAAGAAGGGAATAGACATGAAGATGAAAATGAAGGGGAGGTGATGTGGTGAATGATGATGATGATGATGGAGTGGGGTGATGGTCATTTGGATGTGGTGTAAAAAAGAAGGAAAAATGTTGGATAAAATAAAATAATAATGGGGGAATGAGAGGAAATACTTACCTGTGGTTCGTCGGATTTACGGAGCAGCTACGCTGGACTCCTGTCGTGGCCTCGATCGATTGACAAAAAAAATCGGAGAAGCTATGCGGTCTTGATGGGAAACTCATGATGTGGGACGGTGGTCGTCGTGGATCTCACCTGAAAGGAGGTCATCGCTTCGTATCGTGGTGGAACACTATCACCGATCGACCTTGATGAGCTCTCTCCTTTTTCTCTAAGAATGACAGATAGGGAAAAGTGAGGATGAAGAGAAGAATAAAAAGAGAAAGGAGATGGAGGTTAGAAAAGGGGTGGAAGAAATGATGTTGAAGGGGAGGTTAGATGAAGAAAATGGAGTTGAATGGGAGTTGGTGGTAGAATGAGAAGTTAGAGTAGAGAAAGAAAAATAAATAAAATAAAAAGAAATGAAAAGTTGGCTACAAAATAAAAATAAAATACTAGAAAAATATAAAACACAAAAATGATTTTTTTAGATTTTTAGTAATTAAGAAAAAAAATAAAAAAGGAAGAAAGTAAAAATATTTACAATATATACGATGTACACCTAGGTCCTGAAACCCATTTGTTGCAAACGAGCTCCGATTTCAATGAAATCACTTTCATTGGATGGATAATTTTCTAACTTAAACTTTAAAATGAGTTTGGTGAATTAAGAGTTTATACGAAGCGAGAATTTGTCTAGGAAGTTGGACTTTACAACTTTTTTTCTTTGGGATCTTGGAGTATTTATTTGAGGTGAAATTTATTTTATATTTTTGTATTTTTATAAACAAGCCAGAAAATAATTAGCTGAAAAGGAGTTGAAATGAAATTATTAAAATACATGAAGTTTGGGCTATTTACAGGTGAAAAACTTCTTTCTTTTACGGCTTCTTATTATTAATTTATTTTGTACAATATAATATATAATAATTAGTGTATTTTATTTACAAGAGTCATTTTCTTAATTTATGATTTTATGGACATTTATTTGAGATTTTACTCAAGGAGTTTGCTAAGATCAATATATTAAGATGATGAATCGTGGATTCATCACTTGCTTACTTATTATGCACTTATTTTTGTAGAGAGTAATAAATTTTGACTCACTTTTTGCTATTTATTGCTCGACTTTTATTGTCGGTTAAGGTCGCTTCGACGACTATCGGTCTGCTTTGTGGATTGACATGACTTCGGCTAACCTAGCTTATCAAATGGTGTCGTTTCGGGGAACAATGTGTGTAGCCTATCTTGTAGTTTATTTTGTACATTCATTTGCTTATTCATTGATGCATTGATGTAATTGTGACTTATTTTTGCTTGCACATATTTATTTAATTATTCTTTGTATATAATTCACTTTGTTGACATTATTTGATTATCCGTGCTAACATATATCTCCTTGTAAATTTATTGCGAGGGCCCGCTATGCGAGGATGACTTCTTAGGAGACCAGTGCAACCGAGCTTGGTGTAGACTGGTGTTCACCTTCTAACCAATTAGAGAGGAGACAATTGAAGCAAGGAGAAAATATTTGGCATAGAATTTAATTAGATTTATTTATTTATTACTGAGAGAGAGACATTCATTTATAATTTGTAATAATTAAAGACTTGGAAACTACTCTTCACAATGAGGTCCAGTGACTTGGTGTCTATTCACCTGGGGGTCTTATCATAGTTTTCCGTGTTTTACTGCCTTCTTTTATTTTGTTTCCCGATGTTCTGAGTTTTCTGCCTTCTTTTTATTTGTTTTGTGTGCATGGAGCCCTAGACTTACGTTGCTTGTCTCGGTAATTAGGTCCAAATCCTAATAAGAATGTATGTACCTATAGTATCTTACGTTTGGATCTAGTCAAAATAATAAATGTTAGTTATTTGGACTTGAGACCTTGTACCAAGAGAGGCTGCATACAGTGCGTGCAGGACGCGTTGTTGTGGGCACCGAGTGGCATCGAATACCGGACTTTTGGTCTAAGTTATGAATAATTAATATATGATTCTTCACGATTAATAACAAATATTGTTTAGGGTAATTTTACCGATTGCACTCTGCCACATAGATAGGTTCAATTTTTTTTTGCATATCACATGGAGAGAGTTGGGAAGCACTGTAATCCTCTAACTCATCATGCATCATTAGATTCAATGGTGAGATTTCCATCATCGAATCGACTTGCACGGCTTTTTGTTTATCTCCCTCTGATTTTGAGCACCTAGGACTTAAATAAAAATCTACAAAATTGTTAGGCACTTGTATGAAAAAAATCCAAATATAGTGAAAACCCAAAAATTAAAACAAGGGGGCTGTTAAATAAACTTTGACCTTAATTAAAATCTGTAATAAAATATCATTGTCTTTGGTTCATAAAGCCCTCTTTGTTTTCATGTACATTAGGAGGGGACCAAAACCCCTCCCATGAGCGAGGCACCACCCGCTAAGGATAAGAGAAAAAAACCCATTCTGTATATGCCTTGTGTATCACTTGGATTTCTGAAGTAATAACACTTCTATCGTACGCGACCGAGTAGGGCCTTGTCAGCGATGATGTTGTCGCCTTGTGTGGATCTTCGACTTGGTTTGAAGTACTGAGCTTAGGCCACTCCTTTACCGGTATGTCTGTCTCATGGGTTTGCATCCGAGTAGGTCCTTGCACACTCACGGGTGATTCTGTTGCGAGCGAGGTCTGAAGTAGTTGTTTCACCTATGGGCTTCCTCTCTCTATTTCTTTGGCTGATTTGGGATCCAAGAAGAGTTATACTAACCTCAAAAAGTGTAGTCTATAGATTACAAAGGAGGAGGACAAGTACAAGATACTTTTCTACCACTACTCTCTCTCCTATAGGGTTAGCATGCTTAGGACGTGTTAAAAGATATGCTTGAAATAACACTCTAAAAATGAAAAGAGAATAAATAGCTGATCCTTCATGGCTTCACATGGCGTGAGTTGGTGAACCCAATTTTGTATTATGTTTGTATGGATTTAGATTAAGGTTCAAAGATCAATTCCCGCACACTTGCACAAAATTTTGCCATATGTGTCTTCCTTTTGACCCTCACTCAGTTCAAGCCCTTCTACTGTTTTACAGTCCTTTTTATTCGTCGTTGACCACCATATCTTTCCTCTTGCATCGATCTCTTCTTGCTTCACAATGGCAATCCATGGATAGTTTAGTCAGGACTCTGCCGACACCCAAATTGATTCCATAAACTCAACATCGTCAATAATTCGAGGTAATTCCTGAGAACCCGATCTGAACCTTGTGGACCGATCTCCAGACTCCTCGTGGTCATTCCACCTCCTTTGACCACACCCAATAAACCGGGAATACTCTTGTCCCGCATTCGGCATTGTGAATGGGATCAGTTTCAGTCTACATCTTTTTCTCCATTCATAACAATCTGGGATTGGACCTAATCCCAGACTCATCTTGGCAACCAGAATTAAATTTCAAGTTGTCTTATTGGGACTTTTTCACATTTTAGACAGAATCCAACCCCAGTCCTGGATCCCCACACAAAACTCATCTCCTCTAACTCAAACCCAAGGATGGATCCTCAGGAAAAGGGAAGGAACAACATCCTCCACAGACGGAGCTGGGTCATGGACCCGACCAGAACCAAGCCATACAACAACAACTGACAAAGCATGCTCTTGTTCAGACTGCATTTTAGGACATGATGAACGACCTTAGGAACAAACCAACATAAGGAGGAGGGGAAAACAAACCCTTTGATGACCCTGACGAAGAAGAGCCGGAACATGAGAGGTAGAAACCAATGTTGAAAGAGACCTACAACCACGGAGACAACCAGATGACCGAGTGGATTCTCATTCCACAATTGCAGGCTCACTTTGAGCTCAAGCCACAGTTCTTTACTCTTCTTCCATCATTCCATGGGAACACCAACGAGGAGCCATACATTCAGCTGCATCAGTTTTCACGCATCTACCAAACTACCCACTACCCCAACGTTCTATTGGATGTGGTGAAGATGATGGTGTTCTCCTTCAACCTGCAAGACAAGGCCCTTTACTAGGCTAGTCATTTGGGGAAGGTTGTGTAGAACTTGGAGGAACTTAAGCCTACATTCCTTCACAAATTCTACCCTCTCGATTGGCTCAACCAGATGTGAGCCAGGATTAGCAATTTCTCCCAGGCCACCCACGAAACTATCCATGAAGCTTGGGAGCGATTCACAGACCTGCAGGAGAAGTGCCCCCATCATGAGGTACTGAAGACCAGCCTGGTTCGGTATTTTTTTCAGAGGCCTGAATATAGAGAGCCAAAGTCTAGTAGATGCTACATGCGGAGGATCTCATTTCAACAAGGATGAAGATGTGGAGTGGTAAATTCTCGAAGAAATGGTCGAAGGAGAGGTCGCCCTATCTTCATCATGCACATATCAGAGGTAGCTATAAGTCCTCCAAAAGCCCGTGCACTTGGCATTAGCCCGAGAGGCAGAGAAAGATGAGAGCTCCAACATCAGTATCATCAAGGGCCATCTTTCGAAGGTTGACATCATTGAGAAGCGGTCACAGGATCTTGAGAAGCTCACTGTGATTGAACAAAGGACTCAAAACTTGGATAAGTAGGACCAGATCTCCAAGCAGTTGGAGTTGGTGGTGAGCACCATCATCGTTGTTCAGTCGATGACACAATACTCAGAGACTCCTATATAGGAGAAATACGAGGCATCACCACCACATCAACCGCAACCGAATCAACAGCCACCGGCCATCCATCACCTATACTACATTCAGGCGTCAGAGCAGGTCCTGCTGCAACAACAGATGGTGGTTTACCAACCCGACTTCCTCCTTCGGATACGGCATTTCCACCTACAATACTAATTCAGGAAGTCAACGGTGTATGAAGCAATGATGCGCAACTGACCCGTCCTATGGGGCAACACCAGGGTTAGCCACAGGACAATCGGCCTTGCCGGTAACCTCAGGGTGGTCGTTTTCGATAGTCCTTCCAACCTCAGCCTCGGTTTCAGAATCACCGGTCTCCACAGTATCAAGGTAACTGGAGACAGTCTTTTCAGCCCCAGCTGCAGTACCACCACCAATAGCCGTATCATCAGTATGCGGGTGGACAACAACAGTATCCCCCTCCTCCGTATCAATAATATCAGCTTTCTCCTCCTCCACAACACCATCAGCCGCCCCAACCTCAGCCCCCAACAATCAGCAATAGCATGGTCTGCACATTGAATTTTCTGAGGCAACTCTAGTGAACCCAACTCTGGACTGCTTGGCCCAACTTGTGAAGGGTCTAGCAGAAATGATAAAGAAACTTGATGACCTGTCTGCCACCAAAACTCCCCTTCCAGCGCAGGTCGAAGCAAACCCTAATAATTTTAAAAGAAAAGAGCAGGTAGAATGTGATGGCCCGTATGTGCCTGTCGAGTCAGATAACCATGATTTTGTTTTATCTAATGTTGTTATTTTCAGAAGCGGTAGGACTTTGCCTCCATCTGCTAGAAACCAAGGGAAGAATAAAGCTTTGCAAGGTGAATCCTCATCTTCTGCATCAACCACACCATCTACCGATTCAGGTGAGGAAGGAGTAGGAGCCATGCCAGTTGTCATCCAAACCACCACCAGCAAAATCAACAGAAAAATCAGAAAATTCAAAAGACCATAAAGATGTTCACAATCGACGTAAAGTCGTGCCAGCCACGGAGGAGCCGCCCACAACAGTCGATCCTATGCCAGCCGACAGAGCAGAGACAACACCTTTTGTTTGTTCACCACACGCTGACAGGTAGAGAAGCATGTCTTCACCATGGCCACAGTCACGGCCATCAGCAATCTCCCTCAATAGAAGCTAGACAAAGGAGCACCTTTGATCAGATGCGAGATATTTGACCAAGTCTTCGAGCGGACTCTCCTTGACAACGGTTCTTCCATCAACCTCTTGCCCTCTTCATTACAGAAAGAATCCAGGCTGGGTCCATTGAAGCAAACACACATTATCATGCAGTTTGTAGATCAATATGTCAAAAGACCCCGAGGTTTGTTGGAAGATGTTGTGGTAAAAGTGCATCATATGTAGTTTCCCGTCGATTTTGTGGTCATTGATATGGACTCTCCTGTTGGAAATGCGAGCCCACGGCGAGCCATTATGCAATAAATGTTATTGCAATTCACTCCTTAATCTGAAATAAAGAGTGCATAATTTGCATAATAGGTCCCTTAGTACAATTAGGGTTATGTACCATGGCCATCTTAATAATCATACAGCTGTTGATTCAATTATTGAATCATAGAGGCTGGTGCTTAGATGAATATCTAATGAGTTAGATTGAGGACTCATCAAGCACCGTCAAATGATTATTAAGAGATGATCTCCAGCCTGAGTAGGAGATGGCAATCCTATCTCATTTAGGTTGATATCTGACCGACCTCTTGATGCAGGTCCTCTGCATAGGAATAGAGATTCGGAGGTGTCGGATGAGTTAGGTCAAAGAGTTGACTTAACGAGATCGAGATAACCAAAGTCCCATATCATATGCTGTCATGATACAGGCACACATCCTCTGACCAGAGACAGATGTGTTACTATATGTCTGAGTATGTACATTTGGCAGACCAATAGGTTGATGACCTAATCAAGGTCTATACACCGGCGCGCTGGTGTGCATATAAGGGCATATGAGTAATACGATCTCTCAGAGGGATCATACAGGTTCACTACTGAACCGGAAGACATGAGCTCACTCATGAGATATTGGGAAGAATCAAATTCCGTGCGCACGGTCGTCTCGCTTTGGAAGCTTGACTGAATTTGTTGGTTTGATATATACTTTTGGAAATTATATGATCAAGACCTAGGTATGATATATGCTTTTGGAAAGTATATGATCGATACCGACTCCCAATGATCAAATGAGAAACTTACTGATAAAACCCTGAAGTAGGCAGTGTAAAGTTGATCTAATACTTCTGGTTTAATCTGAGTCTTCCAGTATGCAGGATGTACAGGTATTAGGAATACCTGAGGGTGATGTGATCATAAACGATTGTATAACCATGACGCTTCCATTCCTAGGGAGTGATGAAACGGGTTTGGATTTTAGTGACTCCTCTCAGTAGAGAAGTAATCTGATCTTAGTCCAAATGTTGGATATTGATCTGAATGTGATTCAGATTCAATGAGAAGATTAGATTTACGGTCTTGATTTAATCAAGCATCTATGGGAGGCCCGAGATCTGGATTTTGAGATGTGATCTCAATATCCATGTCACTATACGTGGGACAATACAATCGCCCTGTCCTTATCTCCAAGTATTCGCGGAGAAAGCGCATTATCCTTGAAAGAGTTCATGGATAATTCTATTGTTGATATATGTATCCGAGCATTGAGAAAATGGATAATTAAATGTGATTTAATTATCAACATTAATATGAATTTGATTCATATTATAAAGAGAGTTATCTTAGATAATTAAATGTGATTTGATTATCAAAGATGTGAATAATGTGAATGTGATTCATATTATTTGAACACATGAGATAAAGAGATCCAAGATGATTAAATATGATTTAATTATCAAGGATAAGAATAATGTGGATAGTAATATCCAATTATTCATAATATATTATAAATGTGATTTATAATGTATTAGAGAGAGCTAATTATAATTTATATGTGTTGATTAATTGTTATGTGTATTGGATACACATTGTGTAATTGATTGACAATGTAAATTACATGTTGTTTTGGGTTGTGAATTTGATTCACAATTTTTCTATGGCAAGATTGCAATATTCTCAAATATAATTGTGAATTATTTTTGAAGAATAAAAAGCCAACAAAAGTTGTTGGAAATAAATAGAGGAGATTTTCAAGGAGATATGCAATCTCATGGATTTCCATGAGATTGCTCCCTCCATGGAAAGAGGGGGGGCGGCACATCATTCCCAAAAGGAATGTATGGCCGTCCACATGGAAAGTGCATGGAGATGAAATCTCCATGCACATTCTCTCCTTATTTATTGAATTGATTTTGGATTAATTTGTATTTGATTTTGTCAAATATATTTTGATCTAAATTTGTTGGTTTTACCAACAACAATCTTAGCCATTGGATTGACATAAATCAATCTCACCCATTGATTTTATATGTCCCATGGATTGAGATCCATGGATCCCAAAACCCTATAAATAGAGAGGCATACCCATGCTCTCTCTTTACACATAATGCTTGAGAAGCATCTCTCTCTCCCTCTCTCTTTCTCTTTAGAGGTCAGCCCTCTCTCTCCCTCTCATGGCCGTCCACCATGGATGCCATGGAGAGGTTCTCCATCGCCGCGGCATCGTCGTTATGCTGCCCGTTCTTCTGCTCGTGGATCTCCGTCTCCTTCGGTGCGCCTCGCTCGTGAAGAAGATGTTGGATCTCGTGTGTCGAGATCAGGAGATCCGCCGCTTGGATCATCAACTTGGATTGCGAGAAGCACGCGGTTCATCCCCGCGCTCGCAAGCGTCTCCTCCGTCGGATCGGACTTGAGACAGGAGGTCTCTTCGTTTAGAGACTTGATCGCAACCACGCTTCAAGAGGTAATCCTAATTACTTGTTTGTGGTTTAGACGAAATGATCCGAGAAGTGTTCTTGGATCATGTGGTTTCGTCGTAAGAAAATTTTTTAAATTCCGCTGCATCGAGCAACTAGTGCGACTAGTCGCTCCTCGTCGTATTCGATACGACGCTCACGCTTCCGTGATGCGCTTGAGGATCAAATCATATCCTTCAAGTGGTATCAAAGCCTTAGGTCGACGGTCTCGAATAGTGATTCATTAACCAAGGACGGCTTGGGTTCGTTAAGGTCGCGAAAGTTTTTATCGCATTTGATTTCGCAGATCTGTTTAGTGTAATTTTTCGGCCATGTTTAAATTGTTTAAACACGAAAATAGCACTTGAATTTTGTTCCCCATTAAATAAGGAAACCATAGGATCTGAGTTTGCGTAAATCGGATTTCGTATGCTCTAGATATGGTAGTTTTAATGAACATGTATGCACTGTTGCGGGAACTGTGAATCTGAACGTGATTAAAGTGTTAATTACTGTTTAGACTTGCCTCGAAATGCGTGAAACATCACTTAGGTTCTGTCCTAAATCAAATTAGCAAACTTTAGAAATTGACTTTGCTTAATTTGGATTTAATATGATTGAGATATGCCAATTTTAGTAAGTAGGGGTCACTGCTGAAATTGCTTTCCTAATCTAGAACCAAGTGATTGTCAATTAGTGAAATTAATTGTTAATTTCGTGAAATAATCTTGAAAAATATTTGTGAAATATTGAAACATGATTATTTGCCTAATTGACTTGGCCCCAACCAATTAGTTGATTAGATTTGATCTAAACCTTAATTGGAATTACAATCATCAAACTTCTTGCTTGAATAGGACTTGGGAATTTGCCTAGCAAATTTCCTTAAAATCAAAATTGTTTTGATTACTATATGGTATAATTTCGGTTGAAGAACCGATGATCATCTCAAGTACAAAAATAATCAATTTGGCATTATCCTTTCCCGAGGTGGATATGGTGTCTAGTCGGGGATCGCTGGTCAGCGGGTTGCAACGTATGTGGTCCGCCCCACTCCCGTCGGTACTGGCCATGACAGCGGGTAGGGCCGGGATAATGTCCGAGGGATTATGATGTATTTTTCTAATTATTAAAATTCGAATTAATACGTACTTTGAGAATAATATCATATATGTATATTCAAGCATAAAATTAAGTTTGATTGATTAAATTGGATTGATAATTAATTTAATATGATTAAGTTAATTATATCCAATTAAGAATACTCTAATATGATTAGAGTTAATAATTCCCTTGGAAGAATTAATTATATGAATGTGATTCATAGTAATTAATTAAATTTGAATAAGAGGTGGAAGATCACATAAGTGACATCCATGGTCTCCCGTCAAGGCGAAGGGTTTCCGTCGCCAGGGATTGTATATAGGAGACGCCTGTACGAAGTGACAGCTCCTATATACAAGCGCATCTGGATCGGACTCTTTGCTTCTCGAAAGAGTAAGGCCGTATGCGTAGTGACCCCAATATCGGATCCTCATATTATTGGGGCGATATTGGATTGCGCATAGCGAGTTCTATTCCTGTTGACGGTTGGTTCAATTAACGACGGGTCAACATCACCTTAGGGGTGGTGGGCCCGGGTGTTAAAGACCGAATTGGGAAATGCAAGTTGGACTTGCAAGGCGGAATGTGTTCCCGCTTCTCTTCATTGGAGTTGCAGTTTCTCATATTATTGGGATGTAACAAAGATAAAGAGGAGATCCCAGATCTTGCTGAGATATAATGGTAAGTATATCTCTTACATTGAAAGTGATTAAGGGAATGAACTTTCAGTGTCTTTGACAAGGCAAGACAACTTTGATATAAAAACTCCTAAATCAAAGTATAATATGTGTATATATATAAATATATACCCTTATGCAAATTACTTATTTCAGATAATCCTTCATTAAACCCACTCAATGTTATACTCATTAATAACCAGTAGAATATCATGGATTGGACCCTTGATCCAGATATTGTACTTGCGATTGGACACATAATGTATGTGGTTGCAATGTGCAAGTTTCCTCATAATAATGAGAAGTGATAATTAAATAAGACAATAGGACTAAAACCCTAGGGTTTGTATGTCTCTATAAGTCTTGATCTTATCGAATGTACTTTTGAAGTGACATGTCGATGATGATCGTAATTATCAAATTAATCCTTATAAAATCAATAAAGATATTCTGGCATATATATGTGCTCTTGACATTTAATCATGAATGACATGGTTCTCTACATCATGTAGAATGGTAGCTCTATTAGAGATAATGTATTCAAATTGTTTGAATACCTACCTGAACCGATGCTTCAAAGAGTTTAGATGGATGTAGATGATGAGTGTCATCATTCTACTGTCTATACTCTAGTCATTCATGAAGCTTCATAATATTCATATTATATGAACTTAAATGAAGCTTGTATAAATGTTGAAATACTCTTATATTGAAATTTTTGATTTTAACATGAGAGATCCTTGGTCTTGAGCAAAGGTTGCTTATAGACAAAGGGAGCGCAGTGGAAGCATGGGTTGGACCCAAGTAAGAGGTATAGTCAAAGGGTTGACTGTACTTCTGTGACTTCCATATGACATCCAAAGAGTTGGATGAATGCCAATACTGCAATAAGTTGATGTGTTGATAGTATGACTATCAAGTCTGTCTAGAATCCTCAGAAAAGGACTCGGATGGAGCATCAGTATAATCTACATATAATCATTGATATTGACTTACTTATTTGATAAGATAAAGTCTAATAATTGTATCTCAAATTTTCTAATGACACTTGCAATTGGTTGCATATGTATTAGAAATTTGATCTTAAGGTTTATTGGTCATCCATGTTGAAAGTGATGCAAGTGTTGCAACAATTTCCATGAGATCAATAGACTTCATATTTTCAGTGGGAGCCCTTAGTCTTAGAGAATGTCTCTGTGACCTAGATATTAGAATACACTCATTGTTTATTTCTAATTGTTGGATATAAACATGAATTCTGTAATAAATCTATCATAAAGAGTTATGATGGAAATATTTCAGATAGTAATCTAAAATCTAGTGGACTCTATTAAATTAGAAAATTATTGAATGGTTCATTAAGATTTCTAATACTGAAAATTGAACCTTTAAAAGATCAATAGGAGGATAAAGATCATTTGACAATGATCTGGCATCAAATTTTGGACATATGTCTGTTGATGAAATCAATGGACTGGTAAACTTTAGATTGTCTAAAGATTCAAATCTCACATACTTGTGAATATTGTATTCAAAGTAAAAATATCCAATACACCCTTCCTTGGGAAAGGTGTAAGGTGTCAAGGTATTAAGGATCTCATACATATTGATGTATGCAGATCATCTATATCATAGTAAACATTATGGATATGTGATATCTGTTAATGATTATGTATAATATGAGATTTCTTCTCTTCACCTAAGAAACCTTTGAAATGTTCAAAGATTTCGTAATTTTGGTTTAGAACCAAAGTTTGAGGGAAGATGAAATGAATTTGATCTAACCAAGGTAGCCTGTACCTATTAGATGAATTCAAGAAATACCTTAAGGAGATATGAATATCATTTCTATCTCAATCCTCCTAATAAACCTTAACTCAATGGAGTTGTAGGAAGATACAATTGATCATGTGTGACATGATTTAATCAATGATTAATCCTAGCATAATTATCTATTAGTTTCCAGGTATATGTATATGTGGTAGAGACTACACTATATATCCTTAATAAGGTTCCATGTGATTAAGCTGGAATCTGGCACTAGAGAGTGCTACTTCATTAGGAAAATAAAGGATGGTATTGGATACCTACTTTATGACCTTGAGATTCTTAAAAGATCTAATCTTTGAGAATATGATTCTTATAGGATGACTCTCTTGAGAATCAATATGAAAATGAAGTGAAGGAACTCATTTAATCTTGAAAAGATAATGAGGCTCCTGATATTGGAAACTGAAAGGACAATTAAAGATGAAACATTAATACCTCTTCAAATAAGTTTGAGGATGGATTCCATGTGTCAGTTAAATCTGACGATGATCGGATTTCATGTGATGAAGCTCCTGAGGATCATGACATGGAAAGATGGATGTTAGCAATAAAGTCTAATGTAGACTTCATATACAAGTGTCGTATATGGACCCTCGAGGATCCACCTATATGGGTCAGACCCATTAAGGTGTAAATGGATCTTCAAGAGAAAGAGGGAACCTGATGAGAAGGTAGAGACCTTCAAAGCACGGTTCGTAGCCATGAGCTACACACCGAAGAGAAGGCATCGCTTGCGATAAGACTTGCTCTCCAATGACCTTGCTTTAACCCATCAGAATATTGCTAACTATAGCTACACAACTTGTCTATGACATCTTCATGGTGTGATTCAAGATTGCATTCCTCTATGAATTCCTCTCTGAGGATATTCATATGAAGTAGCCCCAGGGCTTCATGGTTGAGGAAAGCAAGGTGTGCTAGCTGAAGAACTCCATCTTTGGACTCAAATAAGTTTCTTGTAGTTGGAACATAAGATTTAATGAAATTATAAATGTTATGATTTCAGATAAAATCTTGATGAACCATGTGAAGCTTAGTGGGAGTGCCATTGTGTTCATCGTGCTTAATGTAGATATTATTCTAATCATTTAGAATGATATAAGAATAAATAATAAGTATTTTATAATCTGGTTATCCCATACCTCGAGATATGATCTCAAGGATACCTCTTAGATATTAGTTCTGAAGTTGTTCAGAAACAAAGAAAAGAGGATATTGGGACCATCACATTAGTAGTACATCTTGGACTTATTCCATTTTCTGGAAAAATTCCATGAAAGGCTTCCTTCCCTTAAGACGTGGTAGTGACCTGTCTAAAGGGATAGCACCTCAAAGAGTTGAGAAAGTGAATGCTAGAACTGCTTGCACTTGTGCATCAGTTATGAGAAGCTGGGTATATGCTAGATGTGTACGAGAACCAGATGTCTACCATGCAGTGGGAGTAGTAAACTGTTACTAATCCTACTATGGAGATAAAACACTTGATTGCAGTAATAACAATATCTTCAAAGATGATGAAACTTAGAGATAGTAATCTCAAAGTCTTATCTTCAAAGGTTTAAGACCTTGTAGATAGTGATCTATAAGGGTCTTAACTGTAGATACCTTAGGAGATAGAGATCTCCAGGAATGAAGGTATTCTAATAAGGATTATGGGAATACTGGTTATGATAATTAATAAGATGTAGTGTCAAGGACACTATAACCAACAAAATTGAGTATCGGTTGCATGAGATGCAACATTCGCATTGGATGCGAGCACTGTTACTAGGAGATATGCAAGTGCCGTAAAAGGACTTGGCGTAGTCTCTTGGAAACAGAGTGACTGATCAGCTTACCTAGCTATTTTCTAAATAGCCTATGATTGTCACATGAGTGTGGGTTTAAATGATTAGCCCATTAATGGCTCTTTGGGCTAGTGGGAGATTGTTGGAAATGCGAGCCCACGGCGAGCCATTATGCAATAAATGTTATTGCAATTCACTCCTTAATCTGAAATAAAGAGTGCATAATTTGCATAATAGGTCCCTTAGTACAATTAGGGTTATGTACCATGGCCATCTTAATAATCATACAACTGTTGATTCAATTATTGAATCATAGAGGCTGGTGCTTAGATGAATATCTAATGAGTTAGATTGAGGACTCATCAAGCACCGTCAAATGATTATTAAGAGATGATCTCCAGCCTGAGTAGGAGATGGCAATCCTATCTCATTTAGGTTGATATCTGACCGACCTCTTGATGCAGGTCCTATGCATAGGAATAGAGATTCGGAGGTGTCGGATGAGTTAGGTCAAAGAGTTGACTTAACGAGATCGAGATAACCAAAGTCCCATATCATATGCTGTCATGATACAAGCACACATCCTCTGACCAGAGACAGATGTGTTACTATATGTCTGAGTATGTACATTTGGCAGACCAATAGGTTGATGACCTAATCAAGGTCTATACACCGGCGCGCTGGTGTGCATATAAGGGCATATGAGTAATACGATCTCTCAAAGGGATCATACAGGTTCACTACTGAACCGGAAGACATGAGCTCACTCATGAGATATTGGGAAGAATCAAATTCCGTGCGCACGGTCGTCTCGCTTTGGAAGCTTGACTGAATTTGTTGGTTTGATATATACTTTTGGAAATTATATGATCAAGACCTAGGTATGATATATGCTTTTGGAAAGTATATGATCGATACCGACTCCCAATGATCAAATGAGAAACTTACTGATAAAACCCTGAAGTAGGCAGTGTAAAGTTGATCTAATACTTCTGGTTTAATCTGAGTCTTCCAGTATGCAGGATGTACAGGTATTAGGAATACCTGAGGGTGATGTGATCATAAACGATTGTATAACCATGACGCTTCCATTCCTAGGGAGTGATGAAACGGGTTTGGATTTTAGTGACTCCTCTCAGTAGAGAAGTAATCTAATCTTAGTCCAAATGTTGGATATTGATCTGAATGTGATTCAGATTCAATGAGAAGATTAGATTTACGGTCTTGATTTAATCAAGCATCTATGGGAGGCCCGAGATCTGGATTTTGAGATGTGATCTCAATATCCATGTCACTATACGTGGAACAATACAATCGCCCTGTCCTTATCTCCAAGTATTCGCGGAGAAAGCGCATTATCCTTGAAAGAGTTCATGGATAATTCTATTGTTGATATATGTATCCGAGCATTGAGAAAATGGATAATTAAATGTGATTTAATTATCAACATTAATATGAATTTGATTCATATTATAAAGAGAGTTATCTTAGATAATTAAATGTGATTTGATTATCAAAGATGTGAATAATGTGAATGTGATTCATATTATTTGAACACATGAGATAAAGAGATCCAAGATGATTAAATATGATTTAATTATCAAGGATAAGAATAATGTGGATAGTAATATCCAATTATTCATAATATATTATAAATGTGATTTATAATGTATTAGAGAGAGCTAATTATAATTTATATGTGTTGATTAATTGTTATGTGTATTGGATACACATTGTGTAATTGATTGACAATGTAAATTACATGTTGTTTTGGGTTGTGAATTTGATTCACAATTTTTCTATGGCAAGATTGCAATATTCTCAAATATAATTGTGAATTATTTTTGAAGAATAAAAAGCCAACAAAAGTTGTTGGAAATAAATAGAGGAGATTTTCAAGGAGATATGCAATCTCATGGATTTCCATGAGATTGCTCCCTCCATGGAAAGAGGGGGGGCGGCACATCATTCCCAAAAGGAATGTATGGCCGTCCACATGGAAAGTGCATGGAGATGAAATCTCCATGCACATTCTCTCCTTATTTATTGAATTGATTTTGGATTAATTTGTATTTGATTTTGTCAAATATATTTTGATCTAAATTTGTTGGTTTTACCAACAACAATCTTAGCCATTGGATTGACATAAATCAATCTCACCCATTGATTTTATATGTCCCATGGATTGAGATCCATGGATCCCAAAACCCTATAAATAGAGAGGCATACCCATGCTCTCTCTTTACACATAATGCTTGAGAAGCATCTCTCTCTCCCTCTCTCTTTCTCTTTAGAGGTCAGCCCTCTCTCTCCCTCTCATGGCCGTCCACCATGGATGCCATGGAGAGGTTCTCCATCGCCGCGGCATCGTCGTTATGCTGCCCGTTCTTCTGCTCGTGGATCTCCGTCTCCTTCGGTGCGCCTCGCTCGTGAAGAAGATGTTGGATCTCGTGTGTCGAGATCAGGAGATCCGCCGCTTGGATCATCAACTTGGATTGCGAGAAGCACGCGGTTCATCCCCGCGCTCGCAAGCGTCTCCTCCGTCGGATCGGACTTGAGACAGGAGGTCTCTTCGTTTAGAGACTTGATCGCAACCACGCTTCAAGAGGTAATCCTAATTACTTGTTTGTGGTTTAGACGAAACGATCCGAGAAGTGTTCTTGGATCATGTGGTTTCGTCGTAAGAAAATTTTTTAAATTCCGCTGCATCGAGCAACTAGTGCGACTAGTCGCTCCTCGTCGTATTCGATACGACGCTCACGCTTCCGTGATGCGCTTGAGGATCAAATCATATCCTTCATCTCCTGCACCCTTACTCCAGACCCCCATTATCCTTGTACAACCATTTCTGCGTACTACGGAGGCCGTAGTCGACTATGGGTCTTACAAGATCATGTTCTGCTCGAGCAATCACAGAATTACAATAGACAGGCCGGTGAGCCTAAAGTTGTATCTGGTGAAAATCATGCAACACCGTCAGAAGCAGACTGTGATTTTATTCCAGAAATAAGAGACACACACATCTCTTTGAATGACACTTGGGCCCTATAAATCCTTGCTCCTGAGGAGGACTGGGAAAGCACAATCAACACATGCTCCGATGGTACCTGGGAGGCAGAATCAAATTCATTGATGCATCTATTTAATATGGATGATTTATTCCAACCCGAACATGATGAATTAATTGCAAATCTATTTGGCACATTATTAGTTGAACGACAAATCATTTAGGCAAGCAACACTACCTCTAAGACGATGGTAGATCATCCCCCGACAATCACGATTTTCGATGTGATCGATAAGTAGGCCAGGTTAGAACCTGAATTAAAGCCACTTCTGACAGGCCTTAAGTCTGATTTTTTTGCGAGTGTAGAAAACATGTATACGACTATCATCAACATCAGGCTGACCCCATATCAAGAATCTCAACTTCTCGAGGTTCTAGAGAAAAACCACAAGGCACTTGGTTGGCACGTCTTAGACCTTAACAGGATAAATTCAGCTCTAAGATGCCAAGCCATCTCGAGAGTTTCAATGAAGACTGAACCCAAATTTGTGGGACGTCGTCATGAAAGAAATTACAAAATGGTGTGACACATGCTTCATTTACCCAATATCCGATTCAAAAAGGGTGAGCCTTCTACATGTTGCTCCGAAAAAATTAGGGCTCACCATGGTTACAAATGACAAAGGAGAGGAGGTCTCTACTTGGGTTTTAACAATTACCGGTGTGTATGTGTCGACTACCTCATCTTAATGTAGCAACCAAGAAGGACCATTTCCCTTTTCCATTCATTGATCATGTATTGGAAAGATTGACCAGCAAGGAATTCTTCTGCTTTCTAGATGGGTACTCCGGGTACAACTAAGTGGCAATCGCCCCTAAGGATCAAGAGAAGACCACCTTCACTTGCCCGTTCAGCCCCTATGCTTTCATAAGTATGCCCTTTGGATTGTGCAACGCACCAGCGACATTCCGTAGATGCATGCTTGCAGTTTTTGTTGAGATGGTAGGCAGTTTTCTCGAGGTGTTTACAGACGATTTTTCCCTCTATGGTGACAGCTTCGATTCTTGTCTTAAGCACCTGGACAGAGTACTTCAGAAATGTCATGAAGTTAGTCTGGTGTTATCATGGGAAAAGAGCCACTTCATGGTCATAGAGGGGATTGTGCTGGGTCACATCATTTACAAGCATGGCATGGAAGTCAACCCGACAAAGGTGGATGTGATTGCCAATTTACAGCCACCTCAGATAGTCAATAACGTGAGGTCATTTCTAGGACATGTGGGGTTCTACAAAAGATTCATCTACGACTTCGGCCGCTGACGTACCTGAGTCCACCCTTGTTAATTCAATCAAATAACAATCAAATTAATAGTTATGTTCGTTGTAGTCGGGTAATCAAAGTTACATAAAAAATACCACTTTAATTATTGTTCAATTAATCGAGAGCGACAGATTTATTTTACTTGGGCAAGCCTAAGGCCGAACTCAGGGAGGCAACTGTCTCCTTAGGTAAATTTGAAGTGAATTCGGAGGTCAGATTTTCAGAAGATTATTTTTTGTCTTTTTTAGCGATTTTTATGTAATAAAGGAAAAGATAAAGGTAATTTCAGGCCAATTTTAAGGTTAAATCAGAAATATAATCAAATGAGGTCCAAAAATGATGAAACTTGGCCAGAGTATGAAATGCAATGAAATTAAGCTACACTAATTTTGTTTAGAATTTATTGTGAATAAAATATGGATGCAGGGTGATTTTTGCAAAACTAATTTTAATAAATACCAAAACACATTCTTTCTAGATATAAAAATTATCCTAGATAGATCTAAATATGATGAATCCAGGAAAATCAATAAACCTAAAATTCTATGTGAAATGGACCTATTAAAAATCAATTAAGAAAATCACTATTTACTTTATTCAAACCTCGTGATGCGTGCAAATGCAATGATTTTTAGGCACAATGTAGAATAAATTATCCTAAGTCTAATGTGATTTTTTGGTGATTTTTGGAGCAACAAGGAATATAATATGAATTAAAAGACACTCAATAGGCAAAATATAGAAAATTTCACCAAATTAATAATATTAAATTCTAGAGATGCCACAAAAATTAAACACGTGTCACATTAGATAAAGCACAAGTTGGGCTACAATATGCAATTTTTAGAAATTAAAAATGATGCCAAATGGACACCTAGATATGTGTGCAAAGACAAGGACTAAAATGCAAATACAGAAAATAAATCTTCTGGAAATAAAACATGCTGACAGGGACTTAAATGTAATTACCTATAATGCGGGGGTGGTGGATACAAATTTCCCACAGAGTCACGCGTCCCTCGCATGACACGCCTGGTAGGGACCAAAGTACAATTTCTAAAACCTTCTGGGGCCTCTGTGCAAATTACCCAGCCCTCACGTAGGAAGCATGTGCGGGGCTGGGCTCGGACGTCGATCGATGCTTGGGCAGAGGCTCGGGAGGCTCGGATCACCCTCGGGTCTGCTTCGGGTGCTCCGAGCCTGGGGTCGGGGAAGAGGCTCGGAGTCTCTACGTGGCGAATGCGTGACCGCTAGATCAGAAGTGTTCCAATGGTGGTGGAAGATGGCGACGTGGTGTGATCAAGGACCGTTAGATCTGGATGATCCAACGGTATTTGGGTTTGCGGCTGATGGCGACGTCGCTCAATATTGGCCGTTGGATCAAGAAAGATCCAACGGAGACTAGAGCTCGGGGCAGTGGCTACGTGGCATAACCAAGGCCGCTTGATCTGGATGATCTAACGGCCACGGGCTCAAGGGGACGTGGTGTGGCGTAGGACTCGGATCGAGGAGATCCAACAATGGCTGTACGTCTTCTCCGGTCCACCGCCTCCTGCAGCGGAATTAGCAGGGCTCCGACATTGAGCTCCTTGCTCCGCCTCCTTCTCCCGTTCTCGGTGTAGCACGTCGACAGCTCCTAAGGTGCTCGGATCGATCGTGGGAGTGTCAGGGATCCGTCAGAGGTCCTAGATGAGGACGGGACAGTCTGAACACCGGAGACGACGAAACTCGATGCAATTCCGATGAAGTTCCGGCCAATGAATCTTGGGGTACCTACATGGTTAGCTAGGGCCAAAGAATGGAGCCCGTGCTCGTGGGAGTGCGTGCGAGTGCGGAGAGGCCTAGGAGGTGAAGTGTGATGGCTAGAGTGGTGTTCCTCCACCGTAAAGGCGGAGCTTTAGTCAGAGGGGGTGATGTGCGTCGTTGGGACGGATGAAAGAGCGCGTAAAGATCAGAGCTTCGAGGTGAAGCTCGGTGGATGATCAGGTGACCGCGAAGATGAGCGGAGAGGGCAACAAAATTGCGAGAAAAGCAAGATGAAAAGATGAAGACGATCGGAGGAGAAATGGAGGTGTCTACCTGGGGCTTGGAAGCTCAAATGATGCTCCCGGTCGTCGCTCGAGGCACGGTAGAGGGCCCGAGCTCAAGCAGCTCGTCGGAGAAGCTGCAGTACGGTGTGTCTATGCTGTGGATCTCGTCGGAGGCGAAGACATGTCTTCGCTCGATTTCACACTCAATTGCTGTCACCAATGGGTAGCTCGGAGCTATAGGACACCTCTTTCAATGGCGGATAAAGTCGAAGGTGGCCTGAGGCGGGGTATTTATAGGAAGAAGGTGGAGGTGGCAGTGATGGAAGGTGAGGTTTCATGGGGTTCGTGGAGCGATGACAACGTACTTTATGGAGACCGTGGTGGCTGGCGAGGATAAGGGAGTCATGGGCTACGAGGTGGAGGTGCTAGAGGGCAGAGATGGTGGCTATAGTGGCATAGAAAATAGGAAGGGGCGGCGTGCGCGCGAAGTGGGTGACGTGTGCGAGGAAGGCGGCCCGAGGTAGAAGACGGTCTCTGGACCGTTGGATCGAGTGATCCATCGGCCAGAAGAAGGGTGCATGGGAAAGGCCCAGATTAGACCGGAGTGGTGTGATCGAAGGGGTAGGGATGCGACACGTGGCGGGCGCAGGTGAAGGCGCTAAGGGACGACTGGGATGAGATCTGGAGGATCTGATCGAAGTGCTAGGGATAGTGCGGAAGTGTGCCGTGGGGATGAAGGTTTCTGGAGAAGATCGGAGGGCTCACAAGTCAACATGTGACTTGCTGAGGGCGAGGCGCTAACGGATGGAGGAGATGCGATCTGGAGAAGATCAGAGGGCTGAGATCAGCTGTACAAGTAGATGGCTCAGATCTAAAGAGAAGGGAAGGGATCGAACGACGGGGAAAAGGGTCGCATGGCACTTTGTGAGCGGGTCACGTGGCACGACCAGAGGGTGCCACGTGGCCTAATCTGAATGGCCAAAAGAAAATGTGGAACAAGAGAAAGAAGATGGCCAAATTTGGGAAAACTCAAAACATGAAAGTTGTAGATCTTGATGAGATCTACAAGTTTCACGGTGATAAAAAATGGAGATGAGGTCAAATAAGATACAAAAATACAAGGGTACAAATAAACATACATATAATGTACAATGGGGCCCTAGAACCCAAGTTTTGCATACGAGCTCCGATTTAAATGAAATTGGTCTCATTTGAAGGTCTCTGAATATGTATTAATCTAAAAGTGAGTAGACCTAGATCGGAGGTTGTATGAGATAGATATGTGCATTCTAAGGTCTAAGATCTCCAACTGAGTTTGGGGTTTTATTGGGTTATTTTACAAGTTAGAAAATTTTGCCTTTTCCTCATATTATTAGTTAGTAATCTATACACAATAGATTTGGTTTTATTGACTTTGGAGTGAGTATAAAATACAAATAAATAGGTGAGTAATTACAAGTGAATTGGGCTTCTCATTTTATGCAAATATGAATGCTAGAATGCACGTATTATGTATGCATGCATGAATGCTAATTATGCAAGATAAAGGGAAATATGCAACTAATTTCTCAGGAACAAGACTCTATTTTCAACTTTAAGAGTGATGAATTACATATTCATCAACCCCCTATACTTAAACCTTGCTCGTCCCCGAGCAACTAAATTGAAATGCAAGAGTGAAATGAGATTGGGTTCCATACCAAGGTCATGAACACAAGTTGAAAATGGAGCTTGACTCGACCTTTGGATTAATTGTGTGGCAGAACTTTATTGGGATATGAACTTAAGACCTAACATACTTCAAGTTCCACAAGTCTTCTATTCAAGACTCCTCAACGGTCAGGTCAGAACAAATCATCAAATGCAAATTTCTGATGACTATGATTCTTACTTGTACTATGTAAGTGTAAAATAACTCTCCACATCAGAATTAGCTAAGAAGAAGCCTCCTCTAACAAGGTAACTCTAATTCCTCGGTCCTGTAACTCTTTCCTCAAGGAGTGGGGTATTCCCTTCTAAGTTCAAGTGCGACCAGCTCAAGAGGAGGGGGTGGAGAAAAGAATGGATGGTAGCCAGTGTAGCTACCTATCCCAGGATGCCTGACCAGTGTAGCCAAGTCATCCATGTGCAGTCTTCTTGTTAATATACGTACTCCGATAGGTATTTTATTTTCTATCTGGCCTGTCTATTTTTTTGGAGTTCTTGCATTTTTTTCTTTTTTCTTTTTTTTGAACTATATACAAGGTGCAACATGTACATCAGGAGTTTTTCCTCATTAGTCAGTAGACTATCCCTCTTTTGAAGCATTATTGCAACCCACATCATCCTGTCTTTAGACGTCAACACCACCATACTAGGTTGAGATGCACTACCCTCCCTAGAGGAGGACAGATGTTTCCACCCGTGTGCTACTCCAAGCTAAAGGATTCTACCTCCTCACTACCTCATCAATGAAGAGCTATGTGCATGGTGCTTGTCCAAGTTAGGTCACTGTCTATAAGAATCATACGTGTGCGCGAGATATTATACTTAGACTAATCAAGATGACATGTGAACATAGACTTGCGGACTCAAAGAATTAAGTCACTTGACCTGAGAAATCGTAACTCCAATTCCTATAAAGTTCCTCTGAAATTAGGTGGATTAAGGGCAAATCAAGTCCCTCCTCAACATCTACTCATAACTTGGTTCAGAACCCACTAACTTTTCACTTTGCATATGCACGATATGCACACGAGATGCAGATGACATGCTATGTAGATGAATGAAATGCAAGACTCTTTTTTTGATGCAAAGATGATGTGCAAGAGTAAATAAGAAGCCTATTTTTTGTTTTTTTTGTTTTGTTTTTTGTTTTGTTTTTTAAGATTTGGCATACCTCCTATGTTACAACAATTTACAAGAGTTTTATAAGTATTATACAAATTATACAAGTGTTATACAAGTATACATGTATTTTACATAAAATTTTCTCGATTTTTACCCATCCCGTAAATATTGCATAGTATATACAAAAATACGTGAAAGTACAAGCTATGGGTAAAGTATATATGTAATATATATACGCCCCCTATACTTAGCGTGTGCTATGTCCTCAGAGCACGAAAAAGTGAGGAAGAAGACATAGCTGGTGCTAAGCGTAGGAGAGCCAAAAGAGCAACAATGTAAAGAAGTCGTCCTGTCCCCCTATACTTATGCTCTGGCAGCCTAAGTGTAGATGAAGATCAAAAACGGGGCGGACGAGGTCGAGAGGGGAAGTGGATGAATATATGTACAAGATGGGCATCGATCCCCCCCTATACTTAGGTTGAGGTCAACCTACGTATAGGACTAGAGTGGTATGAGGACCGATGTGATATGGAGGATGTACAGTGAATGGACTCAGGTGACTCCCCCCCCTTATACTTAGGATCTGGTCATCCTAAGTATAGTCGTAGATGAAGTTGGGGTGAGTGATTAGAGTCGCGGAAGGGAGGGAAAGAATGTACATGAGTGATGGGTATATATAAGGATCACGGTCTGAATCTTTCCAGATGCTGCTGATGGCGAGAGTTCACTGTTGTAAGGTCTCATGCGCGGATCTACGTGTATCTATTGAATCTGTCTCACGCATAAATACAATCTCCTCAACATGGACTAACTGTTCATTGGATTTGACAAAGTGTTTCAACAGTTGTCCACTGACTAGGAATATCTGTGCGTCATCTGTGAGATCTGAAATCTCAACACATCCACTATAATGTACAACACGGACAATGAATGGGCTCGTCCACTTGGATTTCTGCTTGCCTTGGAAAACCTTTAGCCTTGCATTGAACAACCATACCTTCTGTCCAGGAACAAAGGTCTTTTGTCAGATATATCTGTCATGCCAACGCTTTACTTTATCCTTGTACACCAAACTGTTGTCGTATGCTCGGTTTCTGACTTCCACAAGCTCATTCAGATCCATTTCTCTCTGTTTCTGCCCTAGGTGTGTGTTCTAATTGACCTTTTTGATTGCCCATTCTGATTTGTGCTCTAACTCTGCGGGCAAATGACACGGCTTCCCAAATACCATCCTGAATGGGGAGGTTCCTAACGGTGTCTTGTAAGTTGTCCGATAAGCCCATCGGACTTGATCCAAGATCTGAGATGAGTCCTTCCTGTTTGGGCGGACAAGCTTCTGCAATATGGTTTTCACCTCCCTATTCGATACCTCTGCCATGCCATTAGTCTGTGGGTGGTAAGGACTAGCGATATGGTGTTCGATGCCGTAATCCTTCAAGAGCTTCTTCACATCTTTGTTTACAAAATGGCTACCCCCATCTGATATCAACATTTTGGGAATCCCGAACCTAGAGATGATGTGATCTTTAATGAATTTACAAATAGTTCTGCTGTCTGCGGCTCGGGTTGGGATAGCCTCCACCTACCTTGACAGATAGTCTACCACCAGAAGGATGTATTCGAATATATGGCTAACAGGGAATGGGCCCATGAAGTCGATGCCCCAGGCGTCAAAGACATCACAAATGATGACAGGCTGCATCGGCATCTCATCCTTGGAACCAACGGTTCCTCCCATTCGCTGGCATACTAGGCACAACTTCGCATAGGTGATGGCATCGCGAAATAGAGTCGGCCAGTATAAGCCACACTGAAGTACTTTCCATGCGGTACTCTTCCCGGAGTGGTGTCCTCCTACCTCCAGACTATGGCATAAAGAAAGGACACTTTGATATTCCTCCTGAGGAATACACCGTCTCCAGACACAATCCGATCCTGCAAAGAAAAGGATTGGATCCTCCTAGTGATAATGTCTTGAGTCCGACTTCAGTCGGTTATGTGGCTCTTGGGCCAATCTTAAGGAACCTTCTTGGAGACAAGATAGTTCACGATATTGGCATACCATGGGAGTGAGTCGACAACAAAATTGACTCGTTAGGGAAGGAATCTCGAATCGGTGAATCCTCAGAAGCATTAAGATCCTCGAGACGGGAGAGGTGATCAGCTACTACGCTTTTCTTTCCAGGTTTATCACGAATATCCATATCAAACTCCTGGATAAGCAGAATCCACCTAAGAAAGACGCACCTTCGCGTCCTTCTTTTCCATTAAGTAACGTAGTGCTGTGTGGTCAGTGAACACAATTACCTTGGATCTGATTAAGTGAGATCTGAATTTGTCCAAGGCAAACACTATCGCGAGCATCTCCTTTTTCGTAACTGTATAGTTACACTGAGAAGTATCAAGCACTTTGCTTGCGTAGTATATGGCAAACGGGATGCCATCCCTCCTCTATCCTAACACATCCCCAACAGCGAAGTCTGAGGAGTCCGTCATGATCTCAAAAGGCAGAGACCAATCTGGGGCTTGTAGGATCGGGGCATCCATGATCATTCCTTGTAGTAGCTTAAAGGCCTCGAGACATTTGTGATCAACAATGAACTCCATGTCCTTGCCTAAAAGCTTAGTTAACGGTCGGGCAATCTTAGAGAAATCCTTGATAAATCTTCGATAAAATCCAACATGCCAGAGGAAAGACTGCAACTATTTCACGTTGGTTGGTGACTGGAGTCGTCTGATCACGTCCACCTTGGCAGGGTCAACCTCCATTCCTCTTTTGAAGATGACATGCCCCAACACAATGCCGTCCGTCACCATGGTGACTTTTCTCCTAGGAGAGCACCAGATTGACCTCACAACATTGCTTGAGGACTCGGTCCAGATTCCTAAGACATGAATCGAAGGAATCGTCGTGGACCGAGAAGTAGTCTATGGAGACTTCCAGGAATTCGCCGACCATTTCGACGAATACAACAATCATGCACCTTTGTAAAATACCAAGAGCATTGCATAACCCAAAGGGCATGCCCCTGAAAGCATATGTACTAAAGGGGCATGTAAATGTGGTCTTCTCCTGGTCATCATGAGCTATGGCTACTTGATTGTAGCCCAAGAACCCATCCAAAAAGCAGAAGAATTCTTTCCCCGCTAATCTCTATAAGATCTGATCAATGAATGGTAGGGGGAAATGATCCTTCTTCGTCACAACATTCAAGCGTCTGTAATCCACACAAACATGCCACGATGTGGGTAATTGCGTCACGATCTCCTCTCCGTTTTCATTGGTGATAGTCTGAATTCCCAACTTTTTCGGGACAATATGGATTGGAGCGACCCATTCGGAGTCGGAGATGGGATAAATAAAACCAGCGTTGCACCATTTCTCTCTCTCCTTCTTCACTACCTCTCGTAAATTTGGATTCAACCGACGTTGGAATTCACGAGAGGGTTTGGCCTCATTCTCCAATAGATATGGTGCGAACACAGAGCGGGATTTATCTCATGGAGATCGAAGATGCTCCAACATATTGCCTTGCGGTTTCTCTCCAGGATCTCTAGCAAGCAAGATTCCTGCTCCTCAGCCAATCTTGAGCTGATGATGACCGAATATTTCTTCTCTTGTCCCGCAAGGAAGGCATACTTAAGTGTTGTGGGGTAAAGGTTTGAGCTCAGGTAATGTGTGATCATCAGGGAAGTCTGGCTCAATCGAATCTGGCTCTGTGTTGGTAGTGGCTGGATCTGTCCTTAAAATTTCTGCCACCAATTTATTCTGCTCTGGAGTCGGATCGTCAAAGGTATCTAAGAAATAGATAAAAGCCATGTCCGACTCATCATCCTCATCTTCTGATTGTCCTAAAGAGAGAAGGACTGATAAGCCCAGTTGGGCCTCTAAGTCCTCGAAGATGTAGGGGGATGCATATTCTGTGATGTACTCATTTCTAAGGACCTCGCAAACTGACTCATGCACAAGATCTTCTCCGAAGGAGAGGGACTCATTGGTGCTAGTTGGGTTCTGTCTCCATGGCCCAATAGTGTCTACATGAATATAATCTGCTTTGGACGAAGAGTACTCGTTGCTGGATTCTAAATCCGGTCTCTGCCATTTGGTCTGCTTCATCTCAAGTTCCTCATCTCCGCCTGGAGTTTGGAATTGGATTTTCCCAATCTTATAATCAAATAAGGCCCCTATTTCTCTGAGAAGGGCCTTCCTAATATGATCTGGGAATCTCTCCAATTGCGAGGGGTCTCCATATCAAGGAGGGTAAAGTCCATTATGTACTCCTGACCCTCGACTTTGATGACAACGTTCCTTAATTCTCCTTGGGACCTCTTGGTTGATTTATCTCCAAATTGAAGTAGGGCTCTGGATTTCCTAAGAGGTCTGAGATTAAGCTGCTCATAGAGGGCTGTAGGCATTAAGTTAATTGTGGATCCGTTGTCAAGGAGAGTGCGTGCAAATGCAGTGTCATCAACATGACTCACCACATAATGTGCACCCATGTCTCTTTGTTTCCTCGGAAATGAACTCTTTATTGCGTAAGTAGTGGCTACCGACAGAACATGTTTCTCAACACGACTTTTGGTCTTCCTGCTGACCCTAGTAGGTATGCATCTCACCTTACGGTATTTTTGAAATGCAGGTGTCATCTCCACATACTTGTCAAAAGGGATTGTGACCTTGATGTGTTTATTGTAAAACTATGCCATCTCAAGGTAATCTTTTTGTATTTTTTGGTTTTCTTCTTTCCACCATTAAGAGCTAGGGGGCATGGATTATTGATCCCAACTCAGACTCCGAAATTGAAAGATTTTCATTTAAACTAGGAATTGAGTTTTGTACATGACTCCGAAACTAAAACTGACTCGAACTCCGACTCTGACTATGACGAAAAGAAAATTTCTGCTGCAAAACTGGTGATGCATTCTCCGCGATTGCTGGGATATCCTCCTAAGATGGAGGTGCGGGTTCTTCATCAGTCTCACCGGACTCACTACTAGTGCGATTCTCGTACTTCTTTGAGGACTCAGAAGTCCTCTTCTTATGCTGGTGGTGGTAGTGGTGCTGCTCCTATGCCTCCAAGTTCTCCTCAGGTAGAGACTTGGAGGCTTCTTCCTCTGGTGCCCGTGCTATCAGGTTTGATCACAGTCCTTCCGCTCCTGAGGGACATGTGATTAACATTATCGTACGAAAGGATCTCATGTTCAGATAATGAGTTATCTGAATAGTATACCTGATCTCGTGGTCGGTTCTGGCCTTGATTCAAGCTAATTGGGTTGGCCAGAACCTGGGCGTAAATTGAGGTCTTTGGCACCATCTGCTGGTCTTGGGTATGGGAGACACGATTCAAATAGGTTCTCATATCCAGATAGTCATTCTGAATCTGTTGGACCCTATCAGTCAGGGTCTGGATTGCCAAGTTGAGGGACTCCAATTCACTAGTAGGCTGGGTTGGTTGGTGCTGACTCGAGGATGAGTGTCTGTATTGGCCCTGCTGGCCATGCTGATACTGCTGCTGTTGATGGGAAGGAGGAGGGCCTTGCTGGCCCGAGTGGAACATGCGCTGTTGCTGCTGAGGCTGGTTCCCTTGTTCGAGATGGGACTGTACAAAGCGCGACGCGAGGACGGAGCTAATTTCCAGGTAAGCTAGGGAAGGTCAGTGTGGCTGACCGTTCCTTATCCCCTACTGTCTGCCGACGGGGTCATGGCTGTACCACAACCCGTTGATCTCGAACACATGCGGAGGCTCCTCGTATCCTGCCTCCACTTGTGGGGGTGTGTACTGGTCCTGTTCAATGTATGTCTGCTCCTCTACCCAGCTACTCTGAGGCCTTTGTGCCTATTCCTGTACAAGATGAACTCGGTGTATAGGTACTGGTGGTGTAGAAGGGGAAGGTAGTCGTATCTTGGCTACCTTCTAAGTAAGTTCCTCCACTTGCTTCGGCAATCGTGAGAGTGCCTTAAGGTCAGTGTCTTCTATTATCCCCATGCTGGGATGAGGCCGTCCGTCAGATCCGCTACAGTCCTCCTAGTTGTCTCATTGGATAGGCTTGAAGGAGACAACTGATAAGCTTTGGTGGCCTAAGATCTTCCTGTTTCCGCCATCTGCTCTAGGATCTTCCATACAATGTCTTCATTTTTGTTCTGATAGCTTCCTCTACAGGCGGCACTCACTAGCCCCTGCATCTTCGGGGTCATGCCACAGAACAAGGTCTAGACTAAGATCGCTTTTGTAATGCCGTGGCACGGGCATTTCTGTGTTAAATAATTAAATCGATCCCTGGCTTCATGGAATGGTTCATTGGGTCCCTCGGAGAAACTAGCGATCTTAGTCCTCATTTGGTTAGTCCTACTGAGTGGGTAGAACTTCTTCAAGAATAGGTCCTTGAATTTCATCCAGGTCGTACATCTCACCCTGAGATTCTTCAACCAATGTGCGGCCTTATCTCCTAAGGCAAATGGGGTGGCCTTCAGCCTGATGTAGTCTTGCCCAACCCTAGGGTGACTAAGGTTGTTGCAAACCAGCTCGAAGTCTCTAAGGAAGGCATATGGCTCTTTGTTGGCATTTCTATTGAACTTCGGCAGCAAGCTCAGAAAGTGGGGCTTCAGCTCGAACGCTTCAAGGGGGATCTCAGGTACTAGCCAGCTATTTATTTCATTTTCTACGAGATTGTAGGCAGCTACCATCGGTTGGTCAATTCCTTCAGCCTCGATAACCTGTCCCATTCTTGCCATCAATTCTACATTTAGCTACTCGGCTCTAGCGAGCCGGGCTAGGATTTGGATCATTGGATCCTCTCTGTGTTCCTCGTCGTCAGGCTTTTTCTTCGGCATTTTGTCCTCTTTCCCTAGGTAAAGAAGATGGTCTTGGTTAGAGGACGTATCAAGGAAGGGATTCTTACCAAGGTGATGGTCTTCCTCGGTGAGATCAGAGGAGAGAAAAGGGTTGGTTTGAGAGTTACCACCCTGGGTTTTAGGCATCCAGAACTCAAGAGGGTCATGAGCTCTGGTTAGTCCAAGTTGCGCTTGGACCGGTGAAGATGAGCTTCGTGGGGGGCTCAAAGAAAGATTGGCGAATCGGGAGTCGATATCCCCTCAGTCAGTCATCTTGGATGGCGAGAAGAAGAATCAGTAGTTCTAAGTGTATGATAGGATTTTACTCCTACCTAAAGCAAGCAATTGAATCCAAACTCTGTATTTTCACACTCAGCACGGTGAAGGACTCAAAATCGAGTCCAATTAATCTGGTTGATTTTAAGTGTGAGGTTATCAGACAAATAGAAAAGGTTATGTGGCCTAGAGGGGAGTCGGCTAAAAGCCAGATGCGTCTCCCCTGTTTAACCTGTCGCCTTAGATACCAACTCCTATCCTTTCTTCGCTCCTATCCCCAGCCAAAAGTTCAGGGACCTGCCCCTATCTACCTATAGAGTAGGAGGAGGCTGACAAGGCTGTAACTTTGCCCCTATCTACCTACAAGTGCCGGCGGAGGCTACTAGCAACTTGTCGCGGTGCACCACAATTTCTCCCCTATCTACCTACCAGAGTAGGCGGAGGCTACTTGGCGCTGGTCAGTTGAACTCAAAGCTCAGCCGTTGATATTTGCTTGGATCGGGGTACGCGATATGGAAAGCGGGGATTTTTGGCTCTGCCCTAGAGTGCTCACACACTCTAGTACCCTCACTCTGCCTGAAAACAAGGTTGGGGTAAATTTCCCGCAAGTAGAATTTTCAATTTTATTGATTTTTTGGGTTCAATTTTGTTTAGCAGTCCTGATTTTAAGTTAGGTTATCACTGATTAAATCCAACCACAAAGCATGCCTATCGTCTAGTCCCATATTCCTTTTTACCTAAGTTTGAAAAACCGAGAGAAAGGAGTCGAGAAAAGCTGATGCACAATAAATCAATGATGATATGCCAAGTTGAGAAGACTTACAATGATCCCTTCTCTTTTATGTAGGATGCAGAACAGAATTGAAAATTTTTTACACTATATGCAAATGCAAACGATAAAATCCGCTCCTCGACAGGCAGTTCTATTAGCGAGTGAAACACATATTAAATTTGACTAGATCTGTGGTCTAAGTACGTCTTTTATGTGTGAAGTATGGTCCTAGAATATTACGAGCACAAGCAAGTACTAAAGTGGATCTAGGAGCCGCTAGTGCAAGCCTAATCTAAAAAGCAATCCACACAGCACACTGGGACACGTTTCCACTATTTTTACACATGCGAGAACCCAAACGGGAACCGTTGGAAAGAATGCAAAAGTAATGAAAAATGACAAAATTACAAGTCCTCATAATCACTCAAAATGTTCAAATGCAAGCTCCTCGAAGCATCTTCGACTCCTCGTGTTCCTCGCACAAAAACAAATTGAGGTCATATAAAGGACGACTCAAAATATTCAAAAATATTGACCGAGAAATATTTCACAAGAAAACCGGGAATCAGACTACCGGGGATGGAAAACCAAACACTCCAAAAATTCTCTAAAAAAAATAACCTATGCTGTGCCTCCCCGGCAACGACGCCATTTTGACGTGCCTGAGACCACCCTTGTTAATTCAATCAAACTAACGATCAAATTAATAGTTATGTTCGTTGCAGTTGGGTAATCAAAGTTACGTCAAAAATACTACTTTAATTAATGTTCAATTAGTCGAGAGCGGCAGATTTATTTTACTTGGGCAAGCCCAAGGTCGAACTTAGGGAGGCAAGTGTCGCCTTAGGTAAATTTGAAGTGAATTCAGAGGTTAGATTTTCAGAGGATTATTTTTTTATCTTTTTAGCGATTTTTATGCAATAAAGGAAAAGCCAAATGCAATTTCAGGCCAATTTTAAGGTTAAATCAGAAATATGATCAAATGAGGTCAAAAAATGATAAAACTTTTCCAGAGTATGAAATGCAATGAAATTAAGCTACACTATTTTTTTTGGAATTTTCTGACACTTTATGAATTTATTATGAATAAAATATGGATGCAGAGTGATTTTTGCAAAACTAATTTTAATAAATAGCGAAACACATTCTTTATATATATAAAAATTATTCTAGATAGATCTAAGTATGATGAATCCAGAAAAATTAATAAACTTAAAATTATATGTGAATTGGACCTATTAAAAATCAATTATGAAAATCACTATTTAATTTATTTAGGCCTCGTGATGCGTGCAAATGCGATGATTTTTGGGTACAATATAGAATAAATCATCCTAAGTCTAATGTGATTTTTTGGTGATTTTTGGAGCAATAAGGAATTTGGTATGAATTAAAAGGCTATCAGTGGGAAAAATATAGAAATTTCACCAAAATAATAATATTAAAATCCAGAGATGTCACAAAGATTAAACACGTGTCACATGAGATAAAGGACAAGTTGGGCTACAACAAGCAATTTTTAGAAATTAAAAATGATGCCAAATGGACACCTAGATATGCGTGCAAAGATAAGGACTAAAATGCAAATATTGAAAATAAATCTTATGGAAATAAAACGTGCTGTCAGGGACTTAAATGCAATTACCTATAATACGGGGGAGGTGGATGCAAATTTCCCACAGAGTCACGCGCCCCTCGCGTGACATGCCTGGAGGGACCAAAGTGCAATTTCAAAAACCTTCGGGGGCCTCTGTGGAAATTACCCAGCCCTCACGTGGCAAGCACATGCGGGGCTAGGCTCGGATGTCGATCGAGGCTCGGGAGGAGGCTCAGGAGGCTCGGATCAGCCTCAGGTTTGCTTCGGGTGCTCCAAGCCTGGGGTCGGGGAAGAGGCTCGGAGTCTCCACGTGGCGAATGCTGGGCCGCTAGATCAGAAGTGATCCAATGGTGGTGGAAGATGGCGACGTGATGTGATCAAGGATCGTTAAATACGGATGATCCAACGGTATCTGGGTTTGCGGCTGATGGCGACGTGGTTCTATATTGGCCGTTGGATCAAGATAGATCCAACTGAGACTGGAGCTCGGGGCAACGGCTACGTGGTACAACTAGGGCCGCTTGATCTGGATGATCTAACGACCACGGGCTCAAGGGGACGTGGTGTGGCGAGGGCTGTCAGATCGAGGAGATCCAATGGTGGTTGTACGTCTTCTTCTCCGGTCCGCCGCCTCCTACGACGAACTCGGCAGGGCTTCGGCGTTGAGCTCCTTGCTCCTTCTCCTTCTCTCGTGCTTGGTGTAGCTAACCGGTGGCTCCTGAGGTGCTCGGATCGACCGTGGGAGTGTTGGGGATCCGCCGGAGGTCCTGGATGAGGATGGGAGGGTCTGAATGATGGAGATGACGAAACTTGATGCAACCCCGATGAAGTTCCGGCCAATAAAGCTTGGGGTACCTGCAGGGTTAGCCGAGGCCAAAGAATGGAGCCCGTGCTCGTGGGAGTGCGTGCGAGTGCGGCGAGGCCTAGGAAGTGAAGTTTGATGGCCAGAGTGGTGTTCCTCCGCTGTGAAGGTGGAGCTTTAGTCGGAGGAGGTGCTATGCATCGCCGGGGCGAAAGAAAGAGCGCGTAAAGATCATAGCTTTGAGGTGAATCTCGGTGGATGATCAGGTGACCGTGAAGATGAGCGGAGAGGGCGACAAAATTACGAGAAAAGCAAGATGAAAAGATAAAGACGATCTGAGGAGAAATGGAGGTGTCTACCTGGGGCTTGGAAGCTCAAATGATGCTCCCGGTCGTCGCTCGAGGGACGGTAGATGACCGAAGCTCAAACAGCTCGTCGAAGGAGCTGCAGCACGGTGTGGCTACGCCGTGGATCTCGCCAGAGGTGAAGACTTGTATTCTCTCGATTTCACACTCAATTGCTGTCACCAATGGGTAGCTCGGAGCTATAGGACACCTCTTGCAATGGCGGATAGGGTCGAAGGTGGCCAGAGGGGGGTATTTACAGGAAGAAGGTGGATGTGGCAGTGATGGAAGGCGAGGTTTCATGGGGTTTGTGGAGCGAAGACGACGGACTTTATGGAGATTGTGGTGGCTGGCGAGGATAGGGGAGTCATGGGATACGAGGTGGAGGTGCTAGAAGGTGGAGATGGTGGCTATAGTGGCGGAGAAAATAGGAAGGGGGCGACATGCGCGCAAAGTGGGCGACATGTGCGAGGAAGGCGGCCCGAGGTAGAAGACGGTCTCTAGACCGTTGGATCGAGTGATCCATCGACCAGAATTAGGGCGCAAGGGAAGGGCCCATATTAGATCAGAGTGGTCTGATCGAAGGGGTAGGGATGCGACATGTGGCGGCCGCAGGTGAAGGCGCTAAGGGACGGCTCGGATGAGATCTGGAGGATCTGATCGAAGGACTAGGGATAGTGCGGAAGTGTGCGGTGGGTATGAAGGTTTCTGGAGAAGATCGGAGGGCTCACAAGTCAACACGTGGCTTGCTGAGGGCAAGGGGCTAACAGATGGAGGAGATGCGATCTGGAGAATATGGAAAGGCTGAGATCAGTTGTACGAGTGGATGGCTCAGATCTGAAGAGAAGAAGGGATCGGACGACGGGGAAAAGGGGCGCGTGGTACTTTGTGAGCGGGCTGCATGGCGCGACCAGAGGGCGCCACGTGGCCTAATCTGAATAGTCGAAATAAAATGTGGAATAAGAGAGAGAAGATGGCTGAATATAGAAAAACTCAAAACATGAAAGTTGTAGATCTTGATGAGATCTACAAGTTTCATGTTGACCAAAAGTGGAGATGTGGTCAAATAAGATACAAAAATACAAGGTTACAAATAAACATACATATAATGTACAATGGGGCCCAAGAACACAAGTTTTGCACACGAGCTCTTATTTAAATGAATTTGATCTCTTTTTGAAGGTCTCTGAATATGTATTAATCTAAAAGTGAGTAGACCTAGATCGGAGGTTGTATGAGATAGATATGTGCATTCTAAGGTCTAAGGTCTCCAACTGGGTTTGGGGTTTTATTGGGTAATTTTACAAGTTAGAAAATTTTGCCTTTTCCTCATATTATTAATTAGTAATCTATACAATATAGAGTTGGTTTTATTGACTTTGGAGTGAGTATAAAATACAAATAAATATGTGAGTAATTACAAGTGAATTCCTTTCAGTCTCTTTACCAAACCGTGAGAAAACAAGGTAGGTGACAAATTCATAAAGGGTTTCCACCACCTTCCTTGGGTGTCTTGGAGTTGAGCCCTGGGCTTCTCATTTTATCCAAATATGAATGCTAGAATGCATGTATTATATGTGCATGCATGAATGCTAATTATGCAAGATAAAGGAAAATATGCAGCTAATTACTTGGGAACAAGACTCTATTTTCAACTTTAAGAGTGATGAATTACAGATTCATTAGCTACATCGCCTGACCTCTTACTGAATTACTGTGCAAGGAGACTGATTTCAATGTTGATCAACAAGTTCTCCTGTATTTATTCAGCAGAAGGAGGTAATCACTAAAGCTCCGATCCTACAACCACCAAACGGATCTCCTTTTGAGATCATGACGGATGTGCCAGACTTTGCAATTGGTGTTGTTCTAGGACAGAGGAAGGACAAGGCACCCTACGCCATTCACTATGCCAGCAAAACACTAGATGGAGCTCAAAGAAATTACACTTTGACAGAAAAAAATGCTGGCTGTGGTATTCATCCTTGAGAAGTTCAGATCTTATCTTCTTGGATCGAAAGTCACTATCTATACTGACCACTCTTCTATCAGGTATTTACAACAGAAGGAGGATACCAAACCTTGATAGATTGAATCTAGTGGGCGCCACTCCGGAGATAGAACGACAACAAAAGTATTACAGTGTGGCCTTTGGTGGCCTACACTATTTAAGGATGCCACAGAATATGTCAAACGTTGCACTTACTGTTAGAGATTGAAAGGTACCCTTACAACTAAAGATTCAATGTCCCTGAAGATCATTCGTATTGCAGATGTATTCAATGCTTGGGGCATCAATTTCATGGGATGCTTTCCCAACAGTCAAGGATACGGGCACATCCTTCTTATTGTTGATTGTGTGAGTCGTTGGGTTGAAGCTATTCCTGCTCGTGCCGCAGACAACCATATAGTTTGTCACTTTATGAAAGAGAACATCATCACGCGGTTCGGGATTCCGAAGATACTGATATCATGAGGGTGGTCACTTCATCAATAGAGAGGTCAGGAAATCAACAAAGTAGTACGACATTGAGTATCGAGTCACATTTTCTTACCATCCTCAGACCAATGGTACGACTGAACTATCAAACAGGGAAATCCATATGATCATCCAGAAGCTTGTCAAGCCGGACACGAAAAATTGATCCCAACTCTTGGACTTAGTCCTTTGGGCATACAGAACCAATTAGAAGTCTTCGTTGGGCATGTCACCCAACCATCTTGTATATGGAAAGCCATGCCATTTTCCAGTAGAATTGATTCATAAATTGTTGGGGTAGTTAATATTTTTAATTTGGACTCGCAACAAGGTGGTCAAAACAAAAAGAGGACGTGAACAAGCTCTTGGAATTTTGAGACTATGCCTATGATAACACACTGATGTACAAGGAGAAGGTTAAATGCTGGCATGACCGGCACATCAGACGAAAGACCTTTGAGAATGGACAGAAAGTGTGGCTATTTAATGCAAAGTTGAAGATCTTCCCGGGCAAATTAAAGAGCAAATGGACAGGGCCATTCGGAGTTTAAGAAGTGCATGACAGACAGTGGAAGTATTGTGATATCAGAATTGTCTCCTGACGTACAACCATTTGTCATCAATGGTCAGCTGCTGAATCCCTACCTCGATCATGACACTTTCCTTGCCGTTGTCGACTCTATCTAAGTACTATGCACTAAAGGAACATCCACAACAGTAGCAGCATCACAAGATTCAAACAATGTCACTCTAAAACTCTTCCTTCAAGCCTTCATATTTTCTTCTTTTCATTTTCAGTTTCCTTATCCAACAAAAAAAATTGTGTGTGGGTGTCACCCCTTTTTGTCAGACTTCTATACTTACGACGTACTTTTTCCTAAGTATAGGGGGTGTGGGTGTGCACCCCGAGTTTATTCATTCTTTGATCCCCTCCACTATCTCCTCTTTTTGTTTATACTTAGGGATACCTTACCATAAGTATATGAGGAGACAATCCGAGTTGTGATCTGTTCATTTCCACCCTTAACCCTCCCTGCCTTATGTATAGTATGCTATACTTAGGGCTATTAGATCCTAAGTGTAGGGGGGTGGTCGACTTTCATTCATTTATTTCCTCGTTTATTCATTTATTCTTTCAGCTTTTCTATACTCAGTGCGAGTTATGTCTTCTCTTTTTCTCTCTGATCTATGAGGACATAGCTCAAGCTAAGTATAGGGGGCCGTATATACTCTGTATATACTTTAGGCATAACTCGTACTTTCATATAATAAATATGCATCATTTTTGCAAGGGTTTTTCAAACAGTATATATAGATTTTTCAAAACATTTTTGCAATCATTTTCCAAACTCTTTGCAAATCTTTTTTCAAATATTTTAATTTCACACAAAGAAAAGAACTTTTTACAAATAAAACATTTTTACAAAGGTTGAAAACATTTTTACAAAAAGTTTTCCAAACGGGTCAAACCATTTTTCAAATCATTTTGCAAAAAATATTTTAAACCTTACTTATTCATTAATATATATATAAAGAATTTGAGGAATAATATGCATCACAACAAAATTCTTTATTAATTGTTTAAATATATCTATAAAATTAACGAACATATCCCTTGTAAATTATTAAAAACCAACTCTTATAAATATAAGATGCATCCCCGTGTGATTATTTGTACCTATTTTTATCCAAAATATTTTGTTTTCGAAAATAAAAAAAACATTTGCAAAATCTTTTTGAAAAATCCCTAAAAAGTTCAAAAGTTTTAAAGTTGCATGACAAAAATATTTTTCATAGCATTCGCATATCATTTGCATTTTTTGGATTAAGTTTGATAATTGAACATATCTAAGTAAAATACGAAGATGAGAGCTTGGTTGGACCTTAAATCTACCTAATCACAGGAACCTTATAGGAACCAGAATTGAGGTACTTCAAGTCTGGTTGACTTAATTCTTTAAGAATCGTAAGACTTGGTTCAATGTACTCTTGACCGCCTAAGTAGAGTATTTCAGAGCACACACACAACTCTTGTTGATAATGACCTAACATGGACACAAGCACCTTTCACTTAGCTCAATTTAGTTGGAGTGGTGAGGGGATTGGATTTGCCGATATGAAATGTACACAAGTGGAAACATTTGTCCTCGTCTAGGGAGGGCAGTGCACCTAACCCATCTGGTAGCAGTGACTTCTAAAGACAGGAGAGTGTGGGTTGCATTAATGCTTCAAAAGACGGGTAGTCTACTGGATCAAGAGGAAAAAATCCTTATGTAAATGTTGTTGTATACATTTTTTATAAAAAAGGGTTAAAAAGTTAAAATTCCAAAAAAGTGGGCATGCCTGATTGAAAATAAAATGCATGCCAGAGTGTATGTTTGTATAGTCAATAAGAAAGCTTGAGCCTTCAAAGTCATACCATGTGAGCATGCAACTGGGTGACTGGGCTACACTGGTCAAGCATCCTTGGATATGTAGCTACACTGACAACCATCCATTCTTCTCTTCACCTCTGCTTCTTGAGCCGGTTGTCACTTGTACTTAGAAGGGAATACCCTGCTGATGAGTGACCTAATGACTAGGGTTAAGTATCAAAATAAGTCAATGGTCATCATGACCCCAATCAATCGTCTAACGCAACGAGAAAAATAAAACCACTAATAAAAATAAGGAAACCAATGTCAGCGGTCTGGTATTTTGATGTGCCTGGTATAGCTACCAGGGTCGAACATAAGAGCACGATTGAAAAAAAAACCAAGTAGTCAAATTTCAAAAATAATATATATATTTTTAGTGGATTTTAATTTTAATTTTTTTTAATTTTCAGAAAAATGCAAACAAGCACAAATTAGAACACACACAACACTCTTTTGGATATTTTGAAATGATAAAAAATACTCAGAAAATTAAAGTAAAAATAGTTTTGAGTTTTATGGGTTTTGAGATATTTTTGATAATTGTTCTAGATTTTTCAGATGTTTTTGTGATTTTATAAAAATCAAGCAAGGCTCAAATGACAAAATAGTGCACATCCATGACAAAATTGCAAATTGAAAATATTTAAAAAGCCCCAAGATCATGGATGACAATTTTATGATAAAATAGAAATGAAAACCTACAAATAGGGACTAAAAACACAATTTTTATATTTTTATTTGATTTTATATGATTTATAAGTTTTTGGTTGTTTTGTGATTTTTAGGGTTTTTATGATGAATTTTCAAATAAAAATACTGCAGGTAAATCACAATAAACGACAAACAAAAGAATTTTTATGGAATTTTTAACACATTTTTCGAATTGTTATAATTTTTCTAACTTAGACATGACACTTTTTAGGGGTTTTTTAATTTTTAAAAACAAAAATGCAATCGAATCAATCCACCAAAATTACAATAAAAACTACACACTAGCAGGAGCTAACCGTAATTGTTAGGCAATTTTTAGAATTAATTTAATATTTATTATATACAATTAAAGACATGCAATTAAACACATCTCACAAGGACCAAATAGTAAATATTTCATGTTTATGTACCAAAGAGATAACAAGCTAATAAAGCATAGGGATCATACTGCAAAAAGTCTGTGCAACATACGCTCTGCACGTGATCCAAGCTCACAAGGTTGTAAATGCAATTATAAAAACTTCATCCTTCATTAAATAACCAGCAAAGAGTTCCGTCAATATAGTGCAAATAACCCAAAGAGCATGTGGGGACACACATGACTCAGACTCAAAGGGACTAAAATGCAATACTAAAAGGTACGAGGTCCAAACTATAAATATTTTTAACTACACAATTTATTTAAAGGACTAAAGCTAAATACTGAAACGAGCGAGGCAGAAAATAAAATATACCCAAAAGTGGGTACGTGGCGCACACGGAGGGGGGGTGTTGGCATACGGTTCTGATCGAAGCCCAGGGGATCTGACAGCCTGAAGAGAATGTCGCGGACGTGCGTGTCAGATGCGTCAGGGGATCTGATCTAACGGCTCAAAAGCTGCAACTGTCAGGCGATCGTGATCTGATCTGACGAAGGCTTGCTTATCTAACAGAGGAGAGGGGGTCTGCAGGAACACGCCCCAGGCGACCTTCAACAAAGAAAGGATCGAGATCTGTTGCTCTGAAAAAGGATCTGAGAGGTCCGACAATGCCATGGAAGGGCTTCGCGTGTAGTAGAGGGCTCCGATGGAGGAGACGACGGTTGGATGGTCGTGGAGGTGAAGCTCCTCCTGGAGTTGCTCCGCCTGAGCTGATGGGCTATCAAAAGGGACTCCTCGTGCGCTCCAGTACCTGCAAAGGGTTCTATGCTCGAAGACGGAACTCCGACGAAGGTTATTGCATGGATAGATAAAGAGAAGCGACTGGGGGTGGTGCTCGACCTCCGACGAAGGCTGGGGAGAGAGGTCTGACCTTAATCTCGACCTGATGGTTGAGCTTAAGAGTGATCAAGTCATGTAAAGAGATGGGCGATGGTCTAAGGAGTTGATCAGTGCGGATGGATGTCGTTGATGGAGTTCCGACCAGTTGGTCAGAGCTAACAAACAACGGTGAAGGGAGGAATGAAAAAGCGAATCAAACAGGGAAATGCATGAGGTAGGAGTGATACCAGAAGGTTCAGATGGACTTAGAATCTCCAGGAGAACGTGGAATGCTTGGTTATGGCCTCGATCAAGCTGCGACAGGGTGAGAGGCTTCTCGCAACGGCTCTACAGCGACGCGATGAGCTACGCACGCTCGGACCTCCATATGACTCTCCAAGGGAACCTCTGAGAAGTTGCTACTCTCCTGGAATTAGGTACGGGTATGTGGTGGCACGAGGCACGAGATGAAAGGTGTTGAAGGCTGGAGGAAATGTTATATAGGATGCCCATGGTCCCAAAAGATCAGATCTTGGAGCAGAACCCTAGGGTGATCCAACTTCACCTAGGGATCTACAAGGATCGTGGATATCGGGGATGTAATCGGTCATACGAATCGAGGCTAAAGGTGGTTGGGTCCGGGCGCTAGAAAATGGAGAAAGGGCTACGGTTAGAGGAATGGCAACTCGACCCGGCTAGGGGGTGACGTTGACCAAGGTCAACAATACCTCATGGACCAATGAGAATTCAACATGTACAAAATAAAAGGAAATTGAATTAGAATAGTAAATGAATCTAAAATAAAAAGTTTATAAAATAAAAAATGTTTATTATTTTATAAACTATGTTTTTTATGATTTTAATTATTTTTATGAAAAAAATAAGGTATATACAGTATATAATATTATATACATGTATAATATACCTATGTATTATGTACAAGTATTTTTATTTTATTATTTTTGCAAAAATTATTTTTATTTTATATTTTACTTTTTAGACAATAATTTAAGGGATACAAAAAGATTTTTATTTTATTTTTATTAATTAATTAAATGTATAAAATAAATAGTTAATGTATTATACATATATATATATTGTACAAGGGTTTGATTGTTTTTATTTTAATTTTATTTTGTTTTTCTGATTTTTATTTTATTTTTATATTATTTCTAACGCTATATACAAGTGTGTAAATACTAAAATAATTGTTTATCAAAAATAAATAAATAAGTATTATGTACAAGTATAGGTGATATGTACAGTACATAGTGAATCCCTATCTCTTCCTACTTATTTTCTTTGCGATCATGTCAAGGCTTGACCTTCTCTTGGGTTTGGGTCACTCTGTATTTATTCTAAATACAACCTTCTTTTCCTTTTCTCTTTATTCTTTTATTTTTATAAAATAGGTGTTTAATTATGCAATATTAATAATGACATGCAAAGTGTTAAGTTATTGTATTTACAAGTATTTACATGTGGTTTTACCAATAGAAAGAGCTGAAATAAAAGAATAAAAAATGAGAATCGTAGATTCATCATCCCCCCATACTTTACCTTCGCTAGTCTCTCAACAAGCACTTATTTAAAAAAGAAGTGAAAAAAAGGAAAAGAAAAGAAAAAAGGAGGAATCAAAGCTGATTATTAAACTTATCTTCATTAAATTGAAGTACGGAGCTCAGTCAAACCTTTGGATTATTAATTTGGTGGAACCTTAATGGGAAAGAGGTTTAAGACTTAACAGCCTCTAGGTTCCACAGTTCTATGGTCAAGACTCCTCAATAGCCAAGTCAGAACAAGTCTACATACACAAACTCTAATGACTATGCATCTTTCCTTGTACTGTGGAAGTGATATGTAGCTCCCCACCTCATAAATGACAAGAAACAACCTCCCCCAATAAGGTAATTCTAATCCCCCAGTCTAGCATCTCTTTCCTCGAGGAGCAGGGTATTCCCTTTTAAGTTCAAGTTCAACCATCTCAAGATGAGGGAAAAGAAGAGAATGGATCGTGATCAGTGTAGCCACATATCCCTTGGAGCTTAACCAGTGTAGCTAAGTCTCCAGTTGGAAATTTTCATGAGATGAGAAGGTGGAATACATAAGCTTTGCTTATTCACTATATACACTCTGATGAGCATTTTATTTTCAATCAGACATGTCCCCCTTTTTTTTTGGAGTTTTTCATATTTTTGCACATTTTTTTGATGTGCATATATACAACATATTCACATGGTGAAGCATGTACATAAGGAGTTTCTCCTCTTTAGCCAGTAGACTATCCTTCTTTTAAAGCTTTATTGCAACCCACAGACTCATGTCTTTAGACCTCAATGCCACTAGACCAAGTTAAGATGCACATCCCTACCTAGAGGAAGATGAGAGGTTCCGGCTAGCTATACTACCCTCGTATGCTACCCCAAACCAAAGAATTCTGCCTCCTCACCATCTCATCCATGTTGAGCTACGTATAAGGTGTGTGTCCATCTCAAGTCATTATCTCCGAGAGTCATGTGTGCATTGTTAAGTGTACTACTTAGGCTCATCAAGATGACATGTGAACATAGCCTAGGGGAATCAAGGAGTTAAGTCACTATGGAGTTGAAAAGTCTTAACCCCAAATCCTATAAGGTTCCTCTGAAGTTAAGTGGATTAAGGTCTTAACCAAGCTCTATCTTTCAATTTAATTCTAGACTATTTTAAATGTCAACTATAATTCAAAGAATGCACACACAAATATTTACAAAACTCTTTTTGGAGAAAATTTTAAAATATGCAATTTTTTTTTGGAAATTTTGAAGAGAAGTTTTGTAAACTATTTTACAAACTTTTACAAATAAAATTTTGCAAACTTTTATTTTTCAAACATTTTTCAAAAATTTTGTACTATATACATAATTTTGATACAAAAATATTTACAAATATTTTACAATCAAAATCATTTTTACAAAAGTTTGTAAAAAACTAATTTTTTAAAAAAGGGTATTTACAAAGCTTTATATATAAAATATTTTTGAAAATTTTTGTTAATTTTACTTTTTTGTTTTTAGCCATATTATTAACACACTCACACAAATTACGAGTTATGGTTGAACTATATATACAATATATACGACACCCCCATATCCTTAGCTCGAACGATGTCCTAAGAGTGATCAAAGAGCCATGAGTGGAAGACATAACTCGTGGTGAGTATCGAGAAGTGAAAAAATGCTATACTACAATGCCGAATGAAATAATGTAATGAATGAAATGAATAGGCATCGGTGATTCCCCCCATACTTAGGATCAAATATTCCTAAGTATTGAAGACTGTACACAAGGGGAGAACCAATGACTAGGATGTACGGGTATTACCTCCCCTATACTTAGGGTAAAATATCCATAAGTATAGGCAACAAAATAGAGTTAATCAAATCAAAGGGCTAATCACAGATCTGATACCCCCCTTTACTTAGGGTAAAACACACCCTAAGTATAGCATAATCATAAGATGAAGATGGGGTATTAGACAAAAGAATGAATGGTACGAACAATATGGATCTATACAACTGTGAAGGAGAAGTGAAAATCAGGCATGAGATGCAAATGATGTGAGTTAAAGACCGCATCTCATGCAAAATGAATAGGGGCAACGCCAACGATCATCGGATTATGATCAAGATAAGGCTTCAGGCGTTGGTTGTTAACTCAAAAGGTGGAATCAGATGACAACGCATAAGTTCCCTTTCATTTGCTTTGTAATTTCCCTAGAAATAATCTCAACTTGGCATAAAATACCATACTCTCTGATTTGGCTCAAACTATTTATGGCTGATATGAGAATCATGCCATATTTTCACTCTATCGTTGTATTGTAGGCTATTCGAGAAGGTTGTGTCTCTCAACTCTTCCAAGGCTTCCAACTCTGCTTTCCTTTGCTCTCCTACACTCTTGGGATCCGATAATAACTCCGTGACTGCCCAAAGTGACTTATGCTTGATTTACATAGGTAAATGGTATGGCTTGCCATAAATGAGACGAAAGAGAGATGTGCCCGAAGGTGTTATGAAGGAAGTCCTATAGGCCCACAAGACCGAGTCCAAAAGTTGTGACCAATCCTTTTGGTCTAGGCGGATGACCTTTCTGCAATATAGTCTTGATCTCCCTATTCGATACTTCAACAAGACCATTGATTTGAGGGTGATATGGAGTGGCAACTCGATGATCAATGTTGAACTCGTTAGCAAGGGCCCTTACCTTGTCATTGCTAAAGTGACCCCCCCGTCTGATATCAAAACTTTAGGTACCCCGAACTGTGAAATGATATTTTTCCTCAAAAATCTGCATACGATTTTAGCATCTGCGTCTCCGGCGGGGATGGCCTCAAAACAATGATTCACATAATCTACAACAAGGAGAATGTATTCGAATCCCTGACTCTTAGGTATTGGACCCATGAAATTGATGCCACATGCATCAAAAACCTCACAGAAGTGAATGGGCTACATCGACATAATATCATGCTGTCCACAAGTACCCATCCTCTGACAGTCAGTGCACCTCTTCACGAATTCATCATAATCCTTGAATAGGGTAGGCCACCATTGGCCGGATTGGAGAACTTTCTGTATTGTCTGTCTCCCAGAATGTTATCCTCCTGCCTCAAGCTTGTGGCAGTAAGTGAGGATGTTGTGGTTCTCCTCCTGAGGAATGCACCAACGCCAGACACTACCCCCTCCCCCCTTTTTGATAAACGGTGTGATCCTCCCAATGGTACGTCTTGGCCTTCGCAAGGAAGTGAAGATGCTTTTGTGATTTTATAAAAATCAAACAGTGCTCAAAATACAAAATAGTGCACAACCAGGACCAAATCGCAAATTAAAAATATTTAAGGTGCCCCAAGGTCTGGATGACATATTTATGATAAAATAGAAATGAAAATCTACAAACAGGAAGTGAAAAAACAATTTTAAGATTTTTCTATGATTTTATATGATTTTTATAAGTTTTTGATTGTTTTGTGATTTTTAGGATTTTATGACGAATTTTCAAACAAAATTAATATTGAAGGTAAAGCACAACAAAAGACAAACACATGATTTTTTACGGAACTTTTAACACATTTTTCGAATTTTTATAAATTTTTAACTTAGACAGGACACTTTTTAAGGGGTTTTCAATTTTTAAAAATAGAAAATGCAATCAAATCAATCCATCAAAATTATAATAAAAACAACACACTAGCATGAGCTAACTGTAATTTTTAGGCAATTTTTAGAAATAATTTATTATTTATTAAATACAATTAAAGACATGCAATTAACCACATCTCACAGGGACCAAATAGTAAATATTTCAAGTTTACGTACCAAAGATATAACAAGCTAATAAGGCATAGGGGCCATACTGCAAAAAGTTCGCGCAACATACGCTCTGCACGTGATACATGCTCATAAGGTATAAATGAAATTATAAAAACTTCATCCTTTATTCAATAACCAGCAAAGAGTTCTGACAATATAATGCAAATAACCCAAAGAGCACGTGGGGACACACGCGACTCGGACTCGGAGGGACTAAAATGCAATACTAAAAAGTATGAGGTCCAAACTGTAAATGTTTTTAACTACACAATTTATTTTAAGTACTAAATCTAAATACTGAAACAAGCGAGGTAGAAAATGAAATATACCGAAAGTGGGAACGTAGCACACACGAAAGAGGGCGCTGGAATACGGTTCGGATCGAAGCCTGGAGGATCTGATGGCCTGAAGAGAATGTCGTGGATGTGCCTGTCAGTTGCGTCAGGGTCTCTGATCAAACGGCTCAAAAGCTGCAACTATCGGGCGGTTGTGATCTCATCTGACGGAGGCATGCTCATCCGACGGAGGAGAGGGGGTCTGCAAGAACACGTCCCAAGCGACCTTCAGCAGAGCAAGGATCAAGATATGTTGCTCCGATGAAAGATCTGAGAGGTGCGGTAGTGTCGTGGAAGGGCTATGCATGTAGTGGAGGGCAACAATGGAGGAGACAATGGTTGGATTGTCATCGAGGTGAAGCTACTCCTAGATCTGCTCCGCTTGAGATGATGGGATATCAAAAGGGGCTCCCCGCGTACGCCAGTACCTGCAAAGGGTGCTATGCTCGAAGATGGAACTCCAACAAAGGTTATTGCATGGATGGATAAAGAGAAGCGACTGGGGGTGGTGCTAGACCTCTGGCAAAGGCGAGGGAGAGAGGTATGACCTTAATCTTGACTTGATGGTCAATCCTAAGGGTGATCAGATTGTGTAAGGAGATGGGCGATGGTATAGGGAGTCGATCGGTGCGGATGGATGTCGATGGTGGAGTTCCGACCAGCTGGTCGGAGCTAGCGAGTGGCGGTGATGGGCGGAATGGAAAAGTTAATCGAACATGGAATGCGGGAGGTAGGAGTGATACCTGAAGGTTCAGATGGACTCAGAAGCTCTAGGTGAAGGTGGGATGCTAGGTTATGGCCATGATCAGGCTGCAACAGGCTGAGAGACTTCTCGCGGTGGCTCTCCGGCGACGCGACGAGCTATACTCGCTCGGACCTCCAAATGATGCTCCAAGGGCACCTCCGAGAAGATGTCACTCTCCTGGAAGTGGGTAGGGGTCTGTGGTGGTGTGAGGAATGAGCTGAAAGGCGCTGAAGGCTAGAGGAGATGTTATATAGGATGCCCAGGGTCCCAAAAGATCAGAGCTTGGAGCGGAACCCTAGGGCGATCCAACTGCTCCTAGGGATCCGGGAGGATCGTGGATATCAGGGCTATAACCGTATGCAAGAATCGAGGCTAAAGGTAGTCGGGTCATGGAACTAGAAAATGGAGAAAGGGCTCCGGCGAGAGGAATGGCGATCGACCCTACTTGGGGGTGACGTTGACCGTGGTCAACAATCCCTCGTAGACCAATGAGAATTCAACATGTAAAAATAAAAGGAAATTGAATTAAAAATAGTAAATGAATTTAAAATAAAAAGTGTATAAAATAAAAAAAACATTTATTATTTTATAAACCATTTTTTATGATTTTTAATTATTTTTATGAAAAAAATAAAATGAGGTATATATAGTATATAGTATTATATACGAGTATAATATACCTATGTATTATGTACAAGTATTTTTATTTTATTGTTATTGCAAAAATTGTTTTTATTTTATATTTTATTTATTACATAATAATTTAAGGGATATAAAAAGGTCTTATTTTATTTTTATTTATCAATTAAAGGTGTAAATAAATAGGTAATTTATTATATACATATGTATTTTGTACAAGGGTTTGATGATTTTAATTTTATTTTTATTTTGTTTTTCTGATTTTTGTATTATTTCTAAAGCTATATACAAGTGTGTAAAGAATAAAATAATTTTATTTTGTCAACAATAAATAAATAAGTATTATGTACAAGTATCGGTGATAAGTACAATACATAGTGAATCCCTCTCTCTTCCTACTTATTTTTTTTGCAATTAGGTCAAGGCTTGACCTTCTCTTGGGGTTTGGGTCACTCTATATTTATTCTTAATGCATCCTTCTTTTTCTTTTCTCCTTATTCTTTTATTTTTACAAAATGGGTGTTTAATTATGCAATATTAACAATGACATGCAAAATGTTAAGTTATCGTATTTACAAGTATTTACATGTGGTTTTGCCAACAAAAAGAGCTAAAATAAAGAATAAAGAATGAGAATTGTAGATTCATCACCCCCTTCTCGAGGAAAGAGTTGTTGGATTGGGGAATCATTGGGTTGTCATGCTGAAGAAGTCAATCTCTTTGTCATTTCAGTTGAGGGGAGCCACTATCAAATACATTGTACACATGAGATTCATAGTTTTAAGGGTTTGCGTATGAGTTCAAGTATTCTGACCTGGCTATTGAGGAAACTTGAGCAGAGTTTTGGGAGTCTTGAAGGGTGTTGTGTTTCAAATATGATTCCCAATAAGGTTCCGACCACACCAAAATTCCAAAGATCTGACTTAGGCTCCAAACTTTGATTTTATAAAGACAAGTTTGAAGATTAAATTTAATCCACTTTCTTTCTTTTTCTTTTCTCTATTCTTATTTTTCTGCACTTACTGCATAAGTGTTTGCTAAGGACTAGCAAAGGCAAGTATGGGGGGGGTGATGAATCTCCATTTCATCACCTTTATTCTACCATTTTTACCTTAAAAACCCAAGTCAATGCATGTAAATAGCATTATTTTGCACATATTAACATTCTTCATTATTTGTCCCAGTTATTGTATATAAAATATTGTTTTTAATGCCAAAATTATAGAATAAAGAAAAGAAAAAAAAAACAAAAGACCAATGGTATTTTATGACCCTAAACCCTAGACTCCTAGGCATCTTGATGACTGTGTCGACAAGGAATAAAGTAGGGGGAGATAAGGGCCAATAATACAATAAAAATCTCATTTATTCATTCATCTATTATTCATTTTGGGACCTATTTTATTTTCTACTTTTTACACCTCAAATAAAGAAACTTTGTACATAAAAGTTATAGATAGTAATACGTAGAAAATTACAAAATTTATTTCATATAAAAATAATTTGCAATGTACTTTTTATACATAGAATAAAAAGCCAAAACCCAATCTTCCCAAACCCATATCTCTCAAATAAAAACTCCTATTGTACAATGTACAAGAATAAAATATTCATTTTATTTATTCTTTATTATTTTTATAGTTTTACATTTTCATAATTTTGACTATTCATAGTTTATATACATAACAAACCTAGAATAAAACCCTTAAGAAAACATAAAAATAAAAAATGTACAAAAATACATAGATAAAACACATATACTTATACCTATATAATTTATACGCATATTTATTTAATTATACAAATAACATCAGAAAAATATAATAAAATTATCTTTAAACATCTAAAAATAAGTTGTAAATATATAAAATAGGATAATAAAATAATAAAATCAAAAATACAAAATAAAAAAAATACAAAATAAAAATACAAAACATAGATGAAGATATCTATAAATATACCCCTAAAAGATTACTTGTAAAAAATAACACAAAAAATAAATAAAAATCATATTAAAATACTACATAAATTAATAAGAAATTTATTTTATTTTATAATCAAAAAATATAAAATCATCTACTATTTGTAATTATTTATTTTCGAATAAACTGAGCCTTTTTGTCCTGTAGTGTCCATGGTGGACCAATAAGGACACTGGGACTGTTGACCTCGGTCAGCAACCTCTCTCTTCTTCGAGTTGCAAGAATGCCAGACTCTCGAATTTCATCCTTTTTTCTGTGGGTGATCATGAAGCTCTGGTGAGGCGTGATGCACGATTCATGGAGACTAAGCACACTTAATTCATGCTTTGGCCAAGGATCTAATCAAATCCTCTCGATCCGTTCGCATGCCCTTGATCAAGAAGTCCCTGTCTCCTTGTCTATAAATAAGAACATCCCTTTTTCCTTCGCTTCTGGATCCTTCTCTGAGCCCGGAAGACTACCATTGTAAGTGTGAGTGTGTTCCTGGTGACAACAGGAGCATCACCGAGCCTTGGGCGTGCTCCTCGAGCGAGGCGGAGTGATCCACGGTTTCTCTCCGACCACCTCTATTACCGTAGCAATCCCCAGATATGAGCTGCATCTTTTCGTATCAGTAGTTAGCTATAGCTTGTTGCTTTCCATTTACATCTTTTATTCCTACCTTTAATCGCTTTAGTAGTATAGATTAGGGCTAATCCGCTCGCCGGAGCGCTAGAGCTCCGACCATGTTCTCACTGTGAACCGCGTGATCTCTGACCCACCTTTCCATCCCATCATCTTTCCCTTTTTGTTTCTCCACGACTTCCATCGCTCTAGTCAACCAAATCACTCATGTGATTTGTAATTCAATGTTCCTCCTCCTCCATACATCGGAGCATCACCATTCCATCCACCCAGTGCACATCACATCTTCAACACCGATCGAGGTGATTCACCCCAAGCCAGAAAACCTTTTCGTGCAGGTGCCAATGCAAAAGGACTGCTTCTGAAGCTCAATCGCATCTAGACGAGGGACCCCGAGTGTTTTCTTCCTCCCCGACGTGTCGGGACCCATCGTTGAGTCCTGGATCTTCTGGAGTACCTCGATCGACGCGGACGAGTCCCTCGATGGTGTAGAGCCAAAGAAATCCATCAGAAGCTGCTGGTGGAAGGAGGAATTGTGGCACGAAGTTCATGGAAGGCCACCTTCTTCCTTGTTCTTCATGTGAAGCAGCTATGTCCGATGACAGGGGCAGTCCCAGTTTTAATCTCAGCCATCCACGCCCCTCTCCCCTCAATCGTTGATGAAAAGCTACGATCTGATCCTTAGCATCAATCGGCGAAGGGGTATCGGGAGACGACAGCGTGCCACGTGTATAAATGAAGCTCATCTGGTCATCCATCTCTACATACATTGGGCGTAATTTACACATCTTCCCCCGCCAATTTTGTATTTATTTATTAGTTTGCTAAATAAATTGGACCTTTTACATGAAAGGCCCCTGTATTTATTGTAAATTGCATTTGGGTCCAGTCCACATCACCTCACGTGTCGTCCCACATGAGGTGCGAAATTGCAGAAGCACCCTTTCGGGTTTTTGTATTTAATGTTAGTCCATTAAATTTTAATATACGTTCTATATTTCAGGGAAAATTGCATGAATGGTTTGGACATTTATTTTATTTGCAAATATGCCCTTCCCAGTCTATGTATTTTTGGGGTTTTAAAAATTAACATTCATGCTCTAAAAATGGAAAATTAGGGATAGATGCCTGCTAACATGTACATTCATGCCTCATTTTTGTTTTACATTTTGGGCATTTTAACTATTTATTAAAATTAAAAGGAGCAAATTTGTGTCCATGTCTAATTTATAATGTACCATAAAAATAAAAAAAAACATTTTGAAAAATTCCCCCTAGAAATGTATGTTGTGTATTTAAGTATTTATTAACCCCAGACCAAAAATCCCCTAAAATAGAAAATGACTAAAAATCAAAAGCTCCAAAATTCTTTATAAAAATATGAAAAATCACAAAAAATTCCAAAAATATGTTTTTATTTCTCAATTTTATTTATATTATTATCTACCTATTAAAATTTATTTGAAGTATTTTAGTCTTATTTTGCTATTTTTAACCTTCATTTCAATCTTGGCCTATTATTTAATCCCTGATTTAGGATATTTTTATTTTACAAATCCATAAAATTAGCAAAAATTCCTGAAATATCACAAAAATAGTATAAAAATGTATAAAACACCAAAAAATTATTTCTGTATTTTATTTACTTTTTCCAATATTTATAATTGTATTACTCTATATGGTATATATAGCCTTATATAGCCTATTATCTATTAAAAAGAAAAAGGAATATAAAAAAATATATGTAAAAATATTAAAAAAGTAATATAAAATAAAAAAATATAAATTTAAAAATCCAATATATATATGTATATGTATAACGGACATGCTTGTACATAAGATACATTGATTTGCAATAATCGTAGGCTATCTATTTTGCTCTCTATGGTTCGACCTCTACATGATTACTTGCTATACACTTGATTTTGTAGAGAATAATAAATTTTTACTCAATTTTTCTATTTATTTCTTGACTTATATTGTGGGTTAATCTATGATCAATCGAGGTTTAGTCTGACATCGCTTCGACGACTGTCAGTCTGCCTTGTGGATAGACATGACTTCAGCTAAACCTAGGTTATCAATGGGTATTAATTTCATGGTCCCATTTCCTAACAGTCAGGGCTATGAATACATCCTGTGTGTCATGGACTATATGAGTGGATGGGTGGGAGCTATCCCTGCTTGAGTCGTTGATAGTCACATAGTGTGCCGGTTTTTGAAAGATAATATCATCTTGCCATTTAGGATACCAAAGGTTTTGATATCAAACGAGGGTAGACACTTCATTAATAAAGATGTTAATAAATTAGTGAACGAGTACGACATCGATCATCGTGTTGCTTATCCTTATCATCCTCAATCCAATGGCTCGATAGAATTATCGAATAAAGAAATCAAGACGATCTTGTAAAAACTTGTGAGGCTGGACAGAAAGAACTAGTCACAAATTCTGGATTCAGTTATCTGGGCTTACAAAACCACCTACAAGTCTCCTCTAGGCATGCATCCATACCTTCTTGTCTATGAAAAGCCATTCCATCCGCCCGTGGAACTCATTCAAAGATCTCTTTAGGTAGTAAATTTATGTAACCTTGACTCACATAAAGGTGATCAGAATAGAAAACTGGATCTGAACAAGCCCCTAGAACTCAGAAACTACATGCATGATAATAACTTGATGTACAAAAGAAGGTCAAACATTGGCAGGACCATCACATAAGATGAAGATCTTCAAACCTAGAAAGAAAGTATAGTTGTTCAATGTGAAGTTGAAAATATTCCCAGGAAAATTGAAGAGTAAATGGGCATGGCCATCCATAGTCAGAACTGTGCGTGATAATAGAAGTATCCTCATATAAGAATTGTCAGCTGACACACAACCATTTATCGTCAATAGTCAACTGCTGAAGCTGTATTTAGAGAACGATACATTCCTGGTCATTGTCGATTCAATTCAAGTGGTGTTTGATGAAGATATCTCTACAGAAGTAGCCGTGCCAAACAATGCAGATAAAATATCTTTGATTGATTTTCTTCTTTTCATTTTTTTCCTATTCTTTTATTATTCCGGGTGGCACTCATCCCATTCATCTATGCTATAATGAGGATATGCTTCATCCTAAGTATAGGGGGACGAGTGTATTCGAGTTATTCGTTATTCTTTCTCTATCGTGTCTCTCAACTTGTTCATATTCTATCTATACTTAGAGATATTTTACCCTAAGTATAGAGGGGACAAGCAAAGCCCATTAATTTCTTACATTTTGATCCTCGATCATTCCTATTTTGTATACAGTCTACTGTAATTAGTATTAGTTGACCCTAAGTATAAGGGGAATGACCGACTTCTCATTGTTCATTTAGTTGTTGCAGTATAGACTTTCCTATACTCAGCACGAGTTATGTCTTCCTTTTTATCGTTGATCACTATGAGGACATAGGTCAAGCTAAGTATAGGGGGTCATATATATGTTGTATATACTTTAGTCATAACTCGTACTTTCGTTATTTTGAATAATATGGCTAAAATACTATATAGGTAAGGGAATACTATTAATAAACTGTAAAGAGTGCTCTTTAAAAATGTTTAAAATTTTTCAAAAAATTCTTTGTAATATGTTTAATAAACCGATTTAAAAATGTTTTGCAAAATAATTTGAAATATTGTTGGAAAATCTCTTGAAAAATATTTTTAAAACCATTTGGAAAACTTTTTGTAAACAAACTTTTGTAAAAATCTTTTATAAATATTTGTTAAAAAAATATTATTTCTATGAATACATTTTTGAAAATTCACTTTGCAAATGATTTGGAAAATAGTTGTAAAAATATTTTGAAAAATTCATATATACTATTTGAAAAATCCTTGCCAAATGATTTTCAAATTTTGTAAATGTTTATAAAGAGTTTGTATAATTATTTGCAAAAATAAAGTTTCAAAATTTCCATAGAATCATTTTCAGACTATTTTGAGAATCTTGTACATAATTATATCAAATAAAATTCTTTGTAATAATATGAATAATCCTTTTATAAGAAATCTGTGAATAATAACTAACACTTAACTTATGTACAAAATCCCAGTGTGAATCCATACTCAATTCTTGTAAATATGCCACTCTCCCATGTAAATATTTGTATATACTTTCACTAAACTTTATTAAAAAAATTCCCTGAAAAATTTAAAAATTTCAAAACCTACAAAAATTTGTGAACAGTTTTCAAAAACCCCACAAAAATTGTAAAGCTTTTTCAAAATTCTATAAAAAATCAAAATCAAAAAATAATTTCACAAAGGATTTTCTTTTTATTGCATCTACATTTTTCAAAATGATCTAGACAATTGAACAAGTCTAAATAAAGTCTGAAGATGGAGCTTGGACTAGACCTTAATCCACTTAATTTCATAGGAACCAATTAAGGTATGGAATTGAGATGCTTTAGGTTACCTTGACTTAATTCTTTAGATTCCATGAGATTGTGTTCATGAGTCGATTCAATGTGTCTAACCAGAGCCCTTCATGTCATCCGTACGACTCTTGAGATAGTGTCTTGACTAGAAACCTCGCAGTCAGCACTAAGCTCAACCCAAATGGATTGATGAAAAATCTTGGAGTCTAAGTCGAGACGATACTAGACTGCTTCGTCAAGGGTAGCTTAGGAAACATTCTTGAGAACTTTCAAAATCGATACTTCAACCAACTTCCTATGGTAGAGTGGACATCTAACGACTGGATTTAGATTACAATAATGCTTCGGATGAGGAATGGTCTACTAGCACAACTTCTCTCAAGACCCCAAAACATGGGTGGGCCAAAAGATTCTATATACATAGGGTCAAAATAAGAATGCAGAGCAATGCTATACAAAGAAATATCCAAAAAGAAGCCTATACCGAAAAATTTCACAAAAATATTGAGCTTCCAGAAAAAGCATGCTTCCTAACCTTAATATGATTATGAACACACTAAGAATCCAAAGGTCTTAACCATGCTTCAAACTTTGATTTTATCAAGGCCAGTTTAAAAGTCAAAATTGTTCCAAGTTATTTCTATTTCTTTTCTTTATTTTCCTTTTTGCACACTCATTAGCATACACGTTTATTAGGGACTAACAAATTCAAGTATGGGGGGGGGGGTGATGAATCTCCATTTCATCACCTTTTTTATTTCATTTTGGCCTTAAATCCCTAGTTAAATGCATGTATATAACATTAATTTGTACAAAATAACACTTAATAAGTGACAATAAATAATGTATAAAAATATGTATCTAATTCTAAAATATAAGAATAAAGGAAAGAAAAGAAAATGAATAAAGTGTCAAAGACATTGAGTGACCCTAGACCTTGAGACCCAGCCATCATGGTGACTTGGTCGGCACAGAATAAAGTAGGGGGAAATAGGGTGGCTAATTGTATAGAAAACATCTCAAAATCCAAGTTATTTTTACCAAATAAATATATTTTGGGACCTATTTTATTCTTTATTATTTACACCTCAAATTAATAAACTTTGAACATGGAAAGTGTACATAAAAATACAAAGAAAAATATAAAATTGATTTCACTCATAATACACAGTGCACTCGAGGTACAAAAAATAAAATGCCATAAACAAAACTTCCCATACATGTATCTTCTATGTGCATACTCAAGTTTGACCAAACTAACCTTTATTGTATATAAAATTTAATTATCTATTTAATGAAGGTGGTTTCATTTAATTTGGAGTTGATATGCAAAAGTTGGCTTGTGGGTCACTATTGTTTAGTATACATGTATATAATATTCATTATATTCATTCTTTATATTTTGAACTTTCTTATATTTTTCTATACTTGAAAATATTGTTCAAAATACATGTAAATAGTAATAATAAAATAAAATTATTAAAAATTCATCAAAATAAACAATGTATGATAATATATAGGTAAACTATACCTATATTATACATACACATATTTAATTAATTAAATAAATTCAGAAAATAAACTAAAAATATGTAAATGTGTAATTAAACAAATTATAAACATATAAATTATGCACATAAAATAATAGAATATAGAATAAAAATAGAAATACATCAAATACAAGTATATATACCTATGTATATACATGTAAATATGAGCACATAATAAATGAGTTTGTAAAAATAAATAAAAATCAGATTAAAATACTATATAAAATAACAAACATTTTTTTGTGTTTTAACCTAAAAATAATAAAATCATATACTCTTTTAAATCTAATTAATAAGAGATTTTAACCCATCTTTTTTCTTGTTGGTCCACGTGGACCAACCAGGGAGCTTGGACTGTTGACCCAACAAGTAAATTGTCCAGTCTCTGCCTCCCTTCTATGTCAGAGTCTCACGACTCTAACTTTCTCCATTTTTTGGAAGTGATCCATGGCTCGAGAGCCCTTGGTTCCTTCACCAACCTCTCTCCCATACTTCCCTCTAACTCGCCATTACCCTACCATCCACCAACTCCACCTCCCTCGCACACCATCGCCCCTCGAAGCACCCTCCATCCCTATGCATAAATAAGGAGCTCCACCCCCTTTTTTGAATTTAATCTCCACTTTAATCATGCAACCCTAATAGGACTCCAGGTTATCAAGATATCGGTGACAACTTGGATAGAATCGGGTGATCTGAGGTTCGCTGGAGCTCCTCCAGTTGAGCATTCTTCTGCTCCATGGACCCCTAGGTATAAGCTACTATGTAGTTTTCTTTATCACATTTTTATCTGCAAATAAGTTTAGCCTTTAATTTTTGCATTTAACTCGTAACTTAGATTAACTTAGAGATCTTAGGTTGGCCGGAGCTTCGTCTCTAGATTGAATTCACCCATTCCCGTATATTTCTGTCTTATCACTAGGGTGACACACCTGTATGTAACTGACGAAAAGATTGTTTTATCGCCAAACTAAAAATGAAAAGATAACTGATTGGACCTTTGTGATCTTTATCGTGTAAAGTTGGTGAAATAGGGTTTTGAATTGTGAATTGTATTGTGTACATTCAAAAAACTTTACACTTGCAAATAATTGATTTAGGTCCATGAATCATTCTCTACCTTCATTTATGAAGATGCCGGAATATTGATATTCATACTCAGACTCTATGGGTTAAGCTTACATGACCATGTCCCGGCCATCTTCATCATTGTTTTATTTTAGAAGAACCATATCTTTGAGACAATTCTTTCCAATCATCATCCACTTCCTCTTCACATGATCCACTCCACGAACCCACTTCTTCTATGGTTGAAACTTTAAGTTATGATCGACTCGCAAATCCAGAATTAAATGAATATTTTATGGACATAATGGAGCAAGCAGATTTGAGGATGGAAAGGAGCATAACCTAACTTGAAAGAGATGGAATTCTTGATTACGGTCGACAATTCATTATTTCTACCATTCCTGATTCGGGATGACTCTCTTCCCGAGTGCGAACACTTTTCCTTTGACCCCACACTTGAAATTTCGACTTTATGGAAATATGACTCATGACCAAACCATAACCACATGGAATAACTATTACTCGGCTTGGTATAGCATGCCAGAGTCACGATGTGATGCGTATGGTTATTCCTCTCCTAGTCATGAGATACTTGTAGGTGATATAACTCAAATTAGTTAGAGTCGATGCTTAAATTGATCAACTTAATAGTATCATCCAAATGGTTAAAGAAATGATTAAAAACCAAGAAGGAGTGAGGATAAGACAAAGTAGACCCGGGACACATCGTGTGCAACATATTTAGACACAGATACCACATGCACCTGAGTCCACTAGTCACTGACTATTCCATTGTCTCTACAAAAAACACCAAAAAATTTAAAAATCAGGAAAATAAAAAGTTTGTACAACACTGAAATGGAAGCATTATGCAAAAGCCTAATATTAGATCTTTCATTAATCAAAGCCATAGAGTATGTGCCCGAACTTCAGAGATCTATAAAGTGTTGATTATCACCGAAGAAGACAAGCAAGAAGTAATCAATAATCGAATTTCATCTAATTAATATGGCCAGTTTATTAGTAATGACTCAGAAAATAAAAATCTATAAAATTAAGTAGTTGACTATGATTAATTGTGAAATTGAGGGATACCGAGTTTACTCATGTTTGGTTAGATGACGACTCCACCATAAACATCCGTTTGAAGTCCGTGATTAACCAACTCAGACTCGGACAACTTAAGAAGAATATAGTGATCATTCAACTTCCAGATTGATCCATAAAAAGATCGAGATGAATTGTTTTTGTTGTCATGAACATCCAAGGTGTCAAACATAGAGTGGACTTTATTATCCAACCATTGAGAATTGAGGAGAGTTGACTCAATCTCCGATTATTTTTGGAAATACATTCTTAGTCTTTGCTTGAGTGAAAATCGATTGTGAGACTCAAAAATTTCCAAACAAGGAACAAAATGATTAAATTCTCAAGGACACAACCAACCCTGAGACAACCAAACAAGACACAGAAAACTATGACAAAGAGGAGACCACATAGTCAAGAACTTCACATGATCAAACCTCTCCTCATGAACCACTGACTCAAGACATGATCCTGGGAAAGACACCTAAGAAGCCGACTGTCGAGACAACCAATGTTACCACTAAGGTGAATGATCATTATTTAGACACATTCAATTCACCAAATATGAACATAATCATTTCAGATTTCCTTGATCACTACGGTGATTCGATACATGAGCCTACCAAACCCAAACCAACTGAGAGTACTATCACGTATCCAAGACGTGTACTTACCTTATAGAAGATAATCAATAGACAAACTAATTCATATGATGAAGAACCCATGGCCAGCACCTCATAGACTTAGTTTAGAGTCTTCACATACTCTAGTCTGGTTGCTAGTGGAGGGGAGAAGCATTCTGACCTCCCTCCTCTCCTTGTTTCAGGTTCTAGCAAACCGACTAAATACGAAACTATAGACATGGAGCTTTCTAAAGATTCTTCTCCAGGTTTTGTAGACTGATGGAACTGATAATATATGACCAGTCATATACCTCTTCACGGGAATATTCATTATCGAGGTCGAGTTGGTTAACCATACGAGTGAGCACAATTTGAGTGAGTAGTTGATGTGTAAAATTAGTTGGAGAACCTCAGCCGAACTGTACTATTCTTATGAGGATGACTCTGACGATGGATGGGAATCTTATTCTTATTCTTCACATCTTTCATATCCATATTCCCTGTCACGTCACTCTTGCAAGAAGGTTTGTTGAAAACCTCCTTGATCCTCTGTACATTCTCTCTTGGTATCATCGATTCCCTTGAACTTCTTCTATACTTAGGCAAAGGAGTGAGTATAGGGAGCACTGATACCCACCATGTGTATACTCAACATACTCTTCTTGCCCTCGTCCACCTTGTTTTTGCCTTTTGAAGGCTAGAGTTTGGACCTTAACACATCACGGAAGCATGAAGATCACATCATATGCAATCAAGAGCGAGTAGTCATACTAGTTGCTCAGGGTAGGGAAATTAAAAAATTTAAATGATGAAACCACATGATCAGAGAACAATTCTCAAATCATTTAATCAAAGATCACAAACGAGTTCTAGGAATACCTCCTCAATCTTGGATGTGATTGCTAATATATAAAGTAAGAGATTCTCCTGTCTCAAGTTTGATCTGACGAAGATCGCACTTACGGGCATGTAGATGAGACATGTGATTCCCGTAATCCATGTTGATGATCCAAGCTTGGAGTCAATAATTTTTCTGAAGAAATATAATGCCTTCTTCACGATCAAGAAGCACTGATGATGGAGGAGATCCACGAGCAACCGATCCAACAGCACAATGGCATCGTGATGATGGCATGTTTCTCTAGGTCAACATGTGGACGACCAACTGTTGAGTGTGTGTGTGGATGACTATGAGAATGAGAGAGAGAGAGTTTCTCTTCGTAATGTTGATGTATAGTGTGTGTAAAAGAAAAGAATAGGTCTACCCTTTCTTTTATACTAAATTGGATAGTGTGAATGCACCCCTAATTCAAATTAATGGTTGAGATTTTGTTGTAAAAATTTACAGCAACAATAAATTTAATTTAAAAGATATTAAATATATTGTAAATAATCTTAACATATTTAGTTTCAACTAAATCAAAAATCACCCAATTGAAATAGGACTATAGAGCCTCCTTCCGTCTAATGGGAAAGGAGATAGCCTCCTTCCCCTTATACATGGTGGACAACCACCTTGATTGGAGAGAGAAAACATCTATCCAATCCTAATGCAATCTTATTGCATTATGTCTTATTTCATGAAATCTACTATTAACAAAAAATCACCAAATAATTATTGCAAATTATTTGTGATATTTACAAACAAAAACCATTTACAATTATGAATCAAATTCAGTCACCCAATAAAATATAAATTACATTTACAATTAATTATACAATGTGAATCCAATTCACATCAACATTTAATTTGTAAATCTTATTTACAATTAACTCTCTCTAATATATTATAAATCACATTTATAATGTTTATTATTAATATGTGTAGTGATATCCACATTATCCATATCGTCAACAATTAAATCACATTTAGTTATCTTGGATGACTCTTCTCATGTGCCCAAATAATATGATTCACATTCACACTATTCATGATAATTAAATCACAATAACCGTAACTTTTCCTTAATGCTCAGATACATTATCAATAATGAAATTATTCTCGAATTCTTTCAAGAAGAACATGCTTTCTCCGCAGATACTTGGAGATAAGGACAGGGCGATTGTACATTCCATATATACATACTTAGATATTCAGATTATATCTCAAATCCAAATCAAGGGTCCTCTCAAAGATGTTTGATTAAATCAAAGCCATAAATCTAATCTCCTCATTGTATCTGAATCGTATTCAGATCAATGTCCAACATTTGGACTAAGATCTGATTACATCTATATTGAGAGGAGTCACTAAAATCCAAACTTGTTTCATTACTCCCTAGGAATGGAAGTGTCATGGTTATACAATCGTTTGCGATAACATCACCCTTGTGTGTTCCTAATACCCGTACATCCTGCATACTGGAAGACCTAGAATAAGCCTGAAGTTTTAGATCTTATTTAGATTGTCTTCTTCAGGGTTTTATCATTAAGTTTTTCATTTGATCATTGGGAATTCATATCAATCATAAACTTTTCCAAATCATATATCATACTTAGGTACTGATCATATACTTTCCAAGAACATATATCAAACCTACAAACTCAGTCAAGCTTTCAAAGTGAGACAATGATGCACGAAATTTAATCCTAATATCTCATAAGTGAGCTCATATCTTCTGATTTAGTAATGAACATGTATGATCCCTTTAAGAGATCATATTACTCATATGCCCTTTTATACACACCTGCTCGTCGATGTATAATCCTTGAATAGGCCATCAACCTATTAGATCTGACAAATATACATACTCAAACATATAGTAACACAACTATCTATGGTCAGAGGATGAGTGCCTATTGTTGAGCCGGAAATTTGGAGATTGGTGATTAATTGTAAAAATGTGTCGTTGTTTTTCCCAAAAATCCCGCGTCAACAAAAAATATTTTTTTTTTATAATTTTTGCTACTTATTAACCTGTATAGCGGACAGGGTCGAACTCAGGGAGGCTACAATTCCCGAGGGTTATTCAATTAATCAGAAACTAATTAAAAGAAAACAGGAATCTCAAAGGACAACTATCCTTGGTTTTTGTGATTTTTTTATCTTTTTATTTTTTTTTAAATTTTTTTTATTTCTAATTTTTTTTTATATTTTCTGATTTTTAAATTTTTATGATTTTGCTTTTGCAAATTTTTTTTTATTTTCAAAAATAATACGACGCAATATAAACAAGGTAAAGAGTATACACACACCAACTCTTTTTGCAATTTTCAATTATGCCAAAAATGATCAGAAAAATTCAAAGAAAATATTTTTGTCTTTTGAAAGTTTTGAAATGTTTTTGAGAATTTTTGTAGACTTTTCAGATGTTTTTGTATTCTTTTAAAAATCAAACAGTGAGGAAATCGGAAAATGTGGACAGCCTGGAGTAATTTGCAATTTAAAACTCTTTTAAATGCCCAAAACTCCTGGCTACTATTTTTAAGGCAAACTAGAAGAAAATATCTACAAACAGAAACTGAAATCACAATTTTTGGGTTTTTGTAGAATTTTTTATGATTTTTAGAAGATTTTTGATATTTTTCAATTTTTTTGAGTTTTATAAATAATTAATGCGTGAAACTTGGTCTGAAATTAAAAGACAATGAAATAAAACTACTCTAATTTTTTTAGAATTTTTGGAGTTAGTTTCGAATTTTTATGAATTTTCGAATTTCCAACAATGAAAAAGACACTGTTTTTGATTTTTTAATAATAAGAAATGATCACAAAATGCAATGAAAAATTTATGCTAGGAAGATCATCACATCAGGAGCATAGCACATTTTTCTCAAAATTTTTGAAGCACATATAACATTTATTTCATTCCAAAGGAAACAAGCAAGTTTGTTGTCTGGAATAGGGACTAAAATGTAAATACTGCAGAAGTTGTGGACTGAAATGTAAAGTTTCAATGTTTTGACCACAAATAAAAAAAAAAATAAAATGCGAGGCAGTACGTGCAAATTACCAATATACCATGTGCAGTGCATGTGCCTTGAAGCTCTGGCAGGGGCGTTTTTGTAGTTTTGAAATCCTTCGGGGGGCAGAATGTAATTTACCCGTTCTTTTTTTACTTCAAAATCCAAGCCCTAGAGGACTTTCATTCGTTTCTTGCAAATGAAGCAAACAGGATGGGGTCGGCCGCCGCCTTCGTTTTCTTCTTCACCAGGCGCGGCGGTTGCGGCTGAAGGCGGAGCGCGGGAGGCGCGGCTATGGATTCAGGCGAGCGCGGTGGGGCGCGTGTCGCGCGCGCGCGACCGCGCGTGGCTGCGCGAGGCGGCTAGGAGGAGGTCTTCGCGGCGGGGACGGTGGCTGCTGCGTCGGCTGATGGCGAAGGAGGGCGCGCAGCAGGTCTTGCGGAGGGGGGAACGCACCTGGGTCGCCGCCACCGCCTTCTCTCCACGCGCGCGCAGGCGGCGCTGGAGCAGCGGAGGTTGGAGGCTGCAAGGGCGCGGCGCGCGGCGGCGATGGAGTCGGCGCCGACTCCAAGCACAGGAGCGGGATCGGGTGCGGTTGTCGCGCGGTGGTTCAAGGAGGAGGGGCAGCCGATGGAGGATGGCGGCGGGGGGTGACGACCCCGCTGCTGGAGAATTTTTTATTTTGTTTTTTTTATTTTTTTTGTAATTTTGTTTTAAGATGTAAACAGTGAATGAAAAAAAACAAAAAGGAAAACACTTTTTTTTTATTTTTTTTTGTAAATCCGAAAATAAGAGAAATGAATAAAGAAATATTTTTTTATTTTTTTGTTTTTTTTTTATTTTTTCATATTAATCCTGCAAAACAAATGTTAGAAATTAAAGAAAAATTTTTTTTATTTATCTATAAAATCGGGAAGTGAATGGGGATTCGGCGAACGGTGAGGGATTCGAATCCGACTCTCCGACCACCGTGCGTGGTCCGGAGTTGATAGATCGTGAATGGTAGAGATAGAACGCGTAGAGATCAAGAAAGTGAGATGAAAAATCGAGTCGATGGCGGATCAAATCGTGATGAATTTTTTTATGATCTAGAAGAACAAATGACGATAAAAAGAAAAAAAATGCGATAAAATAAAGAGCGATTAAACTACGATAAAGATGCAAAGAAAAATACGGATCTCACCTTAGGAGCGGAAAATAGACCGTGATTGCCTCGACAAGGCCGACTCGCTGTCACCGGACGGGCTTGGAGGCTAGGCAACTTCCTCGACGAAATTTCTCTCGGAGATCGGGCTCCTCTCTCTAAAGATTGATCCAGTTGGAATGAGGGAGAAGGAGCCATATAAATAGAAGAGATGAAATTTGAATTTTTTGAAGAGATAATGGAGATGAAAATTAAAAATGAATTTTTGAATTTTTTTGGTGGGAGGGAGATGAAATTTGAAAAAGAAAATAAAAGAGAGATAAACTAAATACAAAATTATCTATTTTTTTTGAATTTTCGTCACTTCTTTAATTTGAATTAAAAAATGTTATTTTTTTATTTTTTTATGAAGGTTAATTAAAAATAGCAACTATATACATATACTATATACATATGTGACACTATATACAAGGATAAATGACGAAATTGGCCCTTTTTTGTGTTTTAAAAATTTATTATTTTTTTAATTTTTATGTTATTAAAAAGAAATCAGTGGGATTAATTTACAATATATACAAATACAATATACACAAAATACATGGGAAAATTGCACAAACCACCCCAGAAAACCGACTTTTCAACCGTAACTCCAAAAATTATGAAAATACAGCCCATTTTGAAGATAATTTAATTTCGAGTTCAATGGAACTGAGATTGATTCAATTTGAGCACATATGGAGCCGGAATTGATCTTTCAATTAGTGCTTAGTGGCTTTTTCCAAGTGTGGCTACTTTTATTCTGTACAAGATTTAATTGTGCAATCAATTTAGTAATTAGAACACATTTCTATTTACAACTTTGTTTTTGAATGTTATTTGATTTTGAGTCAATTAAGGTACAAATAAATTAGTGTCAGTTTTATACAGAATATACACAAAATAAGTGAGAAACACATTTTTTGGATTTTCTGGTTGAGGACCCTATCTCCCCCTACTTTATTCTTGGTCGATCAGGTCACGTCTTGACCTTCTCTCGGGGTTCGGGTCAGCCTGTACACAGTCTTCCTTTTTTTTTTTTCTTGTCTTTATTTATTTTTTTATTTTCTTTTCTTTATTTTTCCTTTCTTTCTTTATTTATTTAATTTTAGGTTAAAATTAGTAAGAAATGTACACTATTTACACACAAATGCAAGTTAGTAAGAATATGGAGTTAGCGTTATATGCAGGTGTTTTATAAGGGATTTTAAGCTAAAATAAATGAATAAAGATGACGAATCGCAGATTCATCATCCCCCTATGCTTTACCTTTGCTAGTCCCTTAGCAAACACTTATTTGAAAGAATAAGTGAAGAAGAAAAAGAAAGGGAAAATAAAGAAAGAAGGACAATATTGAGTATTGAACTTATCTTCATAAAATTGTAGTTTGGAGCTCTGTCGGACCTTTGGATTATTTGTGTGTCGGAACTTCTGTGAGACTTAGAATTTTAAACCAACAGCCTTCAAGTTCTACACATCATTGTCACAGTTTTGGCCCAGAAGTCATCTTAGATCGATCCTCTTCCCCAAAGCATACCCTATGAATTATTGAATAATCGACTCATGTGTGTGAAAACTTTTAGCTCTTCCCATCCAGAATGCCAGACTACCATGCAAATCTCCTCTCCAATAACTCGTCCCTCGGGGAGTCAGGTATTTCCTTCTAAGGTCTGTCGTGCTGTGTTCACAATCGAAATGGGGGAGAAGCTAGAAGAAAGAGAAAAGAACTGGAGGGGGTGGCCAGTGTAGTCACCTCTCCTTGTGAAGATGGCCAGTGTAGCCAAGTCTCCACCAAGATCTGCAGGTTTCTTGAAGCTTGGACCTTTTTGGTCGAATTTTTATTTGGTAGACTACTTCTTTGTATTTGGAATTTTTGGTGGTTCTGCTTGGATCTTGTTTTGCCCCTACGGATATAGCATCTTTTTATTCCGTACATTTTTTGGGGTCTTAGAAAAAATTGTGCCCAGCCGTCCATCCCTTTTCCGAAGCTTTATTTCAACCCGTACTCCGGTCTTTAGATTTCCACGCTACCAGAAAAGAAACTCACACAGTCTTCCAACATCCCGTCTGAGTTGAGCTAAGTGCATAGTGCGGGAGTACAAATTAATTCGCTATTCCAGAGTTGTACCCAGAATGAAGAGACCAGGTTAGACACTAAGAGTCAAATGCTGCACATTGTCATGTGGAACTCAAAGAATTAAGTCAAAGACCTGAAGCTTCTAAAATCCTATTTCTCGGTGAAGTTCCTCTTAGAATTAGGTGGATTAAGGTCCAACTAAGCTCCATTCTTCAATTTTATTCCAGACATAGTTTAAATATCAATACTATCCAGAAAATGCACATGCAAATGCAGACTATGAACAATGCAGAGAGTTTTTTTTAAAGAATGATGCACATGTGAAAAGAACCATTTTTTTAAACAATTTTCTAATTTTGAAATTTTTATGGATTTTTGGAAAAAAATGCAGATGTGAAAGAAAGTTTTTTTTTAAGCAAATTTTATGAATTTTGGTTTTGTAGTTTTTTTTTTAAAGGAGAAAGGGTTAGTAATATATATACAAGTATATACAAGAGACCTTTTTTTTGTTTTTTTATGTGTTTTTTTTTGTTTTTGTTTTTTTTCTCTCTCTCTTTCCATTTTTTTTGTTTTGTTTGTTTTTTTTGTGTTTTTTTCTTTTTTTTTTGTTTTTTTTTTGTTTTTTTTTTTGTTTTTTTTGTTTTTTTTTGTTTTGTTTTTGTTTTGTTTTTTTTTGTTTGTTTTTTTTTGTTTGTTTTTGTTTTTTTTGTTTTGTTTTTTGTTTTTTTATTTTGTTTTTATGTGGATTTTATAAAATATACACATAACCCTCCAAATAAATATATTTAAAAGTACGAGTTATGTCTAAAGTATATATACAATATATACGACACCCCCCTATACTTAGCTCGAACTATGTCCTCATAGTGATCAGAGAGCGACAAAGGAAGACATAACTCGTGCTAAGCAAAGAAAGGTGAAAAGACTCCTATGCTACAACAACTCAAAGAAAAGTAAAATGAAGAGAAGTTGGTGATCCCCTATACTTAGGATCAAGTAATCCTAAGTATAGTGGAATGTACAAAGGGGAAAACCGATGAAGAGAATGTACAGACTCACAAAGACACGATATGAACAACATCACCCCCCCTATACTTAGGGTAGAGTATCCCTAAGTATAGGCAACAATAACAAGGGTGATAAACAGGACGAATATGAACAACACAAATCCTTCACCCCCCTATACTTAGGATAAAGCACATCCTAAGTTTAGCATATATACACACACACACGGAAAAGGGGTGAATGATAAAACGGGGAGAAGACAGAGTGAAACGAAAGGATATACAAGAGGAGTGGATTTACAAAGGTTAAGAAGGTCGAAAACGAACCTTCTTGCGGGACCGCTGAGTTATGGATTTGACAAGATGTAGGTCGATATTGGGATCATCATTAGACATAAATTGAGTAGGATCGACCAAAATTATATCCTCAGCGGTTTCAGATTGTGCAGGCCTAAACCGATTATTGGAAGTAGTGTGGTCATGTCCAACCTGGGAAGTCTTGCAAACCTCAAAGAAAAATGGCTCGTAATCATTATCAGAAAAAGTAGGATCAATTTTAGCTTGGCGAGCCTCTACTGGATCATCATCTTTATCAAAAGGCCCAAATTCCTTTATAAAAGCAATCAAATCAAATTTGGCCTGATCGGTCTCTTCTGAGTCAGGGTGAATAGAAACAGACTTATCAGTGAAAAGAGTCGAATCGTGTCCGTCCTGTCTAGTTTCAGAGTCTGCCTTCCGCTCTAGAGTGTCTATCGTGTAAATTCCGCGGATGTCGTCAATGCATCGCCACGTACCAGAAGAGGGAACTCCAAGTTCTATGCTTTCCGAGTCCTCCTCCTTGAAGAGGAATTCTCGGGTTTCAGTATCATTCATCATATAGCAAAAATCTCTGGTATTATCATCATGATCAAAGTCCTTGGGGTTGTCTAACACGGGTGGGCTCTCATGGGATACGGGTTTCTGGACGGTAGTGGGTGTAGTGATTAACACATCGCTCCCTACATCAGAACGGAAGCGAATCTCTCCTGAACCATAATAAATAACGGCTCCCGCAGAGGCAAGGAAAGGCCGTCCCAGGATGATTGGAGGGTGCTCCACAGGGGTGGAGGTCTCCATGGGCATTACAACAAAATCCGAAGTAAAATCCATGCCCTGAATGATAATGACAGCATTTTCTAAAATACCCTTCGGCCTCTTGATAGATCCATCAGCAAATTGAACTATCATCCTGGTTTTCTTGAGAGGCCCCAGATGAAGAGACTGTACCATAGAGAAGGGTATTATGTTGATTGATGAACCGCCGTCAAGGAGAGCGTTATCACAAGAATAGTCAGATATGGAGCAACTCACAAGAGGTGTGACCGTGTTCCCTTTCTTAAAATATGGACGGTGAGAGATGGCGTAGGCAGTGGCCATGGTCAAGATATGACGCTCAGATCTTCTCCTTCGCTTTCTTTTCTTATGTTGAGGAGTAGATAAATCTGTCATGGCCTGTTGAAGTGGGGCTTTAATGATCTCATGAAGGGTGGCCACCACTTCGGGTTTAGTCAACATTTTTTTGAATTTTTGGACCTCATCCATACAAGGGAGGAGGTCGGAATCATCATTTACATGAGGATTGCCAAGAGCAGTCTGTACAGTGGCATCCTCGGGATCTAGGTTGGGACATGGCTGTGTGGGTAAATGATCGGGCATTTGGGTTCTTTTCTCACAAAATGAATCAATAATATGTCTCCCAGAATCTTTTTGTATTTTCAAAATTTTCTCATTTTTTTGTGTTTTGGATGATTTCAAGCTCTCATGATTATCCTCGAGTGAATCAATGTCCTCAAATATTGGAGCAGCGTTCTGTCTCTCATTTATGTTAATAAAATTGGAAATCTTCGAATTCATATGCTCCACCATTTGATTCAAGGTGTTAAGTGTGGAAATCATGAAAGGTGACTCCAAAATCCCAGGATCGGGTGGGTTGAATGAGGGTGGGTGAAAATCAAAGTCCTCCGTCTCCTGAAATAATGGGTTAGGCGGATATGCACAAACATCAGGAGGAAGATCCTCCTGGAAAAGGGAAGGTGGATCGTCTGGAGAGTACAAGGTATCTGCGAAGATCGGATTAGAATAACTCCAGTCGGCCATCTTCGAAACAAATGATGGGAGAGCACGAGGGTCAAGCCAAAAGATATGGAGAAAAAGGCGCAAATGCACAGAAAAGATCTGGTATGCACACAAACAATCAAACACAATACAAACCCCCAATTCACCAACTCAACGCAATATGAAGACCGTGAAGGTTCGGTCTCTTAATCTTGTCTGTTTTAGAGTTAGGTGATAATCACAAAAGTTGTACAAACACTTAGGCTGAATTATGGGATTTGGGCACTAAACTTAGTGTGTACGCGAGCAAGTTAAAACGAATACAATGAGGGGGTTACTCTCCCTAAAGACAATGATTTTTCCTTGTGTGTTTTTTTTAGGGTCGAGTTTTCTTTAGCAGTCCCAATTTTAGGCAGTTATCACTTGGTTTATGTATATTCAATGAATCGTCTACCGAGTGTCCAATTTCCTTTTAATTTATGTGAGTGAAAACAAGGAAGGAGATCGGAAATGCCAATGCGCGATTAAAAACGATGATGCATGCAGGGGTTAGAGATGCGTACCTTGTCGCCAGCACTCTACATGCAAGTGATCCGCGCAGAATTTAAATACAGAAAATAAACTAACCTATATGATGCAAGTGAACCGTCCTAGATGATAACTTCTATTAACGGGCAAGAACGAGTTAATTTGACTAAGTCCAAACTACGATCTACTCTATAGGCACAGAAATTCTTGTTTAGGGTGTTTGGACCTAATTAATTACCTGGCTCAAGCAAATTAATTAAAGCAATCAATAGGTGGCTTTCGAAATCCGCGGGAAACAAAGAAAAATAAAGGCGATGAAAACAAAACCGGTGAGGTCCCCCAAGTGCACCGGCACTTGGCGAAACAGACCCCGCAACAAATGAATGTCCTTTTACAAAGTTCAAATGGAAAAGAAACTCTCTCTCTCTCTCTCTTTAAAAAAAATTTTTTTTTCGTCTCCTTCACTTCTTCTTCTCCTCTTCTCACGCTATCCTGCGGCTTGGTGAAGAATCAAGCCGCCTCCACGTCGCTTGGGTGCTTCGGCTCTCCTAGGATCGCCTCCATCGCTCCGCGGGCCCTCGCAAGAAAAATTAGAAGAAAATGTGTAAGAAAAACAATTATCAAATATGAGAAAAGAAGAGAAAATGAAATGAATGCAATGGGTATAAACAATGGAATGAATGGTAGAAATGTAAACAGATATTTACAACCAAGAATAGCAGGTCAAAAGAGAAACCTAACTACCCTCGCCGTGCCTCCCCGGCAACGGCGCCATTTTGTTGAGCCGGAAATTTGTGGGGATTTTTGAATTTTTCTTTTTTTTATCCCCGGCAACGGCGCCATTTTGTTGAGCCGGAAATTTGGAGATTGGTGATTAATTGTAAAAATGTGTCGTTGTTTTTCCCAAAAATCCCGCGTCAACAAAAAATATTTTTTTTTATAATTTTTGCTACTTATTAACCTGTATAGCGGACAGGGTCGAACTCAGGGAGGCTACAATTCCCGAGGGTTATTCAATTAATCAGAAACTAATTAAAAGAAAACAGGAATCTCAAAGGACAACTATCCTTGGTTTTTGTGATTTTTTATCTTTTTATTTTTTTTAAATTTTTTTTTATTTCTAATTTTTTTTTATATTTTCTGATTTTTAAATTTTTATGATTTTGCTTTTGCAAATTTTTTTTTATTTTCAAAAATAATACGACGCAATATAAACAAGGTAAAGAGTATACACACACCAACTCTTTTTGCAATTTTCAATTATGCCAAAAATGATCAGAAAAATTCAAAGAAAATATTTTTGTCTTTTGAAAGTTTTGAAATGTTTTTGAGAATTTTTGTAGACTTTTCAGATGTTTTTGTATTCTTTTAAAAATCAAACAGTGAGGAAATCGGAAAATGTGGACAGCCTGGAGTAATTTGCAATTTAAAACTCTTTTAAATGCCCAAAACTCGTGGCTACTATTTTTAAGGCAAACTAGAAGAAAATATCTACAAACAGAAACTGAAATCACAATTTTGGGTTTTTGTAGAATTTTTTATGATTTTTAGAAGATTTTTGATATTTTTCAATTTTTTTGAGTTTTATAAATAATTAATGCGTGAAACTTGGTCTGAAATTAAAAGACAATGAAATAAAACTACTCTAATTTTTTTAGAATTTTTGGAGTTAGTTTCGAATTTTTATGAATTTTCGAATTTCCAACAATGAAAAAGACACTGTTTTTGATTTTTTAATAATAAGAAATGATCACAAAATGCAATGAAAAATTTATGCTAGGAAGATCATCACATCAGGAGCATAGCACATTTTTCTCAAAATTTTTGAAGCACATATAACATTTATTTCATTCCAAAGGAAACAAGCAAGTTTGTTGTCTGGAATAGGGACTAAAATGTAAATACTGCAGAAGTTGTGGACTGAAATGTAAAGTTTCAATGTTTTGACCACAAATAAAAAAAAAATAAAATGCGAGGCAGTACGTGCAAATTACCAATATACCATGTGCAGTGCATGTGCCTTGAAGCTCTGGCAGGGGCGTTTTTGTAGTTTTGAAATCCTTCGGGGGGCAGAATGTAATTTACCCGTTCTTTTTTTACTTCAAAATCCAAGCCCTAGAGGACTTTCATTCATTTCTTGCAAATGAAGCAAACAGGATGGGGTCGGCCGCCGCCTTCGTTTTCTTCTTCACCAGGCGCGGCGGTTGCGGCTGAAGGCGGAGCGCGGGAGGCGCGGCTATGGATTCAGGCGAGCGCGGTGGGGCGCGTGTCGCGCGCGCGCGACCGCGCGTGGCTGCGCGAGGCGGCTAGGCGGAGGTCTTCGCGGCGGGGACGGTGGCTGCTGCGTCGGCTGATGGCGAAGGAGGGCGCGCAGCAGGTCCTGCGGAGGGGGGAACGCACCTGGGTCGCCGCCACCGCCTTCTCTCCACGCGCGCGCAGGCGGCGCTGGAGCAGCGGAGGTTGGAGGCTGCAAGGGCGCGGCGCGCGGCGGCGATGGAGTCGGCGCCGACTCCAAGCACAGGAGCGGGATCGGGTGCGGTTGTCGCGCGGTGGTTCAAGGAGGAGGGGCAGCCGATGGAGGATGGCGGCGGGGGGTGACGACCCCGCTGCTGGAGAATTTTTTATTTTGTTTTTTTTATTTTTTTTATAATTTTGTTTTAAGATGTAAACAGTGAATGAAAAAAAACAAAAGGAAAACACTTTTTTTTTATTTTTTTTTGTAAATCCGAAAATAAGAGAAAAGAGGAATAAAGAAATATTTTTTTATTTTTTTTTGTTTTTTTTATTTTTCCATATTATCCTGCAAAACAAATGTTAGAAATAAAGAAAATTTTTTTATTTATCTATAAAATCGGGAAGTGAATGGGGATTCGGCGAACGGTGAGGGATTCGAATCCGACTCTCCGACCACCGTGCGTGGTCGGAGTTGATAGATCGTGAATGGTAGAGATAGAACGCGTAGAGATCAAGAAAGTGAGATGAAAAATCGAGTCGATGGCGGATCAAATCGTGATGAATTTTTTTATGATCTAGAAGAACAAAATGACGATAAAAAGAAAAAAAAATGCGATAAAATAAAGAGCGATTAAACTACGATAAAGATGCAAAGAAAAATACGGATCTCACCTTAGGAGCGGAAAATAGACCGTGATTGCCTCGACAAGGCCGACTCGCTGTCACCGGACGGCTTGGAGGCTAGGCAACTTCCTCGACGAAATTTCTCTCGGAGATCGGGCTCCTCTCTCTAAAGATTGATCCAGTTGGAATGAGGGAGAAGGAGCCATATAAATAGAAGAGATGAAATTTGAATTTTTTGAAGAGATAATGGAGATGAAAATTAAAAATGAATTTTTGAATTTTTTTGGTGGGAGGGAGATGAAATTTGAAAAAGAAAATAAAAGAGAGATAAACTAAATACAAAATTATCTATTTTTTTTTGAATTTTCGTCACTTCTTTAATTTGAATTAAAAAATGTTATTTTTTTATTTTTTTATGAAGGTTAATTAAAAATAGCAACTATATACATATACTATATACATATGTGACACTATATACAAGGATAAATGACGAAATTGGCCCTTTTTTTTGTGTTTTAAAAATTTATTATTTTTTTAATTTTTATTGTTATTAAAAAGAAATCAGTGGGATTAATTTACAATATATACAAATACAATATACACAAAATACATGGGAAAATTGCACAAACCACCCCAGAAAACCGACTTTTCAACCGTAACTCCAAAAATTATGAAAATACAGCCATTTTGAAGATAATTTAATTTCGAGTTCAATGGAACTGAGATTGATTCAATTTGAGCACATATGGAGCCGGAATTGATCTTTCAATTAGTGCTTAGTGGCTTTTTCCAAGTGTGGCTACTTTTATTCTGTACAAGATTTAATTGTGCAATCAATTTTAGTAATTAGAACACATTTCTATTTACAACTTTGTTTTTGAATGTTATTTGATTTTGAGTCAATTAAGGTACAAATAAATTAGTGTCAGTTTTATACAGATATACACAAAATAAGTGAGAAACACATTTTTTTGGATTTTCTGGTTGAGGACCCTATCTCCCCCTACTTTATTCTTGGTCGATCAGGTCACGTCTTGACCTTCTCTCGGGGTTCGGGTCAGCCTGTACACAGTCTTCCTTTTTTTTTCTTGTCTTTATTTATTTTTTTATTTTCTTTTCTTTATTTTTCCTTTCTTTCTTTATTTATTTATTTTAGGTTAAAATTAGTAAGAAATGTACACTATTTACACACAAATGCAAGTTAGTAAGAATATGGAGTTAGCGTTATATGCAGGTGTTTTATAAGGGATTTTAAGCTAAAATAAATGAATAAAGATGACGAATCGCAGATTCATCATCTATATCGTGACAGTATATGACAGGTCTTGGTTATCTCGATCTCATTAAGTCAACTCTTTGTCCTAACATATCAAACACCTTTGGATCTCTATTCATATATAGAGGAACTCATTAAGAGGTTGGTTAGATATCAGCTTTTAGAGAAGAATTGCTATCTTCTTATCATGCTGGAGTTCATCTCTTCAATCATTTGACGGTGCTAGATGAGTTCTCAATCTAACTCTTTAGATATCATCCAAGCACAAGCTTCTATGATTCAACATTTGAATCAATAGTTGTATGGTCATTAAGATGGCCATGGTACATAACCCTAATTATACTATCGGATCTACAATGACAATTAGTTATTCTTCATTTTAGATCAGGGAATGATTTGCAATAACATTTATTGCATAATGTCTCTAACGAGCCTAAAATTCAGCCTTTTAATTAATCATTTTAATGCATTGTAGTCGGCCTAATTGGACCCATCAAAGACCGCTTAGAAAATTCATAGATTAAATCAAAGCGGTCTATTTTATTTTACATGGGCAAGCCCAAGGTCGAACTCAAGGACACGAGCCTCTTAAGTAATTATCTAGACTCTTATTACCAAGATTAAGTGTTAAATTAGAAATCCATTGGTCAATGCACATGAAGAAACCATGCCGACAATGCAAACACACTTTTTATTTTGTTTTTAACATGCAGCAAAAGGCAAAATGAGCACAATGCAAATATGCCCTAATTAGACAACAATTTTGAGCCACTAAACAGTAATCAATTTCAGTTTCAATTATCAAGGCAAATTTCATTGATGCATGAAAACAAAGCTTAAGAAATCGTTGTGTAAAAGACACTGCATTAATAAAATTAATCATCAAAATCAATAGTGTTAAAATAGAAATCTAAGAATGCCATTAAGAAGACAATGAAACAAGCTTTGATACGCAACTGAAATCAACTCAAACGGAGCTCGGATGCTCAAGATATTAACATAAGAGCTCAGGGCATAAATGCAAGAAAACATGAAATAAATTAAGCAAAAGTTACAAAAAGGTCCCTGTAAGGACTATAAATGTAAATAAAATAAGTTGCGAGGCCTTCCCTGATATTTTCCCACATGCGTGGGGGTAGAATTACAATTATTAAAACCTGCAAGGGTTTGGGTGCAATTTACCCCAGGTCGTGTGGGTGTCACGTGTTGGCAGAACCTATCTACAAATTGGAGAAGTCACGGGGGCCTCCATGCAAAATACCCCCGCTCGTACGTGAACATGCATGTGGGGCGAGGCTCGGGTTGACGGCACATGCTTGGAGCTTGGTTCGGGAAGGCTTGGTGCTGATGCAGGGTGCTGACATGTGCCCTCTCGTGTATCGTTCGATCACTGGGATCGAACTATAGCTGTTCCTGTTCGATGGAGTCGACTTGGTCCCTCGTAAGCCGCCCGATCTCGTCAATCAGACGGTAACTGCTTCGTCGGTTCCTCCTCCCCGCCACCTCCTACGGTAGGCTTGGTTGGGCTCCGACGACGCTCTCCTTGCTCCGCCACTCCTCTCAGGCCTCGATGGAGCTCCATGGAGCATCCTGGGAGCTTGTCAAGATAGCTGGGATCCCAGGCGAAGTGTTAGTCAGCCTGAAAAGGGCCAACGATGTCTGGGCATCGGAGGCAGAGCTTGCAAATTCTGCTTAGATGAGGCTTCGGTCGATGAACATATAGGTACCTGCAATGATAGGAGAATGGCTAAAGCTTCATGTGCAGATGAGCTGGAGTGGAATGGGGGCCGTGCGTAGTGGAGAACATGGTGGCCTGGTCATCTTCTCCAACGAGTGTGGAGAAGAGGGAGATGGGGTGGTCCGAGGTTGTGGAGGAGGGAGAAGGTGCATGGAAGTGGGCGCGTGAATGAAGGACAAGTAAGGAAGCTAAAGGAATGAACAATGGACGGTGATGGTGTGGGATGGAGCCTAATAAATTATAAGAAAATCAAGAAAAAAAATAAAGTAAGATCGGAGGTGCCTTACCTAGGCTATAGCGGAGGAAGCTTGTGCTTGAGCTCCTAGGAGGAGCCCTGGTCGTCGCTGGACCTCTGCGGTGACTAGGGGTAGCTCGACGGTGGTGGAGCACCGCAGACCTGTCCTACCATGGCCAGGGGTCGACACCGGAGGCGCCACCATCATCACACCATCAATTTGACCTCCCCCTGTCACAGGGAGGTGGAGTGGTGTTGGGCGGAGCCCCACCTACAAGTGGACCCCTTGGAATGGTGGCGACACAAGCGTATTTGAAGGTGGAGGTTGGCAGTTCATATGGTGGCGAACGTGATTTGAGAGGGGCGTGTGGAGCGGATGAGAGGGAATCGTGGGGAGAATGGGTGTCTACGAGGAAAAAGGAAGACGGGGCGACGTTGTGGAGTAGTTAGGAGGATGAGAGAGAGGCTAGAGAGGTGCAGCAAATGGAAATGGAGAGATGGGTTGGAGAGGTGGAAGACGTGGGTGAGAGATGGGGATGGAGGTAGGAGACGAGGTCTCGGTCATTGGATCACACGATCCAACGACTGAGAAGTGGGCGCTAAAGAGCGGCACTGATTTAATCTAGGGCGGCAAGATCGAGGGTTAGAATATCACCACGTGGTGAGCTGGTAAGCGAGCGATAATGGATGGTCTAGATGGAATCAGACATGTGATCGAAGGGATGAAATCGAGGCGCAAACCGACAGTGGGGATTGAGGTTGATGAAAACGATCAGGCAGTGATGGAGGTTACCACATGGCGTAAGGGGAAGAAGGTGGGAGTGGACAGAGGAGATGAGAGATGGGCTTTGATTGGGCGGCTGGGAAATGGAACCGAGATGAACAACGGTGATTGTGTCTTCAACAGGCGATTGGATGGTGGAAAAAGGGGTGCGGGTGGCGCACAAAGAAGCAGGCTACGTGGCGCAACCAGAAAGCGCCTCGTGGCCCAAATAGGCTATTCCAGAAGAGAAACATGGAAAAAGGGGGAGAAAATGGCTGAATTTGGAAAAACTCAAAACAAAAGTTGTAGATCTCGATGAGATCTACAAGTTTCATGTTGATCAAAAGGGAAATGAGGCGAAAAAAGGGTGAAATATTTTTTGTGAGCATTTTTAAGGGTAAAAAACACTACGATTTTATGTGTTGTTATTTTTTTTATTTTTAATTTATTCTAAGGCTCAGATACATATAGTGATTTATCTGGTTTTTATTGACACCTAGTCTAAGCTAGGGGGTTAATATCTGCGAATTAATACAATGAAACCATGTTTCATCACCCCCTATACTTAAACTATGCTCGCCCCCGAGCATCTCAAAAATGAATGAGCTGGATTAACCCCCTTGTGCATGTGCGTACTGGATCTGATCCAAGAAATCCGAATTTTAGATATCTGAAATTTCAGAGTTCAACATAGCCTTAATCAAGAGGTATCCAATTTTTCTAGTTCTCCAGACTCTCTCTAGTATACATATAAGCTAAGGATATGACATTAAGTGTTGACCACGATTACGAGAGTAGAGTCACAACGTCACCCAAAGTCCTGGTCCAAGAAATTCTCTTAAGGACCCAATCCTCAACTCTAGGGAATAAATAAAATATTGTGTTCAATCCACTGTCTTTTAGTTGTCAGACTTAGAAATGTATGTGGCAGGCCAGTTGATGGAGGGTTTTTAGGATTGTGTCATTTCTTTTCTCCCTCTGATTGGAACAAGGATCCTCTCGAGTGCCTTATTACTCAACACAGATTTTGGTGTTGCCCAATGCGTCCGTTAAGAGAATTTGGAGTCATCTGCACTTGTTTTCCTAGGAATACACCAGGATGTGCCATTTTTGAGTATCTATTATACCTTCTACACCCAGACTTGTAGCATTTACGATGTAGAGCCCTTTTTTGGTGCAAACCCGACTCCTGGTCCTAATAGCGGTGGTCCAAGTGGACACTTTGAAATGGTTTGGAGCGCTCACCTTTGGTGGAAGCTTTTTCATAATTGACTTTGTGGATGAGAGCTTTTCTTTCAACATTGATATTTCTTTGCGTTATTCTTGGCTAGCTCCACTGCTTTTACCAAGAGTTGGCGCACATTGATCAACATTTTTATTTTATTCACACCCTGGCAATTAGGTAAATGTCAAGAGATTAGTACAAGAACCAAGTTCTCATACTGGCTAAAAATGCTGACACTCAGGTTTCATGAAGCCTTCAATGATTTTATCCCATTCTCGAGCATCATTAGATCGGGTCTAGACTCGAATCCCTCATCCCAGTCCATAAAGTGAAATTTCAATTCATCACATCGTGACCACGATCGCATATGTGAAGTGCTGATTATATTCTTAAGGTTGAGACTAAGCATGCAATATAGCACGCAAATATGGCAAACAAGGGAAAATGTGGATATTTAAGTCGAAGACCCTGATGGCCAAGGCTGGTTAGCCAAAAATCTCAAGACCTCTTAAACTAGGTGTTCTCGAACATCACCGATCCTGTGTGAAAGTGGAAGTGTCAGGGATTAAACCAACTCCTTCTTCCATGTTTTGATTTTCCCCTTTTTTTCAGTTTTTTTATGTAGAATTTAAAAAGCCTATTGACTGCCTAAAGTCAAATGAGTAATGCATCTATTTTCAGCCAGTATAGGTGTAAGTACATGCCGTAGAACAGAACCTATAGCTTGAGGCCGGGGCCATACATGATGTCCTCTAAACCACCTACTCTGTTAAGGGAGACCCTCACTGAAAAACAGATACTTATTTGAGTTCAGTAATCAATTTGACTTTTAAAGGAATTTGGTTTTTTCTCATTTTATGGATTTTGTAATTAAAGTTAGAACACAAGTTGAACTCATTTTTCTGAAATCAAGTTTTGAAAATATTTTCCAAACTATGTCATACATACATACATATATATATATATAGATTTCTATAAACATTTTTCAAATGATTTTTCAAAATAAGTAAAACCCATTTTTCAAATCATTTTCAAAAATTGTTTTCTTAAAAATAGTGTACATAGTATAGAAAATTCCTCTGCTTTGAAAACATTTTGTCCACTTAGTTCACAAGAATATACTTTAGCCCCAAAAAGTTTAAAATTTTTCAATTTTTTTCAAAATATAGCTTAAACTTTGCTATGTCCTCATAACACTAGATGATACAAAGCCAAAGCTCCATTCTAAGTATAGAAGAATATACTAGAACTGAGGAGGACGCCCCCTATACTTAGGTTAAAAAATAACCTAAGTATCAAGGAAAGTAAAGATGAGTAAGAAAATTACAGGGACTCAGGTCCCCCTATACTTAGGTTGAGAGTAGCCTAAGTACTGAGATGGATAATTGATGTTGGGGAGACTTGCGGGAAATGAAGAATTAGGATGGATGTACATGTGAGCGAAGGAATCTACGGAGATAAATGGAGAACCTAAGTTTTAGGGGAGGGTGTCGGAGCAATCAAGGCTCAATCGAGCAAGCAATACCATTTTAATTCACCAATTCACATTTGAAACCAACAAGTATTGGTTGATTATCTTGTCATTTTTATTGGTGATTAAAACATTCTAATTTACGCAAGGATGAATAAAAATGTCAAATAAAACCATCCTACGGAAACAAGGGCGTTGCTCTCCCAAAACATGATTTTACTCCATTTTAGATCAGCTTGCATTTAACAATCCCAATTATTTGCTTAAGGTTATCATTATTTAAATGTGAGAACAAATCAATCAATCAATCATCTACCGCTCATTCCCAATTTCCATTAACCTAGGTGATCAAGTCAGGAAGGACGGTCGAGAAAAAGCCATGCAGTCGATAAAATCATGAACTGTGCTAAAATAAAAATCACAGTGCCTTGAGCAAAATTTCATGAAAACCATACTGAATTAAAAAACGACAATCGATTGTATGCAAGTCGATGAGAAACCGCACCTAACATGCTTCTATTTGCGGGGAAGAACATCTTTTAATTTTTGTTAAGGTGAAGCGATGTCAACATGCGTCTTGAATTACATGTATGTCCTACCTACGATCAAACACATAGAATAAAGAAAATGTGACTATAGCTTAGATAGCCGCGTGCCTAATCCTAGGTCGACACTCAAGTGGGGCGATCCCCACACAACCACAAATACCTCGTTCATTTACACAAGCGAGTCTTCGAAAGAAGACTGCTGTAAAGATGATTATTACATGGAAAATAAAAATGCAAGAGAGACACATTTTTCTTTGATTTTCCTCCAAAGTTTGCTTCTGTGGCTCCTCGTAGTGAGGAACACTTGCTCTTCGCCTTCTTGATCACTAAGGGCCCTGCCACAAAAACGTACGTTAGATATCAATCGAAAAAAGATTAATAATGCAAACAACAACATGACCTACGAATTAGAAATTAACACTTAATTAAGTATTAAAAATCTAAATAAATAAAAGATGAGATGTGTCCCTGGCAACAACGTCATTTGATGAGCCCGAAATTCATCCTTTTAATTAGTCATTTTAATGCATTGTAGTCGGTCGAATTGGACCCATCAAAGACTTCTTAGAAAATTCATAGATTAAATCGCAGCGATCTATTTTATTTTACTTGGGAAAGCCCAAGCTCGAACTTAGGGACATGAGCCTCTTAAGTAATTATCTAGACTCTTATTACCTAGACTAAGCGTTAAATTAAAAATCCTTTAATCAATGCACATGAAGACATGATGCACGCAATGTAAACATAATTTTTATTTAATTTTTTTACATGTAGTAAAATGCAAAATTATCATGATGCAAATATTCCCTAATTAGACAATAATTTTTGAGACATTAAACAGTAATCACTTTCATTTTCAATTATCAAGGCAAATTTCATTGATGCATGAAAACACAACTTAAGAAATCATTATGTCAAAGACACTACATTAATAAAATTAATCATCAAAATATAGTGTCAAAACAGAGATCTAAGCATGCCATTTAGAAGACAATGAAACAAGCTTTGAAAAGCAGCTGAAATCAACTCAAACGGAGATCGGATACTCAAGATATTAACATAGGAGCCTAGGGGCATAAATGCAATAAAACACGAAAATAAATTAAGCAAAAGTTACAAGCAGGTCCGTACAAGGTCTAAAATGTAAATAAAATAAGTCGCGAGGCCTTCCCTGATATTTTCCCATACGTGCAGGGGTAAAATTGGAATTATTAAAACCTTTAAGGGTTTGAGTGCAATTTACCCTAGGCTCGTGGGTGTCAGGTGCTGGCAGGACCTATCTACAAATTGGAGAAGTCGTGGGGGCCTCCATGCAAAATACTCCCACCTGCACATGACCGGGCACGTGGGGCGAGGCTCGGTGGACGACACAGGCTCGAAACTTGGCTCGAGAGGTTCGGAAGAGGCTCAGGTACTCCGAGCCTAGAGGCTTGGTGTCGATGCGGGGTGCTGATACATACCCTCTCATGGAATATTCAATCACTGGGATCAAACGATAGTTGTTCCTGTTCGTTGGAGTCGATGTGGTCCCTCGTAAGCTGTCCGATCTCGTCAATCAGACGGTAACTGCTTCGTTGGTTCCTCCTCACCGTTGCCACTTGCAACGGTCTTGGTTAGGCTCCAGCGACGCTCTCCTTGCTCCGCCACTCCTTTCGATCTCGATGGAGCTCAATGGAGCATCCTGGGAGCTTGTCGAGGTAGATGGGATCTCGGGTGAAGCGCCAGTCGACCTGATAAGGACCAACGATGTCTGGACTCCGGAGGCGGAGCTTGCAAGTTTTACTTAGATGAGGCTCAAGTCGATGAACATATAGGTACCTATAATGTTAGGAGAATGGCCGAAGCTTTGTGCACTGATGAGTTGGAGTGGAATGGGGGCCGTGCGTGGTGGAGAACATGGTGGCCTGGTCATCTTATCTGGCGGGCATGGAGAAGAGGGAGCTGGGGTAGTCTGAGGTTGCGGAGGAGGGAGAAGGTGCGTGGAAGTGGGCGCATGAATGAAGGATGAGTAAGGAAGCTAAAGGAATAAACAATGGACGGTGATGGTGTGGGATAGAGCCAAATAAATTACAAGAAAATCAAGAAAAATACAAAGTAAGATCAGAGGTGCCTTACCTGGGCTATGGCGGAGGAAGCCTGTGCTCGAGCTCCTAGGAGGAGCCCTAAGTCATCGCTGGACTCCCGCTGTGACTAGGGGCAGCTCGGTAGTGGCAGAACACCACAGACCTGGCCTACCATGGCCAGGGGTCGACACCGAAGGCGCCGCTGTCGTCGCGCCTTCAATCTGACCTCCCCCTTTCACGGGAAGGTGGAGTGGTGCTAGGCGGAGCCCCACCTACAAGTGGGCCCCTTGGAATGGTGGTGGCATAGGCGTATTTGAAGGCGGAGGTTGGCGGTTTAGATGGTGGTGAATGTGATTTGAAAGGACAGTGTGGAGCGGATGAGAGGGAATCGTAGGGAGAATGGGTGTCTGTGAGGAAGAAGGAAGATAGAGCGACATTGTGGAGTGGTTAGGAGGATGAGGGAGAGGCTGGAGAGGTGGAGAAAATGGAAAGGGGGAGATGGGTTGGAGAGGTGGAAGATGTGGGAGAGAGATGGGGCCAGAGGTAGGAGACGAGGTCTCGATTATTGTATCTCGCGATCCAACGGCTGAGAAGTGGGTGCTAAAGAGAGGCACAGATTAAATCTAGGGCGATATGATCGAGGGTTAGGATATCACCACGTGGTGAGCTGGTAAGCAGGCGATAATAGATGGCCTAGATGGAACTAGACATGTGATTGAAGGGATGAAATCGAGGCACGATCCAGCGGTGGGGATTGAGGCTGATGGAAACGATCAGACAGTGATGGAGGTTACCACGTGGTGTGCGGTGAAGAAGGTGGGAGCAGACAGAGGAGATGAGAGATGGGTTTTGATTGGGTGGCTGGGAAATGGCAGAAAGATGAACGACGTTGATTGAGTCTTCAACAAGTGATCGGATGGTGGAAAAAGGGGTGCGGATGGCGCACAAAGAAGCGGGCCATGTGGCACAACCAGAAAGTGCCACACGACCCAATTAGGTTATTCCAGAAGAAAAACAAGGAAAAAGGGGGGAGAAAATGGCCTGAATTTGATAAAACTCAAAACATGAAAGTTGTAGAACTCGATGAGATTTACAAATTTCATGTTGACCAAAAACGAAAAAGAGGTCAAACAAAGGGAGAAACATTTTTTGTGAGCGTTTTAAGGGTATAAAAACACTAGGATTTTTAGTTTTGTTATTTTTTGTATTTTTAATTTATTCTAGAGCTCAGATTATACAATGATTTATTTGGTTTTTTATTGACACCTAGTCTAAGCTAGGGGGTTAATATCTGCGAATTAATACAATGAAACCAGGTTTCATCAAACCCTATACCTATGCTCGTCCCCGAGCATCTAAAAAATGAATGAACTGGATTAACCCCCTTGTGCATGTGCGTACAGGATCTGATCCGTTCAAGAAATCCCAATTTTAGATATCCGAAATCTCAGAGTTCAACATAGCCTTAATTAAGTGGTATCCAATTTCTCTAGTTCTCCAGACTCTCTCTTGTATACATATAAGATAAGGATATGACATTAAGTTTTGACCACGATCACGAGAGTAGAGTCATAATGTCTCCCAAAGTCCTGGTCCAAGAAATTCTCCTAAGGACCCAATCCTCAACTCTAGGGAATAAATCAAATATTATGTCCAATCCACTATCTCTTTAGTTGTCAGACTTAGAGATGTAGATGGCAGGCCAGTTGATGGAGGGTTTTAGGATTGTGTCGTTTATTCTCTCCCTCTCATTGGAATAAGGATCTGCTCGAGTGCCTTATTACTCAATGCATACTTTTGATGTTGATCAGTGTATCCATCAAGAGAAGTTGGAGTCGTCTGCACTTGTTTTCCTGGGAATACACCGGGATGTGCGTTTTTTAAGTATCTATTATACCTTCTACACCCAGACTTGTAGAATTTACGATGCAGAGCCTTTTTTTGGTGCAAACCCAACTCCTGGTCCTAATAGCGGTCCAAGTGGACACTTTGAAATGGTTGGGAGCTCTCACATTTGGTGGAAGCTCTTTGATAATTGACTTTGTGGAATGAGAGCTTTTCTTTCAATATTGATATTTCTTTGCTTTATTTTTGGCTAGCTCCACTGCTTTTACCAAGAGTTGGCACACACTGATCAACATTTTTATTTTATTCACATCCTAGCACTAGGTAAATGTCAAGAGATTAGTACAAGAACCAAGTTCTCATACTGGCTAAAAATGCTGACACTCAGGTTTCATGAAGACTTCAATGATTTTATCCCATCCTTGAGCATCATTAGATCGGGTCCAGACTCGAATCCCTCATCCCAGTCCCTCAAGTGAAATTTCAACTCATCTTATCGTGATCGCATTCGTGTATGTGAAGTGCTGATCATATTCTTAAGGTTGAGACTAAGCATGCAATATAGCACACAAATCTGGCAAACTAGGGAAATGTGGATATTTAAGTCTAAGATGATGGCCAAGGCTGGTTAACCTAAAATCTCAAGATCTCTTAAACTAGGTGTTCTCGAACATCACCGATCCTGTGTGAAAGTGGAAGTGTCGGGGGCTAAACCAACTTTTTTTTAAAACCTGGTTTTCGCAGCCCAGGTAGCTGCTTTTATTTCACCAAAAGGTATTAGAACAAGAGGGGCTCTTCATGGGGAGTTACAAAATAATGGCCGTCAAAAACAGAATATAGAGCAGGACAGGGGGGAAGACAGATTTCCAGATTTAATTGTTACTCATTAGGCTCATCATCAGAGATTAGAATTACTTCCTCCACTTTTTCCAAGTATGGTATTTTCTGTTGCTTCTTCGAACAACAACCTTGGCCTTGAACTTTTTGGGAGCAAGGAGAGATTTATCTTGAAAGCCCTCCTTCTTTTAGCAATCAACCTTGGACCAGCCACCAGACCTTTAACAGCTATTGACTTTTTCCTCCAAATCCCAGTGCAATAAGCTTCCGCATCCAGAAAGCAATTATTCCACAGAAGTGTAGCAGCACCAAGTTCTCTTGCATGCACCAGTTTTAGAAGAGAGTTCCATCTCCAGTCTTAATGTTGAAAAAGGAGATGTAGGGAAGAGCTTCTTCATGGCCTTTTCCAAATATGACAAAAAAAGCAACCAAAAAGACTTTAAACCAACTTCTTCATCCATGTTTTGACTTTTTTTTCCATTTTTTTTCAATTTTTTATGAAGACTTTAAAAAGCCTACTGACTGCCTAAACTCAAATGAGTAATGCATCTGCTTTCAGCCAGTATAGGTGTAAGTACATGCCGTAGAACAGAACTCGTAGCTTGAGGCCGGGGCCATATATGATGTCATCTAAACCACCTACTTTATTAAGGGAGACCCTCACTGAAAAGCATATACTTATTTGAGTTTAGTAATCAATTTGTCTTTTAAAGGATTTTTGTTTTTTTTTCTCATTTTTACAGTTTTTTAAATTAAAGTTAGAACATAAGTTAAACTTATTTTCTTGAAATCAAGTTTTGAAAATATTTTCCAAACTATGTCACACACACATATATATATTTATATATATATATATACAAACATTTTTTAAAACGATTTTTCAAAACAAGTAAAACCCATTTTTCTAATCATTTTCAAAAATATTTTTCTTAAAATAGTGTAACATAGTATAGAAAATTCCTCAATGGTTTGAAAACATTTTGTCCACTTAGTTCACAAGAATATACTTTAGTCCCAAAAGGTTTAAAAATTTTCAATTTTTTTTCAAAATATAGCTAAAGTACATATAATGTATAGAAGATATACCCCCTATATTTAAACTTTGCTGTGTCCTCATAGCACTAGATGATACAAAGGCAAAGCTCCATTTTAAGTATAGAAGAATGCACTAAAACTGAGGAGGACACCCCCTATACTTAGGTTAAAAAATAACCTAAGCATCAAGGAAAGGAAAGATGAGTAAGAAAATTACAGGGACTCAGGTCCCCCATATACTTAGGTTGAGAGTAGCCTAAGTACTGAGATGGATAATTGATATTGGAGAGACCTGAGGGGAACGAAGAAGTAGGATGGATGTACATGTGAGCGAAGGAATCTACGGAGATAAATGGAGCACCTAAGGTCTAGGGGAGGGAGTCGGAGCAATCAAGGCTCAATCAAGCAAGCAATACCCTTTTAATTCACCAACTCACATGTGAAACCAAAAAGTGTTGGTTGATTATCTTGTCATTTTTGTGATTAAAACATTCTAATTTATACAAGGATCGATACAAATGTCAAATAAAACCATCCTATGTAAACAAGGGTGTTGCTCTCCCAAAACATGATTTTACTCTATTTTAGATCAACTTGCATTTAACAGTCCCAATTATTTGCTTAAGGTTATCATTGTTTACATGTGAGAACAAATCAATCAATCAATCGTCTACCACTCATTCCCAATTTCCATTAACCTAGGTGATCAAGCCAGGAAGGACGGTCGAGAAAAAGCCATGCAGACGATGAAATCATGAACTATGCTAAAATAAAAATCACAGTACCTTGAGCAAAATTTCATGAAAATCAGACTGAATTAAAAACCGAGAATTGATAGTATGCAAGTCGATGAGAAACTGCACCTAACATGCTTTTATTTGCAGGGAAGAACATCTTTTAATTTTTGCCTAGGTGAAGCGATGTCTACGTGCGTCTTGACAATCAAACACATTGAAAAAAAGAAAACATGACTATAGCTCAGAGAGTCGCGTGCTTGATCTTAGGTCGACGCTCAAGTGGGGCGATCCCCACACAACCATAAATACCTCGTTCATTTACACAAGCGAGTCTTCGAACGAAGACTGCTGTAAAGACGATTATTACATGGAAAATAAAAATGCAAGAAACACACATTTTTTTCTTTGATTTTCCTCCAAAGTTTGCTTCTGTGGCTTCTCGCTGCGAGGAACACTTGTTCTTCACCTTCTTGATCACTAAGGGCCCTGCCATAAAAACATACATTAGATATCAATCGAAGAAAGATTAATAATGCAAACAACAACATGACCTACAAATTAGAAATTAACACTTAATTAAGTATTAAAAATCTAAATAAACAAACTATGAACCGTGTCCCCGGCAACAACGCCATTTGACGAGCCCGAAATTCAACCTTTTAATTAGACTTTTAATGCATTGTAGTCGATCGAATTGGACCCATCAAAGTCTGCTTAGAAAATTCATAGATTAAATCAAAGTGGTCTATTTTATTTTACTTGGGAAATCCCAAGCTCGAACTCAAGAACATGAGCCTCTTAAGTAATTATCTAGACTCTTATTACCATGATTAAGCGTTAAATTAAAAATCCATTGGTCAGTGCACATGAAGACACGATGCAGACAATGCAAACATAATTTTTATTTGATTTTTCTACATGTAGCAAAATGCAAAATTACCATGATGCAAATATGCCCTTATTAGACAATAATTTTTGAGCCATTAAACAATAATCACTTTCATTTTCAATTATCAAGGTAAATTTCATTGATGCATGAAAACAAAGCTTAAGAAATCATTATGCCAAAGACACTACATTAATAAAATTAATCATCAAAATTAGTAGTGTCAAAACAGAGATCTAAGCATGTCATTAAGAAGACAAATGAAACAAGCTTTGAAATGTAGCTGAAATCAACTCAAATGGAGCTCGGATACTTAAGATATTAACATAAGAGCTTAGGGGCATAAATGCAAGAAAACATGAAAATAAATTAAGCAAAAGTTACAAACAGGTCCATAGAAGGACTAAAATATAAATAAAATAAGTCGCGAGGCCATCCCTGATATTTTCCCACACGTGCGGGGGTAAAATTGCAATTATTAAAACCTGCAAGGGTTTGAGTGCAATTTATCTCAGGCTCGCATGGGTGTCACGTACCAGCATGACCTATCTGCAAATTGGAGAAGTCGTGGGGGCCTCCATGCAAAATAACAACGCCTGCACGTGACCGGGCACATGATGCGAGGCTCGGTGGACGACAAAGGCTCGGAACTTGGCTCGGGAAGTTCGGAAGAGGCTCGGGCACTCCGAGCTTGGAGGATTGGTACTGATGCGGGGTGCTGACACGTGCCCTCTCGTAGACCATTCGATCACTGGGATCAAACGGTAGTTGTTCCTATTTGATGGAGTCGACATGGTCCCTCATAAGCTATCCAATCTCGTCAATCGGACAATAACTGCTTTGTTGGTTCCTCCTCACCGCTCTGTCCTGCGACGGGCTTGATTGGGCTCCGACGATGCTCTCCTTGCTCTGCCACTCCTCTCGGGCCTCGATGGAGCTCCATGGAGCATCCTGAGAGCTTGTCGAGGTAGCTGGGATCCTGGGTGAAGCGCCAGTCGACCTGAAAAGGGCCAATGATGTCTGGACGTTGGAGGCGGAGCTTGCAAGTTCTGCTCAAATGAGGCTTTGGTCGATGAACATATAAGTACCTACAATGTTAGGAGAATGGCCGAAGCTTTGTGTGCAGATGAGCTGGAGTGGAATGGGGGCCTTGCATGGTGGAGAACATGGTAACCTGGTATTCTTCTCAAGCGAATGTGGAGAAGAGGGAGCTGGGGTGGTCTGAGGTTGCAGAGGAGGGAGAAGGTGGGTGGAAGTGGGCGCGTGAATGAAGGACGAGTGCGGAAGCTAAAGGAATGAACAATGGACGGTGATGGTGTGGGATGGAGCCTAATAAATTACAAGAAAATCAAGAAAAATAATACAAAGTAAGATCAGAGGTGCCTTACCTGGGCTATGGGGGAGGAAGCCTGTGCTCGAGCTCCTAAGAGGAGCCCTGGACGTCGCTGGACCCCCGTGGCGACTGGGGACAGCTCAGCAGTGGCGGAGCACCGCAGACCTGGCCTACCATGGCCAGAGGTTGACACCGGAGGCGCCATCGTCGTCGCACCATCAATCTGACCTCCCCCTGTCATGAGGAGGTGGAGTGGTGCTGGGCGGAGCCCCAACTACAAGTGGACCCCTTGGAATGGTGGTGGTGCAGGCGTATTTGAAGTGTAGGTTGGCGGTTCAGATGGTGGCGAACACGATTTGAGAGGGGCGTGTGGAGCGGATGAGAGGGAATCATGGGGAGAGTGGGTGTTCATGAGGAAGAAGGAAGATAGGGCAACGTCGTGGAGTGGTTAGGAGGATGAGGGAAAGGCTGGAGAGGTAGAGAAAATGGAAAGGGGGAGACAAGTTGGAGAAGTGGAAGACGTGGGAGAGAGATGGGGCTGGAGGTAGGAGACGAGGTCTCGGCCGTTGGATCTCGCGATCCAACGACTGAGAAGTAGGTGCTAAAGAGCGGTACGGATTAAATCTAGGGCGGCATGATCGAGGGTTAGGATATTGCCACGTGGTGAGCTGGTAAGCGGGAGCTAATGGATGGTCGAGATGGAATCAGACATGTGATCGGAGGGATGAAATTGAGGCGCGAACCAACGATGGGGATTGAGGCTGATGGAAACGATCAGACGGTAATGGAGGTTGCCACATGGTGTACAGTGAAGAAGGCGGGAGCAGACGGAGGAGATGAGAGATAGGCTTTGATCAGACGACTAGGAAATGGCAGTGAGATGAACAACGATGATTGAGTCTTCAACAGACGATCGGATGGTGAAAAAAAGGGGTTCGGATGATGCATAAAGAAGCGGGCCACGTGGTGCAACCAGAAACTGCCACACGACCCAATCAGGTTATTCCAGAAGAAAAAACACGAAAAAGAGGGAGAAAAGTCCTGAATTTGGAAAAACTCGAAACATGAAAGTTGTAGATCTCGATGAGATCTACAAGTTTCATGTTGACCAAAAACAGAAACAAGGTCTAACAAAGGGAGAAATATTTTTTGTGGGTGTTTTTAAGGGTATAAAAACATTAAGATTTTTAGTTTTGTTATTTTTTGTATTTTTTATTTATTCTAAGGCTCAGATACATACAATGATTTATCTTGGTTTTATTGACATCTAGTCTAAGCTAGGGGGTTAATATCTGTGAATTAATACAATGAAACTGGGTTTCATCAGTCTCGCTGTGGGCTCGCATGTCTAACAATCTCCCACCAGCCCAAAGAGCCATCAATGGGATAATCTTTAAACACATACTCATGTGTTAATCATAAGCTATTTAGAAAAATAGCTTGGTAAGCTAACTAGTCACTGTATTCCCGAAAAACTATGCCAAGTCCTTTTACGGACTTGCATATCTCCTAGTAACAGTACTCGCATCCAATGCAAATGGTGCATCTTATGCAAGCAATACTCATTTTGTTAAGTCAATTATATTGCCTATGATACTACAATTTAGTAATCGTTATAACCAGTAATTATTTTCTGTTATCCTTATCAGAATACATATATAGCAGAGAAATCCCTCTGGTACTATCTTGTGGTCCACACAAGGTGGGACCACTAAGTCACTGTGATGACAACCTAAGGAAGCTCTCCAGCTAAATTCAACAATCAACCCATAAAACAAAATAATAAACCAATAATTGAAATAAGTGGATCAAAATTTATTATACTCTATGATAAATGTGTATAGTGGACAAGTAGATAAGGGTCGAACATAGGGAACATGTGATGTAGCAGAAATTATTTAAATGAATTAATAACGCAAGTGTATATACAAGTGTGCACAAAATCAACAAAGTGTTTGTGGGTTTTTGATAACATAAAATAATCCTCTCTCTTCTTTTTTTAAAAATCAATTATATTATATTTATTTATTTAATTTTTAGTTTTTTTAGTTTTTACTTTCTTTTTAATTTAATAATATAATAATATATAAGTATATATGTAGATATAAGATATATAGTATAAGTAGTATGTAATAAAATATAGGGATTTTTACGCGGCAGATCCTATAAACTTTGCCAATTACCTCTACGACCTTTTGCACAACGTAATTACCCCATCAACATTGTAAATTACCCCACGAACCCTCACAGACTTCAAACAGATTAATCAGAGGGTTCATGGGGTAAGAGTTGGCAAGTTTACGGGGTCGAGGGGGGGAATTAGGTTGTTTCAAAGGTCATGGAGGTAATTAGCAAAGTTTATAGGGTCCGACAGGTAAAAATCTCTAAAATATATAAAAATATGCAAAAATCAGAAAATATCCAAACGAACATTCCTTATTAATTTTTATGGTTTTAAAATATATTTATAGTTTCATAATAACTAATAATAGTATGAATTATATATAATAATATATATATGTATATAGGCTATATAAGGTGTATATATATATATGAAAATATGCAAAAATAACCCAATAAAATCTTTTTATATTTTTCAATTTTTTTCCATTTATGGATTTTTTGGGGAATTTTTGCAATTTTTTATTTTTAAAATCACAAATAAAGCAAAACATGGGACTGCTTAAATAGGAATAGTTGATTTGAGAAATCAATTTTACTATGTAGATATAAATATATAAAAAAATATGGACTAAAAATTAATATTTTTGGGATTTTCAAAAATATTTTATTTCTCTTAGTGTTAGCAAGCGTTTGCAAATTTTAAGAGTTTTATTTGAGATTTTTTTGTAATTTTTGTTCCGGAGTTATAAAATAGGCTAATAAACAATAAGTATTTTTTTTTGAATTTTTTCAAAAATGATTTATATTTTTTTTGTATTTTATAAGTCAAACAGGGAGTAAAATAGCTCTTTTTTATTTTTAATAAAAAAATAATTGCATGTAAAATGACAAATAAAAATAATATCGTGAACAAGAAGCCAATCATGCACATACATCTATTTTTTGAGGTTTTTAAGAGCACAAGAGCCATTTTAAATAAAAAGAAATGCATAAATAAACATTAAACAAACTAGCAGGGGTATTTTTGCAAATAAAATATAACTCAGGGTACAAGTACGAAATAAAAAGAAAGTTTGAATGTCAACTTGATTTTAAAGTACTTAACACTAATTACAAAAGTTGGGGGTGCCCAGTTACAAAATGTCCACTCAAGTGGGGGTCTACGTGAGATGACCTAACACTGGACTTAAAAGCAATATTACAAAAGTCTGAGGGTCTTCTTACAAAATGTCCCAAAAGTTCTGGACTAATTTAAATAATTACAGGATCGTTTCCAAATAACCAAAAATGCGAAGGGGGTAGTGAAATTTACAAAACTTAAGTCGTTTGATCAAACCACTCTCTGTGTACCACGTGTATAATCTGATAGTTGAGGAAGCATGAAGGTTCGAATAAATGAACGACCAAGATTAAATCTGAGCTGCGTTCTTGATCTAATGGTCGTCGACCCCTCTAGATGAACTGCTGAAGATAAACAGTCGGAGTTGTTTTGATCTCCTCTTTCTCCATCCTCCGATGTTGAATCCTTGATCTGACGATGACCAGTGATAATTGGGGGTCCTCCGCGTGTGTTGGATGTCTTGAAGAAGGTTGAAGATGCCCTAGGATCTCAGACGGCTCCAGATGACCTGGAGGAGCTCCATGTCTTCCAGGTGGTTCCACATGTGTTTTAGTATCCCTTATCTTGCACCAAAAGCTTCCTTGGTTCGAGGGCTAACTCCATGATGAAGGGTGGCAGAGGGAGCTTCGTCTCCCAGATCCACGATGGATTTGGGGGGACAGATGGATCGATCGATGGAGCAGATGACATGGAGTCGAGTGAGGTGAAAATCGAGTCAAGTCAATGACTGGATTACAATGAATGGCCATGGAGCTCGATCTCTAGGGAATTGGGGATTTTTTAGATTAAGGATAGTGACAAGATTAAACCTAAAATTAACTGCATGAATGAAAAGGAGACTAATAAATTTACCTAGGGATAGAAGAACATGGCCTCAAGTCAATCGTGGACCGACGAAGCAAAACTGGCAGGAGCTACCTTCGGTAATGGATTAGATCACCCTCCAACTGTTCCTCCTCCCCGTAACTCCTCTCTTTCAGTTGTTGCAACCAAGGGTAAGAGATTAGGACATAATTGGGGGGCTAAGATCGACGGAGGAGGGATGAAACTTCATATAAAGGCTGACGGAGCTTATTTATAAGTTGGGAAAAGGTGTACTTCTACTTCTATTGGAGATGCTGCCTGGATTAAGGACGATCGAAGTGAACTTTGCCCACAACATGAATTAGGAAGATCTAATCTTCAGAAATCAAGCGGCACACCATGGGAGATCATGATGAACTCAAGAAAATAAATGGGCAAAAATTCAGGCTCTGACAGGTCGAAGCTCGACTAAGGGGGGGGGGGGTGTTGACCCAGGTCAACACAAGGAGCGTTCTGGTTGGTCCACGTGGACCAACCGGAAAATTCCTAGGAGGAAAAGATTATTAAAATAAAAAAGAATTAATTAATGATTCAATTACTTTTTAATTAAAACATGAAAAGTGTTTAAGTTATGTAGTATTTTATTCATATTTTTGTTTATTTTTATGGGGCTTTTTATTACAAGTTAATATTTACAAGTAAAATATAGGTATAAATACCTATATTTTGGTATTTTATTTTATAATATATATTTTATTATTTTATGTCGATATTTTATATATTTTGTTTTAATTTTGTACATATTTAGATATTTTTATTGTATTTTTCTGAGTTTGTTTATACAATTTATTAATTAGGTATCTATACACTATAGGTATATGTAGGTATATTTTACCTATGTATTTGCATGTATTGTTTATTTTGATTTTATCTAAATGGTTTTAATTAATTTTAACTATGGATGTGTGTTTTAAATCATATCTACAATTTTATAAAGTAGAAGACTTTGTAAATTACAAAGAATAATTATATTTTATATCATACATGTATATTGCACTATATGGGTCCTAAACCTAAAATTTGCATCTGAGTTCCAAATTAAATGAAAATGTCTTCATTAAATATATTATTAAAAGTTATATACAATTAAAGTTGATTTTGTCCATTTTTATACAATATAGAGAAGATACTGGTCTGTAAAGTTTTTATTTTGACTTTTTATTTTGTGTGTCATGGGCACACTGTGCATTATTTTTCTATGAACTCAATTTAATATTTTTCTTTGTATTTTTATCTACCACTTTCAAGTACAAAGTTTATTGATTTGAGATTTACATAATAAAGAATAAAATAGATCCCAAAAATCAATTATAGATGAATTAAAAATTAGGATTTTTTGTGTCTTCTCTGTACAATTCATTTGCCCTATCTCCCCCTACTTTATTTCTTGTCGACCAAGTCATCATGATGACTAGGTATTAGGGTAGAGGTTCACTCAACACCTACAGTGTCTCATTTATTTTTCTTTTCTTCCTTTATTTTTTAATTTTGGAATTAAATATATTAAATCTGTAATATTTTATACAATATTTTTTACAATTTATAGAGTGTTTATTTTTCAAATTAATGATATATACATGCATTTAGCTAGGGATTTAAGGCCAAAATGAAAGAATAAAGGTGATGAAGAAAGTAAAGAAAAGAAAAAGAAAGAACTTGGATCGATTTTAAATTTTAAACTTGTCCTCATAATATCAATGTTTGGAGCTCAGTCGGACCTTTGGATTTTTAGTTTGGTCGAAACCTTATTGGGAACTAGACTTGAAACACACCAACCTTTGAGATTCACAGAACTTTGCCCAGTTATCCTCAAAAACCTGGTTAGAACAAATCGACATTAGGCACAGTCCCTTATGACTATTATTCTATCTTGTACTATGTGTGATATGTGGCTCCTCTTGATTGAAGCGGTAAATGTAAGGCTTCTCATGGTGACCCTAATTCCCCAATCCAATAACTCTTTCCTCTAGAAGAAGGGTATTTCCTTCTTAGTTCAAGTACAACCCGCTCAAGAAGAGAAGATGGAGAAGAGAATAGATGGTATCCAATGCAACTACCTATCCTAGGATGCTTGACCAGTGTAGCCAAGAATTCCGGCTGTAGGCACACATGAATACCTTGACTTTGAAGCTCAAAATTGCTTATTGAATACATACATGCTCTGACATGAATTGATTTTTCTTGATTTTTTCCCGTCAAATTTTTTGTAGTTTTTTATTTTTGCATTTTTATACTATATACAACAACATTTACATAAGGACTTTTTCCTCTTGAATAAGTAGACTATCCCTCTTTTGAAGCATTATTACAACCCACAATATTCTTTCATCGATCCTCATGGCTACTGGATCGGGTTAGGGTATACTGGCCACATATTGTGACTTCCGATGTTTCCATTGGCTTGTGTCTCATGCCAGCAAATCCAGCCCTCTACCAGTTCAACTGAGGTAAGTAAAGTGTAAGGTTCAGGTGTCCAAGTTAGGTCATTATCAACAAAAGTCGTGCGTGTGTTCTGAAATATTCTACTTAGGCAGTCAAGATGACATTGAACCAAGTCTCATGTTCTTAAAGAATTAGGTCTAGTAGAGCTGAAGCTTCTCAATTTCGGTTCCCTTAGGGTGCGTTTGGTTAGCAGGTTAAGGCGAGTTAAACTGTTAGAGGGTAACCCGTTTTTGGATTTTTGGTGTTTGGATAGAAGGTTAAAATGGGGGTGGTTTAGAAGTGAGTTTTTGTGATATGATTGTATTGAAGTTTGAAAAAGTGAGTAGTTATTGTGATGTGATTGTATTGAAGTTTGGAAAAGTGAGTAGAAGTGGAGTAGTTTATAATTTTTATATGATATGATGGTATAATATATTATTTTTTGATAGGATTGATGATGTAAAATTGATTTATTTAATTTTTTAAAAAGGGAATAAAGTGGGGCCCACATAGGAGTGGGAAAATATGGGGCAAGGGGGGTAAATTCCCCAAAGGGGAGTTTTGTTTACCCCGGTAGCCGAACGACACCTTAGCGCTCCTGTGATTAAGTGGATTAAGGCCCAACAAAGCTCCAATTTTCGGATTTTATTTAGACATGTTCAATTTTCATTATTAATCAGAAAAATACGAATGCTATGCACAATGCAGAAAATATTTTTGTGATGCACTTTTTTATTTGAACCTTTTTATGAATTTTTGAAAAGGTTTTGCAAATTTTTATAGAGTTTGGTTTTGAAGGTTTTTAGTGATTTTTAAAAAAACATAGGAATTTTGGCAAATAAATATGTGTAGATATTTACACGAGAGTGCATCTTTTTATTTAAAAGAATTTAAACGAAGAATATACACAAGGTATTTGCAAGTTTATGTACAGAAGTTGTAAAGAATTTTTATTTGTTTGAATATGTATATGGTTCTCAAAATAATTTGAAAAAATTTCCTCAAATATTTTCAAAACTTAATTTTTGAAAAATAATTTGATAAATAATTTTTACTAACATTTACAAAATTTGAACATCATTTTGCAAAGATTTTGCAAACAATATGTATAGATTTTTCAAACTAATTGTACAACCATTTTGCAAACCATTTGCAAATAGATTTTCAAAACATTTTATTCAAACAAAGAGAAGAAATTTTACAAACAAAATATTTTTACAAAGGTTTGAAAACATTTTACAAAATATTTTCCAAAAAGTTTTCAATAGATTTTCCAAAGAGATTTTCCAACCATTTTTCATACATTTTGTAAAACATTTTTAACTATCTTATTAACAATAATTATAAAGAATTTTATGTCTGTATTAATTTTTTTAATTATCCATATTATTGAAAATATGCAAGTACAATTTATGGCTAAAACATATATACAAAATTATATGTGAGACCCCTATACTTATCTTGGGTTATGCCCTCATAGATCAAAGAGAAAAGGAAGACATAACTCGTACTAAGTATAGGAAAACTATACTACAACGACTAGATAATGAATGAGAATTTGACCGACCCCCTTGTACTTAGGATCAAATAATCCTATGTATAGTAGACTGTACACAAAGCAGGGTGGGTCGAGGGTGGGAATTAATGAATAAATCAGCGGCTCAGCCTGTCTCCCCCTATACTTAGGGTAGCATAACCCTAAGTATAGAAAGAATGTCAAGAGTTGAGAAACATGTGAGGAGATTAAAGAATGAACACCCGTATACACTCATCCCCCATATACTTAGGATGGAGTATATCCTAAGTATAACAATTATGAATGGGATGAGTGAAGCTTTAGGAAGAATCAGATAATGATAAAATGAAGAGAAGAAAAGAAGAATATTATTAACTAATCAAAGATATTTTTGATTGCTTTGTCTGAATATTCTGGTGTTGTTGTTGGGAGTTCTATGTTATAGACCACCTGAATGGAGTCAACGACAGATAGGAAGGTATCATGCTTGAGATAACACCTTAGAAGTTGTCCGTTGATGACGAAAGGCTATGCGTCAACTGACAATCCGGATATGACTATGCTTCCATTGTCACACACATGCTTCAGTACAAATGATCCTATCTATTTGATCTTCAACTTCCTTAGGGAAAGCTTCAACTTTCCATCAAACAACCAAACCTTATGACCCAGTTCAAAAGTTTTATGACAGATGTGCTTATAGTGCCACTTCATGACCTTATCCTTGTACATAAGTCTTTTTTCATATGCATAGTCATAGAATTCCATAAGTTTGTTCAGATCTAGCTTCCTATTCATTCCATCTGTCTTTGGATCCAAATTGCTAATGTTTATTGCCCATAAAGATTTATGAATCAATTCTACGAGCAAATGGCATGGCTTGCCATATACAGGCGGTAGGGATACATTCCCAGAGGGGACTTGTACGCAGTCTGATATGCCCATAGAAATGATTCAAGCAATTGATACTAGTTCTTTCTGTCTGGACGTACAAGCTCCTGGAAAATCACCTTGATTTACCTATTTGAACATTCTACGAAGCCATTTGATTATGGGTGATATGGAAAAGCTACTCGGTGTTCTATGCAATATTCCTAAGTCAGCTTCTTCACTTCTCTATTGTTAAAGTGGTTGCCCCCATTGGATATAAGAATTTCGGGAATCCTGAGCCGTGCAATGATGTTTACCTTCAGAAACTGGCAGACGACGTGACTATCGACGTCTCGGGTAGGGATATCCTCTACCCAACAGCTCACGTAATCGATAGTAAGAAAAATGTACTCATAGCCTGACTGCTATGAAATGGGCCCGTGAAGTCAATGCCCACACGTCAAACACATCTAAATATTTATATATATATATATATATTAAGGGCATTATGTCTCTCATTCCGAAGGTTTCTCCCATCTTCTGACAATCAATACACTTTTTCACAAAATCTTCTACATCTTTAAAGATAGTTGGCTACCAGAGGCTGCATTGTAGCACTTTAGCTTTCATACTTCTTCCAGAGTGTCGTACTCCTTATTCTCAAGCGTTGGCAATTCTCGAGGATATATGAACTTCCTCCTAAGGAATGAACCTCCTTCAGATGCAATATGCCCCCCTCACGAAAGAGATAAGGATCCTCCCAATGATAAAAATGAATACCAGACAAAAACTTGTCCATTTTCAGCTTAGGAAAATCTTGTGGAGTTCTCTTGTACACAAGATAATTCACAATATCAGTGAACCAGGGGAGTGAGGTGACTCACAGAATTGCTTCATCCAGGAAGGTCTCATTGATCAACAACAAGCTCTACTCAGAGGTGTTTGACTCTGGCAATCTGGACCGATGATCTGCCACCAATTTTTTAACTCTAGGTTTGTCACGAATTTCAAGATTAAATTCCTGGTCCAGAAGGATACATCTGATTAGCCTTGGTTTGGCATCCTTCTTGGCTTGCAAATACCCGATGACAGAGTGGTCTGTGTATACAATTACTTTGGAACCGAGCAAATGAGATCTGAACTTCTCCATGGCAAAGATAACTACTAGCAACTTTTTCTCAGTAACTGTGTAGTTTTTCTGTGCTTCATCAAGAGTTCCGTTGGCTTAGTTAATTGCAAATGTAAGATTGTCTCTCCTCTATCCCAGAACCGCTCCAATGGCATAGTTCGACACATTAGTCATGATCTCAAATGGGAGAGACCAATCTGGAGGTTGTAGAACAGGGGCCTGAGTGATCGGATCTTTTAATTTATTAAATTCTTGAAGGACTCTGGCATCAACAACAAATTTAGCCTCCTTGCCTAGAATCTCAATCAGCGGTCAGGTAATCTTGTTGAAATCTTTATTAAACCGGCAGTAAAAACCCACATGCCCAAGGAAGGATCAGACTTGCTTCAAATTTGTCGGTGGCTCTAACTTTGAATTGACCTCCGCCTTTGCGATATCAACCTCCATGCCACGTTTCGAGATGACATGTCCTATCACAATCCCTTCGGTTACCATAAAATGGCTCTTCTCAATCGAGAGCATCAAGTTGACTTTACAGTATCTTTTTAGGACTCGCACTAAATAAGATAGGCACTGATTAAAGATGTCACCATAGACTGAGAAATCCTCCATAAACACTTTGAGAAAAATACCAACCATATATGCAAAAGATGCCAACATGCACCTCTGAAAGGTCGCAGGAGTGTTGCATAGTCTGAATGGTATCCTGCAAAAGGCATATGTCCCAAATGGATAGGTGAAGTTAGTCTTTTCTTGGTCTTTTGTGGTGATAGCAACCTAATTATACCCAGAGTATCCATCGAAGAAACATAAACACTCCTTCGTGACCAATCTCTCCATGATTTGGTTGACGAAGGGAAGCGGGAAATGATTTTTCTTGATTGCTAAATTCATGTGTCTGTAATCAAAAGAGACATGTGACGAATCCAAAAATACTCTCCTTAATTTGTATGAATTATTGTTTAAATTTGGTGTTTCGTTGTAGGTGGGAATTCAGAATCGATCAAGAAATAACCACAATTAATATATTCAATTTTCAATCGATGTGGTTTTATGTTTATTTTATTTAGGCAAGTCCCAAGGTCAAACTCAAGGAGGCAAAGGAACAACCTAGAATTTTGTCTATCAAAGTTCTTGACGATCTTTGAGAACAAATGTTTTTGGTATTTTTAATGCAATTTTGGAATGGAAAATGTAAATATGGCTAATTTTAGAGACTAAAATGCAATTTTCAATCAAATGATGTCCTAAAATTATGAAATTTGGCCTAGATGTAAATTATGATGAAATGAACATACTGTATTTTTTTGGAATATGCAATATGAATATTTAAAGAATTTATGAATGCAAATGATGTGAATTTCAATATATAACTATAGTAAATATGAAACCTATTTATTTTCAAAGAATAAAATTATCCAAGATCTATCACTAAGGATTAATCTTGGAAAAAATCCCAAACTTCAAAAATAAGAGATCTAATACTGACAAAAATTAAAGATTGAAATCTATAAAATGGTTTTTATAGAGCAAACCATGCATGCAAATGCAATTCTTTTTTAGCACAATGCTAAATACCAGTATTTCTATAGTCAGAGAATTTTCGGCAATTTTCAGGGCTATGGTTAATTTTCTTTAAATTTTCAAGCACAGATTGGGTAAAATATGCAAATTTTCACAAAAATAATTATTTCCAATTAACCACAGTGCATAAAAATATCACAAACATGCCATATTTTCAAGAATTAATTGAACAACACAATTGTATTTTTGGAATAATAAAATGATGCGAAAATGTTGCTTAAATAATATGGGAACATAGGGTTCTATTTGAAATACAAAAGATTAAATAAAAAAATGATGAACATGAGTGTTAGTAAAATTACCAAAACCCTTAGGGGTCGGATTGTAAAATTCCCAAGGGCACATGTTGTGCACGTGCCCTTATGTGTATGGTCCTCGGTGCGAATATGCAGACTGGAGGGGTGTCTTTGCAACTTTTCCTCTAACACGTGTGTGTCACGTGACTAGGGTCTCCTTGGAATTGAGTGGACTTGAGGGGTATCTTTGATGTCCCCCCAACGTATGTGCCAAGCACGTGGGCAGGGGTCTCGGGACCTGTATTCGACAAAGAGGGGTTTTGGGGTCGTGAAGAGGCATGGAATCTGGCTATGTAGCGACTGGGATCTTGTAATGAGAGGCGGAGAGCGAGCGGAGGGTGGTCGACGATGGTGACTCCTGGCTCTGGCCAAGAGGCAGTCGTGAAAAAAGGGGTCCTGACGCGATGGCGGGGCTCCGGTGGATGCGCAACGTGAAGTTGTGGAGGGCACGGGCGGCTAGCAGAGTAGCAGTGGGGCTGCTGTTGATGAAGAAGGATGGAACAAAGGAGGAGACTGCTGGGAGAGGAGGTGTAGCGATGTCTTCAGAGGTGCGGTGCGAGGATAGATACAAGGCGGATAATGCCATCGAGGCACAGAGGAGGAGGATGCGGGGGTGTTGAGATGGATGATGGGCGGAGAAGGTGGTTCAACGATGAAGAAGATGAGAGGGAGTTCGCAGGTCGAGGGTGATTACCTGGGAAGGGGAGGGCTCTAAGGTGCTGGGGGTGACCGGAGCAGGAGCAGAGCTTTGAAGGAGGAGCTCTGCAACACGACGTAGGCCTTGGATCATGCCGTACAGAGAAGGCACACCGGAGCTGTCACCAACCAGGGTCGGGCTTCTTCTATTCTTGGTGATCGACTGATGAAGTCAAGGAGGGGAAGCTGTTGAGGTTAAATAGGAACGAAGGGAGGGTGAATCGGCTGGCAGTGAGATTCGCGGCGGCAACGAATGTGGATGGTGGCAGAGCTCAGATCAATTGGGAATTGACGAGAGTGGATCTGGCAGGGATTCAGATTGGGCGTAGCTAGAGATCTGATTTGTAGTGGTCGATGGAAGGCAAGAGGAGGTGGCAATAATCACGGAGGAGAGGTGCAACCCTCTAATCTGTGAGAGGGTAGGAGATGGAGGATTCCAGGTGGTGGCCGGCTGTGATTTGTGGCAGTGCAAAAGGGGAATGGGCGGCGACGCTAGTATCGGCTAGAAGGGGAAGGGAGGGGGCTCTAGGCCATCCGATTGGTCAAGATCGGATGGTCCCAGATGCACCACGTGACCACACTTTTTTAATAATAATTTTTCCATTTTGTTAATAAAAATAAACAAAAATAAAGGCCCTCAAATAGAAAAATTAAATACAAAGATAATTAAAAAAGAAATAGCAAACGACCTCGAATCAGGAAATTTTCTTCATGAAATTTATTCTCTTGACGAGATCTACAACTTTCATGAAGAGACCAAAACCAAAATTGATCATTTGTGCAAAATGATATTTTTGTGGTATCCCATGTACATAAAATTCCATGATTTTTGGGTTTTTTTATTTTTTGTTATTTTTAAAGCAGATAAAATTTGCATAATTTTCTTTCCAGAAGAGAAGTGCTTTATCAATCCATTTCCATTTGTATTTGTCATCAATTCCAATTTACAGCGAGAATTTTCTTGATTCTTCTGTTCCGTCTCTGTTCATAGGTTTGCGCTTAATATTTGACTAGTTTCAAAGGTAGCCCGCAAGCTGATGACCCAAAATCCTGCGATAAGGTTAAGGTGTAAATATGGTCGTTGTGACCCGAACCGCGAGGCCAAGTCAATCAAGGAAATCGAAGACCACCAAAATAAAAATCAATCAAGGAACTCAAATAGCGGTCTCGCTATTTTATTTTACCTGGTATAGCTACCAGGGTCGAACACAAGGAGCACGGTATGCCTAGGCTACGAAGTAGTCGAAATCTAAAAATAAAAGAAATAAACTATTTTTGTTGGATTTTTATATTTTTGAATTTTTTTTGTAATTTTTAAATTAAGGAAAAATGAATAAAAGAATTAAAAAAGGAGCAATCAAGCAATTATTTAAGGCATTAAAAATGGTCAGAAAATTAGAATTAAAATATTTTTGGTTTTTATAAATATTCAAGTATTTTTGATATTTTCTTGGGTTTTTCTGATTTTTAGTTAATTTTATAAAAATGAAACAAGGCTAAAAATAAAAGATAATGCACAGCCAGAATCTAAAGGCTATTTAAAAATACTTGAATAACCTATAAAATTCCAACAAAAATTTTATGAAAAGCCAAAAATAAAAATCTAAGTACAGAAAAATAAATTGCATTTTTTTTTATTTTTTTCTGAATTTTTAATGATTTTTCTTAGTTTTTTAATGTTTTTAAATTTTTAGGATTTTTATAAATCCAAATTCAATGAAAATTCACCAGAAGTAAAAACACACCAAAATAAACAAATAATATTTTTTTGGATTTTTAGAGGATTTTTACTATTTTTGTTGATTTTTAAATCTGGACAGAAGCAATTTTTAAGGTTTTTCAATTTTAAAAATACCAAACAAAAACAAAATGAACCCAAAAATACATAGAAATTCCTACACCATGGTAGGGGCTATGTGTCGATTCATATTTTTTGGACTAAAATTGCTATTTATTCAAAACAATTAACGACGCACAACACACATAGACTTAGATGCAAAGAAAATAACTTCCAGGGAATAAATGACAACACACGACAAAAGTCCAAGGGGCCTACTGCAATTTTCGCATAATATTCAACACATGTCCAATCTCAACACACACAGGGGTTTAAGTGTAAATATTGAAAATAAAATATCAAAGCGTAACATCCACTAAACCCATGGCTATACATGCAAATATCCCAGAAAGACACGTGGCGATGCACGTGCAACCATACAGGAAGGACTAAACTATAAATATCAAAAACTGTAGGGGCACAAGTGAAAAAAGTCCACAATGTACTTTTTATTTAACAGAATAAATAAAAAACAAGAAAGAAATGCAGAGAAAGTGGCGTAAATTACCCAGCCGCTCATACGGGTCACGTAGAGTGCCAGGTGTTGTCTCTGGATGGCTGGCGAATGTGCGGTTCTGGCTCTGACACCTAGCGGATCCAACGAATGTCTAGATGGCGTGAACATGGGTGTATAGAGACCGTTAGATGTCGGATCTAACGGCCTGACAGGCGCAAGCGTGGACGACCCTGATGTGAAGTGGATGAAGAGGGAAGATCCGACGGCTGAGGAGGGTCCTGGAAGAACTCTGCCTGGGCGAAGTTCACTGGAGACTCGAGGGCAATCGGCAGCTCCGATGAACGATCGGGGAACGGGGTTCGACTCGCAGGGCCCCTCCGCGTTGGATAGTGGGATAGGATGAAGCCGTCAACGGTCAGATCTCCTAGAGGGGTACTGGGACCTGGACGAGCTTTAACGAAGCTGGATGAAGGCGAGCTGGGGAGTAATAGTGTGCTCTTTGACCTGCATATGAAAGCTTCGACTTGGAGGGACACTCCGGTCGGGGTTATTTGGTCGGAAATAAAGGGAAGCGACGGTGGAGGGTGAAGGTAGGTTCCGGCGGCGCGGAGGGTGGAACCTAAGCCTAATATTGGCTCGCATAGATAAGATTTGGGTGGTCAGACTATGGAGGAAGGATGACAGTGAACGGGGGAGTCGATCGGAACGAAATAGGTGACTGATGGAGCTTCGACCATCGGATCGAAGCCGACGGAGCGATGAATGGGAGAATCGAAATAGAAGGAACTAGGATTGAAAAGAGGTATAATCCTTAGCTCCAGTGAGTGAGGTCAGTGTGGGTCATCGCCTCTACCTCGCTGCAGAAGGCGGGGAGGCTCAAACGTGGCAGATCTTCAGCCACGTGCTTTTAGCATCGGCTGCAGCTACTCTCTCCGGCCACCAAAGGCTCCAGCCGAAAGCTGTCACCAAGGGGAAGAAGACTAGGATAGTAGGAGGGTGTGCGACGCGAGCTGGGGGACTAGGGAGAGGAATGAAGAATTTATATGCGAGTCCCAGGTGGCCAGGAAGAATCGGATGGAGCACGTGATCCAAGGAAGATCCATCCTTTCCTAGGGATCCGCGAGGGTCGTGGATCCAAGGGGAAGGATCTGGCGAAGGAATCAGAGCAAAAGGTGGAGGGATTCAATTGGAAAAATTATGAGAAATGGGGCTTAAATCGGATCCGGGCGAAGAGAGGGTCCGGGAGGGGGAGTTGACTGGGGTCAACAACCCTCCTGGACCAATCAGAAAATTCCAGGGTAAAAAATACTTGTAAAATAATTTAAAAATAGAAAATGATTTTATTTAAAAATATGTTCAACATAAAAAATGTTTATTATTTTTAAAATTTTTTAGTGATTTTTATTTATTTTTATGAAAAATAAATTATGATATATACAATATATTATATTATATATAGGTATAAAATACCTATGTATTTTATATTATTATTTTTATTTTCTTATTTTTGCACAAATACCACAAATTTAAATTTTATTTATTTACAACATAAAATTAGGGATATAAAATAATTTTTTTATTGGTTATTTACAGGTGTAAAATAAATATGAGTATGATACATATATACATGTGTTATGTACAAGGGGCTAGAGAGAGAATTTTATTTTTGCTTTAATTTTATTTTTCTAATTTTTATTTTATTTTTAGAAATATATATAAGGTATTAGAAACACATTTTTATTTTATTTTTGTGAAAATAAAATGTGTACATATAGAAGGAATATACACAAGTTAGAGTGGCCCTATCTCTCTCTACTTATTTTATTAGGCGATCAGGGCCATATTGGGCCCTCTCTTGGGTTTAGGTCACTCAATATTTATTCTAAATATTTCCTTCTTTTTCTTTTATTCTTTATTCTTTTATTTTTGCACAAATACATTCTAATTATTGATATTTAACAAATGCATGCTGATGAATAATTTATTGTATTTACAACTATAAGCATGATGTTTTGCCAAGAGTTTTAGCTAAAATAAAAGAATAAAGAGTGATGAATTAGTATTCATCACCCCCCTATACTTTACTTTTGCTAGTCCCTTAGCAAACACTTATATGAAAAAGAAGTGAAAAAGAAGTGAAAAAGATAAAGGAAAAGAAAAAGATAAAAAGAAGGTGAATCAAGGCTGATTATTAAACTTGTCTTCATTAAATTGAAGTATGGATCTCAGTCAGATCTTTGGATTATTAGTTTGTCGGAACCTTGTTTGGACTTAGGTTTAAAATTCAACAGCCTCTAAGTTCCACTAATCTAAAGTCCAGACTCTTCAACAATCCAGATCAGAACAAGTCTACATACACAAACTCTGATGACCATGAATCTTTTCTTGTACTGTGTAAGTAAGTGATGTGTAGCTCCCCACCTCAGAAAATGGCAAAGTGACAACCCTCTTGATGAATATGTGATTCATCACTTCTAAAGTTGAAAATAGAGCCTTGTTCTCGAGTATTTAGCATCATATTTCCCTTTATCTTGCATAAAGAGCATTCATGCATAAATCCACAATACATGCATTTTAGCATTCATAATTGCATTAAATAAGAAGCCAATTCATTTGTAAAATTCACTTGTAAAATATCCACCAATAATTCACCTAATTATCTGTATTTTATTACCCCCTCTAAAGTCAATAAAACCTTCCTTATATTGTGTATATTATTAGTCAATAATATAAGGAAAATTGTCAAAAATTACTAGCTTGTAAATTACCCAATAAAATCCCAAACCCAATTAGAGACCCAGAACTTAGAATTCACATAACCCTCTCATACAATCTCCGAATTAGGTCTACTCACTTTCAGATTAATACATATTCAGAGACCTTTAAAATGAGACCAATTTCATTCAAATCGGAGTTCGTATGCAAAACTTGGTTTTTTGGGCCCATTTGTATACTATAGATATGTATATTTATACTCTTATATTTTTGTATTATATTTGACCTCATCTCTGTTTTTGGTCAACATGAAACTTGTAGATCTCATCAAGATCTACAACTTTCATGTTTTGAGTTTTTCCAAATTTGGCCTCCTTCACTCTCTAAATTCACATTTTTTTCAGCCATTCAGTGCAGGCCACGTGCCAACCTCTGATTGCGCCACGCGGCCCGCTCCTTTGCGCGCCACGCGCCTTCCATTTCTGCCGTCCGATCGCCCGCATTCTCTCTCGATCTGGGCCATCCAAGCCGCAGCGCTCCACAGTCCTTCGATCAAGCCCTGGATCCAATCCAGGATGATCGCCAGCACCGCGTCCTCATGACGCCACGCGTCCCATCTCCTCCACCGTTCGATGGCCACCTCTCTCTTAGTCCCCACCGTTCATCGTCCAGATCACCTCCACCCTTCGATCGAAGCCCCGACTTCATCATAGCCATTCGCCTCCGCCTAACTCTTAGCACGCCACGTGTAGTCTCATGGACCACACGATTAGATCCTTGTGACTTCATCCCAACTGCCCCTCTCAGATTTCACTTACACCCTCCACGTGTCTCCATCTCAACCTTTCGATCATTTCCCTCCGATCTAATCCTAACCTTCCTTTTCTACCCTTCTCCTGACCGTTGGATCACTCGATCCAACGGTCAAGATGTCGTCTTCTACCTTCCACCTCGCCCGCTCCTACGTCGTCCACTTCACCGACAGGTCACCCCTTTCCTATTTTGCGAGCCACTCCGGCCACCCTCTCTGCCTCTTGTCACCACCAGTTTGTAACCCACTCTTCCCTCATCCTCACCGACCCCCTCGAACACCATGAACTCCCCATACCACGCTCCACGATGTCTGCCAACTCCATCACTTCGCCACCTATGCCGTCACCTTCCACCTATAAATACACCCCCACCGTCGACCGTCAGCCTATCCGCCATCACGGAGAGAATCCCCGAGCTCCCTCCTTCCTATTGGTGACAACAGTTTGAGGTGACATTGAGCGACGACCGAGATCCATCTCCGACAAGATCCATGACCATCCCCCGCCGTGCCACAGCCATCCCCGTGAGTTGTACGAGCTCAGGACCATCTACCGTCCTTCGAGCGACGACCAGTAGCACGCCTTCGAGCTCCATTTCCCAGGTAGACGCCTCCATCTCCCTCACGAACTTCTTCTTATTTTTCATGCTTTTTCTCAAATTTTATTCATCGTCCACAATCAACTTCACGCTCCTCTGACCATCCTCCGAGCTTCGCCTCGGAGCTGGCATCTTCGTGCACACTTTCATCTTCTCCAACGACACACTACACTTCACGCCAACGCCAGCTCCGCCACCTTAGCAGAACCCCATCACCGGACCACCCTCATCGCCCTTAAGGCCTCACACCGCACTCACGATCAGTCCACACTCACGTCGCATGCCTCGGCTTTTCATCTAACCCCCACAGGTACTCCATCTTCGACTGGCCGAACGCCTCATCGGAGCTCCTTCGAGCTTCGTCACCACCGCTCTCCAGACCATCGCGACCTCAACTGAGACCCCTGTCGGCTCCGCCACTCTTCCACGATTCTTCCCAGCTGCTCAGACGCTGCCAGCGAGCTTCACCGACACCGGACGAAGAAGGAGGAGCTAGAGCTCCTTCACCGAAGCGCAGCCATCTCCGCCGCAGGAGGCGGTGGACCATTTGAGAAGGAAGAGCAGTAGCCATCCGATCCCCTTGATCGGATGGTTCTGAGCACACCACGTCACCTTCAACGAGCATCTATCAGATCAGGAGGATCCTACACACCAGAGGAAGCCACGTCGCCACTTACCCCGCGCTCCAGATGCCGTTGGATTCATCTTGATCCAACGTCCGTTGATCATCCACGCCTTCATCTCAGAAGCCATCCTCCACCGTTAGATCTTCATAAGATCGGACGGCTCTAGACGCGCCACGTCTCCAGCTATCTTCCACCGTTGGATCTTCACCGTATCTAGTGGTCCATAGTGCATCACGTAGCCGCCTCCGAGCCTCTTCCCCGACCATCAGGTTCGGAACCCTTGAAGCTATCCAAGACGAGTCCAAGCCTCCAGAGCCTCCGAGCCTCCGCCCGAGCCTCCGAAGTCACCCGAGCCTGGGCCCTCACCTGTCTCTCATGTGTGGCCTGGGTATTTTTCATCGAGGCCCCTGAACGTTTTGGAAATTGCATTCCAGTCCCTGCTAGGAGTACCACGTGAGGCACACGTGTTTTGTGGGCAATTTGCATACATGCCCTCCTGTTTATAGGTAATTTCATATTAGTCCATGTCAACATGTTTAATTTTTAGCAATTTTGTTTTATGTAATTGAGTTAGGCCCCTGTTTTTGCATGCATATTTAGGCATTCATTTGAAATCATTTTTCAAGTTTGAAAATTGCATTGTATAGCATAATTTGTCCTCTTCCATATGTGATACTTGTCATATTTTTGTGATAGCAGTGGATTTTATTATTAATTAATTAGTGGAATTTTGTCATATTTTTCCCATTTATGCCTTTTAATTTGCAGTAATTCCTTTGTTGTTCCAAAAATCACCAAAAATTCACATTAGATCTAAGATAATTATGTTTACATCGTGTCCAAAAATCATCTCATTTGCACGCATCCCGAGGCCTGAATAAATCATTTGGGATTTTCTTAATATTTTTTTAATAGGTCCATTTCGCATAGAAATTTAGGTTTATTAATTTTCCTGGATTCTTCACGCTTAAATATATCTAGGATAATTTTTATATCTGAAAATATTGTGATTTGGTATTTTATAAAATTAATTTAATCAAAATCACCTTGCACTCATTTTTAATTAGCAAATTCATATAGTGTCGAAAAATTCTAAAAAAATTAAAGTAGCTTAATTTCATTGCATTTCACCATCTGGCCAAGTTTCATAATGTTTGGAATTAATTTGACCATATCTTTGATATAACTTGTAAACTTGCCCGATTTTGCATGTGTCTTTTCTTTGTTGCATAAAAATTGTTGAAAAACCAAAAAAATTTACCTTCTAAAAATCCGACCTCTTAAATTTACTTAAGATCTACATAAGGAGACAACTACCTCCCTGAGTTCGAACTTGGGCTTGCCCAAGTAAAAAATAAATTTGCCGCTCGCGATTAACTCATCCTTAATTCATAGTGGTTTTTGATTAGCTCGTATTACCCGACTGCAACGAACAACACGAAAATTAATTTGACCATTAATTTGATTAAATTAACAAGGGTAGTAAGACACACATTAAAATGGCGCCATTACCGGGGAGGCACATCTTAGGTTAATTTGTAGTTAATTTTTGAGTGTTTGATTTTCCATCCCCGGGTAGTCTGACCCCCAATTTTCTTGTGAATATTTTTTTGTCCTTTAATTTTTGGTGTCGTTCTCTATCTGACCTCAATTTGTTTTTTTGTGCGAGGAACACGAGGAGTCGAAGACGCTTCGAGGAACTTGTATTTTTGAACTTTTTGAGTGATTTGTGAGGAATTGTAATTTATCCCTTTTTCTTATTTTTGCATTATTTCCAGCAGTTCCCGTTTGGGTTCTCGTGTGTGTAAACATAGTGGAACCGTGTCCTCGTGTGCTATATGGATTGAATTTTTAGACTAGGCTTGCACTAGCGGCTCCTCAAGCCACTCTAGCATTTTGCTTGTGCTCGTAATTCTTTAGGACCACACAATACACTTAAAAGACACACTTAGACTGCAGATCTGGTCTAATCAACCTGTGCTTCACTCGCTAATAGAACTGCCTGTCTAGGAGCGGATTTTGTCGTCTGCATTTGCATGTAGTATAAAAGATTTTCAATTCTATTTTGCATCCTGCATGAAAGCAAAGGATCATTGTAAGTATTCTTCACTCAGAATAAACATCATTGATTTTCTTGCATCAACTTTTCTCGAATTCTCTCTCTTGGTTTTCAAATTTAAGTAAAAGGAAATTGGGATTGGATGACATGCGTGCTGTGTGGATTGGACTTAACAAGTGATAACTTGACTTAAAACCGGGACTGCTAACATTATTGACCAAAAAAATCAATAAAATAAGAAATTCTGCTTGCGAGAGATTAATCCCTGACCTTGTTTTTAGGTTGAGTGAGGGTACTTGAGTGTATGTGAACACCTTAAGGCAGAGCCCAAATCCCCACCTTCCATATCACGTTTCGACTGATCCTAGCAAATATCACAAGTTGAATTATTCAGGTTCACTGACTAGTACCAAGTAGCCTCCGCGTGTCTTAGGTCATTAGGGGCGAAATTGCAGTACTTCGCGACAAGTTGCCAGTAACCACCCCCCCCGCCCCCGAGGTGAAGTTCCGGCCTTGTCAGCCTCCGCCTGCTTGCAGGTAGATAGGGGCAGGTCTTTAAATCTATCAACTTGGGATAGGAGCGAAGAAAGGAAGGACCGACGATATCTTAAGCGGCAGGTTAAACAGGGAAGACGCATCCGGCTTTGAGCCGACTTCCCTATAGGCTGCGTAAATACTTGCTATTTTGATTGAAAATTACACTTAAAATCAACAAGATTAATTGGACTCGGTTTCGGGTCCTTCACCGTGTTGAGTGTGAAAAATACAAGGTTTGGATTTAATTGCTTGCTTTTGGTAGGAGTAAAATCATATCTTCACTTAGAGTTCCCGATTCTTCTTACCAATCCAAGATGAGTGACTGGGGGGATATCGACTCCTTATTCACCAATCTCTCTTTGAGCCCCCAAAAAACTCATCTTCACCAGCCCAAGCGCAACTTGGACCACCCAGAACTCAAGACCCTCTTGAGTACTGGATCCCTCTCACCCAGGGTAGTTACTCTCAAACCAACCCTTTCCTCTCCTCTGAGCTTACAGAGGAAGACCTCGAACGAAGAATTAAATACCTTCCTCAAAGACTTTGAGCTAGTTTGCAACAACCTTAGTCACCCTAGGGTTGGGCAGGATTATATCAGACTGAAGGCCACCCCGTTTGCCTTAGGAGATAAGGCATCACATTGGTTGAAAATCTAGGAGTGATGTGTACATGCAGTTCAAGGACATTTTCCTGAAAAAGTTCTACCCACTTAATAGAACTAATCAAATGAGAACAAAGATTGCAAGCTTTTCCCAGGGACCCAATGAACCATTTCATGAAGCCTGGGATATGTTTAATGACCATATTCAGAAATGCCCCTGCCATGGCATTTCAAAAGCGATCTTAGTCCAAACCTTCTTCTGTGGCTTGAACCCAGAGATGCAGGGGTTAGTCAGTGCTGCCTGTGGAGGAAGTTATCTGAACAAGAATGAAAATGTTGTATGGAAGATCTTGGAGCAGATGGTAGAAACAGACAGATCTCAGGCCACCAGGGCCTATCAGTTGTCTCCTTCAAACCTCACAAACGAGACAACCCAGAGGACTGTAATGAATCTGACGACCTTATCCCTAGCATGGGGATAATAGCAGATAAATTAACCATGGTCGAGCAAATTCACAAGAGGGTCACTGACCTTGAGGCGCTCTCCTGATTACCGAAGCAAGTCATGGAAATTACTGAGAGGGTAGCTAAGATAAAGCTACCTACCCTTTCTGCACCACCTATACCTGTACATCGAGTTCATATTGTACAGGAATAGGCACCAGGGCCTCAGAGTAGCTGGGTAGAGGAGCAAGCTTACACCCAGCAGGACCAGCACTCACCCCCACAAGTGGAGACAGGATACAAGGAGCCTCTGCAGGTGTTCGAGATCAACAAGCTGCAGCACAACCATGACCCCGTCGGCAGACAGTCGGGGATAGGGAATGGTCAGCCTCACCGATCTTCCCTAGCTTACAAGGAAAATGGCTCCGTCTCCGCACCGCCCTTTGTTTAGTCCAGGCTCGAACGAGGGTACCAACCTCAGCAGCACCAGCAGCAGCAGCGCACATTCCACTCGGGCCAGTAGGGCCCATTACCGTCCCATCAACAACAACAGTATCGACATGGACAGCAGGGCTAGTATATGACCTCATCTTCAAGTTAGCATCAACTCTCCCAGCCCACTGAATTGGAGTCCCTCACCTTGGTGATCCAGACCCTGACTGATAGGGTCCAGCAGATCCAGAATGACTATCTGGATATGATAACCGATCTGAATCGTGTTTCTTGTACCCAGGACTAGCATATGGCGACAAAGACCCAAATTCCCGCTAAGGTTTAGGCCAATCCAAACAGCTTGAATCAAGGCCAGAACCGACCACGTGGTCAGGTATACTATTCAGATAATTCTTTATCTGAACATGAGATCCTTTCGTACGATAATGTAAACCATATGTCTCTCAGAAGTGGAAGGACCGTGATCGTACCTGATCGGGTACGAGCACTGGAGGAAGAAGCCGCCAAGTCTCTACCTGAGGAGAACTTGGAGGCAACGGAGGAGCAACACCACCATCACCACCACCGGCAGAAGAAGAGGACTTCTGAGTCCTCGAAGAATCAAGGGAACCGCACCAGTAGAGAGTCCACCAAAACTGATGAAGAGCCTGCACCTCCATCTGAGGAGGACATTCCAGCAGTCGTGGAGGATGCATCACCGGTTTCACAGCAGCATTTTTCTTTTCGTCATAGTCAGAGTCCGAGTCAGTTTCAGAGTCCAAGTCCTGTATAGAACTCACTTCCCACTTTGAATGAAAATCTTTCAGTTTCAGAATCTTAGTTGGAGTTAATAATCCCTTTCTCCCGAGCTCTTAAGGGTGGAAAGAACAAAACTAAAAAAATTCAAAAAGATGACCCTGAGATGGCAGAGTTTTGCAACAAACATATCAATGTCACAATCCCCTTTGACAAGTACGTGGAGATGACACCTGCATTTCAGAAATACCTTAAGGTGAGATGCACACCTACTAGGGTTAGCAGGAAGATCAAAAGCTGTGTTGAGAAACACGTCCTGTCAGTAGCCACGACTTGTGTAATAAAGAACTCGTTTCCAAGGAAACGAAGAGACATGGATGCACATTATGTGGTGAGTCAAGCTGTGGTGGACTTTACTGTCCTTGATATGGAGACCCCTCATAATTAGAGAGATTCGCAGATCATCTTACGGAGGCCCTTCCTCAGAACAGCAGGGGCCTTGTTTTATTATAAGATCGGGAAAATCCAGTTCCAAACTTCAGGCGGAGATGAGGAACTTGAGACGAAGTAGACCAGATGGCAGAGACCGGATTCCGAATCCAGCACCAAGTACTCTTCATCTGAAGCAGACTATGACCATGCAGACACAGTTGGGCCATGGAGACAGAACCCAACCAGCACTGATGAGTCCCTCCCATTCGGATATGATCTTGTGCATGAGTCAGTTTGCGAGGTCCTTAGAAACAAGTACAGCTCAGAACCTGCATCCTCCTACATCTTCGATGACTTAGAGGCCCAGCTGGGCCTGTCAGTCCTTCCCTCTATAGGACAATCAGAAGACGAGGATGATGAGTCAGACGTGGCTTTTGTAGATTGCATGGAAACCTTTGACGATCCGACTCCAGAGCCGAATGACTTTGTGGCAGTAATTTCAGAGACACATCCAACCACTTCCAACACTGAACCATATTTGATTGAGCCATACTTCCTAGATGATCACACATTACCTGAGCCCAAACCTTTACCCACAACACTCAAATATGCCTTCCTTGCAGGTCAAGAAAAGAAATACCGCTTGCTAAGGAGCAGGAATCTCGCTTGCTAGAGATCCTGGAGAAAAACCGCAAGGCGATAGGCTGGAGCATTTCCGATCTCCATGGGTAAAATACCGCTCTGTGTTCACACTATATCTGCTTGGAGAATGAAGCTAAGCCCTATCATAAATTCCAACGTCGTTTGAATCTAAATTTACGAGAGGTAGTGAAGAAGGAGATAGAGAAATGGTGTAACGCATGTTTCATTTATCCCGTCTCCGACTCTAAATGGGTGGCCCCAATCCATGTTGTCCCGAAAAAGTCGGGAATTCAGACGACCACCAACGAAGATGGAGAGGAGATGTGACACGAGTGCCCACGTCGTGGCGTGTCTGTGTGGATTGCAAACGCCTGAATGCTACGATGAAGAAAGATCATTTCCCCTACCATTCATTGATCAGATCCTAGAGAGACTAGCGGGGAAAGAATTCTTCTGCTTCTTGGATGGGTTCTCGGGCTACAATCAAGTATCCATAGCTCTGGAGAACCAGGAAAATACCACGTTCACTTGCCCCTTTAGTACCTACACTTTCAGGCGCATGCCCTTTGGGTTATGCAATTCTCCTGATACTTTTCAAAGGTGCATGATTACTGTATTCGCCGAAATGGTCGGTGAATTCTTGGAAGTCTTCATGGACGACTTCTCGGTCCACGGCGATTCCTTCGATTCCTGTCTTAGGAATCTGGACGGAGTCCTCAAACACTGTTGTGAGGTTAATCTGGTGCTCTCCTGGGAGAAAAGTCACTTCATGGTGACGGAGGGCATTGTGTTGGGGCACGCCATCTCTAAGAGAGGAATGGAGGTTGACCCTGTCAAGGTGGATGTGATCAGGTGACTCCAGCCACCAACCAACGTCAAATAGTTGCGATCGTTCCTCGGGCATGTCGGATTCTATTGGAGATTTATCAAGCATTTTTCTAAGATTACCCGACCGCTAACTGAGCTTTTAGGCAAAGACATGGAGTTTATTGGTGATCACAAATGTCTTGAGGCCTTTAAGCTATTGAAAGGAATGATCATGGATGCCCTGATCCTACAAGCCCCAGACTGGTCTCTACCTTTTGAGATCATGACAGACGCATTAGATTTTGCTGTTGGGGCTGTGTTTGGACAAAGGAGGGATGGCGTCCCGTTTGCAATCCACTACGCAAGAAAAGTGCTCGATACCGCTCAGCGTAACTATACAGTTACAAAAAAGGAGATGCTTGCAGTAGTGTTTGCCTTGGACAAGTTCAGATCTCATTTAATTGGATCCAAGGTAATTGTGTTCACTGACCACACAACACTACGATACTTGATGGAAAAGTAGGATGCGAAGGCACGTCTTCTTAGGTGGATTTTGCTTATCCAGGAGTTTGATTTGGATATTCGTAATAAACCTGGGAAGAAGAATGTACTAGCTGATCATCTCTCCCGTCTTGAAGAACTTAATACTTCTGAGGATTCACTGATTCGAGACTCCTTCCCTGACGAGTCGATTTTTTTTTGTCGACTCACTCCCATGGTATGCCAATATCGTGAACTATCTTGTCTCCAAGAAGGTTCCCGAAGATTGGCCCAAGAGCCACATTGACCGACTGAAGTCAGACGCTAGACACTATCATTGGGAGGATCCGCTCCTTTTCTTTGAAGGTACGGATTGTGTCTGGAGAGGGTATATTCCTCAGGAGGAAAACCATAGTGTCCTTTCTTTATGCCACAGTTTGGAGGTAGGAGGAAACCACTCCGGGAAGAGGACTGCATGGAAGGTACTTCAATGTGGCTTTTACTAGCCGACTCTGTTTCATGATGCCATCACCTTTGCGAAGTCGTGTCCAGTATGCCAGAGAATGGGAGGAACCTTTGGTTCCAAGGATCAGATGTCGATGCAACCTGTCATCATTTGTGATGTCTTTGATGCCTAGGGTATTGACTTCATGGCTCCATTCCTTGTTAGCCATGGATTCGAGTACATCCTTCTTGCGGTAGACTACCTGTCCAGGTGGGTGGAGGCTATCCCAACCCGAGCCGCAGACAGCAGGACTGTCTGTAAATTCATCATAGAGCATATCATCTCTAGGTTCAGGATCCCCAAATTGTTGATATCAGATGAGGGTAGCCACTTTGTAAACCGAGATGTGAAGAAACTCTTGAAGGACTACGACATCGAACACCGTGTCGCTAGTCCTTACCACCTACAAACTAATGGTATGGCTGAGGTATCGAATAGGGAGGTGAAAACTATATTATAGAAGCTTGTCCGCCCAGACAAGAAGGACTGGTCCCAGATCATGGATCAAGTCCTGTGGGCTTATAGGACAGCTTACAAGACACCTTTAGGAACCTCCCCATTCCAGATGGTATTCGGAAAGCCGTGCCATTTGCCCGCAGAGTTAGTGCATAAATCGGAATGGGCAATCAAAAAGTTCAATTAGAACACACACCAAGGATAGAAGCAGAGAGAAATGGATCTAAATGAACTTGTGGAAGTTAGAAATAGAGCATACGACAATAGTTTGGTGTACAAGGACAAGGTGAAGCGTTGGCACGATAGATATATCAGACGAAAGATCTTTGTTCCGGGATAGAAGGTATGGTTGTTCAATGCAAGGCTGAAAGTCTTCCAAGGCAAGTTGAAGTCCAAGTGGATGGTCCCATTCATTGTCCGTGTGGTGCATGATAGTGGATGTGTTGAGATCTCATATCTCGCAGATGACACACCGACATTCCTAGTGAATGGACAACTGTTGAAACACTTTGTCAAATCCAAGGAGGAGTTAGTCGATGTCGAGGAGATTGTATTCATGCGCAGAACAGATTCAGTAGATACATATCGAGACGCGCATGAGGCCTTATAACAATGAGCTCTAGCCATCAGCAACATCTGGAAAGATTCAGTCCGCGATCCTTGTACATATCCATCATTCCTGTACATTCTGCTCCTCCCTCCTGCAACTCTAATAACTCACCCCAACTTCATATATATACTTAGGATGACCAGATAGTAAGTATAGGGGGATGAGTCAACTGATACTATTTACTGTACATCCTCCTAATCACATCGGTCTTCATACTCACTCTAGTCCTATACGTAGGCTGACCTGAGCCTAAGTATAGGGGGGACCAATGCCCACCTTGTATATATTCATCCACTTCTCCTCTTGACCTCGTCCTCCCCATTTTGACCTTCTTCTACACTTAGGCGGCCAGAGCCTAAGTATAGGGGGGCAGGACGACTTCTATACATTTTCGCTCCGTTGGCTCTCTTACGCTTAGCACGAGCTATGTCTTTTTCCTCGCTTTTCGTGCTCTGAGGACATAGCACATGCTAAGTATAGGGGGCTCGTATATATTACATATATACTTTACCCATATCTCGTACTTTCACATATTTTTGTATAATTACGGGATGGGTAAAATTGGAGAAAATGTTTTGTAAAATACACTTGTATAATCTGTATAATACTCAAAAAACCCTTGAGGTATACCAAATTCGTGAAATTTTTTTGAAAAATTAAAGGCTTCTTATTTTACTCTTGCATATCATCTCTGCATCTGAAAAGAAAAGAAAAGAAAGAAAAAAGAGTCTTGCATTTTCATAGCATGTCATCTACATGTCATCTACATATCCTACATATGTAATGTGGAAAGCTAAGGGGTTCGGAACCAAGTTATGAGTAGATATTGAGGATGGACTTGATTTGACCTTAATACACCTAATTTTAGAGGAACCTTATAGGAACTGGAGTTAAGATTTCTCAGGTCAAGTGACTTAATTCTTTGAGTCCGCAAGTCTATGTTCACATATCATCTTGATTAGTCTAAGTAGAATATCTCATGCACACGCATGATTCTTTTAGATAATGACCTAACTTGGACAAGCACAATGCACATAGCTCTTCATTGATGAGGTGGTGAGGAGGTAGAATCCTTTAGCTTGGAGTAGCACACGGGTGGAAACATCCGTCCTCCTCTAGGGAGGGAAGTGCATCTCAACCTAGTCTGGTGGTGTTGACATCTAAGGATGGGATGCTGTGGGCTGCAATAATACTTCAAAAGAGGGATAGTCTACTGGCTCAAGAGGAAAAACTCCTGATGTACATGCTGCATCCTGTATATAGTTCGAAAAAAATGCAAAAACTCCAAAAAAATCAGACAGGTCCAAGTAAAAATAAAATACTTGTCGGAGTATGTATATTAGCAAAGAAAATGCAGCTGGATGACTTGGCTACACTGGTCAGGCATCCCGGGATAGGTAGCTACACTGGCTACCATCCATTCTTTTCTCTACCCCTCCTCTTGAGCTGGTCGCACCTGAACTTAAAAGGGAATACCCCGCTCCTCGAGGAAAGAGTTACTGGACCGGGTTATTTGAGTTACCTTGTTAAAGGAGGCTATTTCTGAGCCATTCCTGATGTGAAGAGTTACATTTCACTTACATAGTACAAGTAAGGATCATAGTCATCAGAAATTTGCGTCGGAGGATTTATTCTGACCTGACTATTGAGGAGTCTTGAATAGAAGACTTGTGGAACTTGAAGTCTGTTAGGTCTTAAGTTCAGGTCCCAATGAGGTTCCGCCACACAAATAATCCAAAGGTCGAGTCAAGCTCCATTTTCAACAATTGTTCATGACCTTCGTGTGGTACCCAAAATCATTTCACTCTTGCATTTCATTTAGTTGCTCGGGGACGAGCAAGGTTTATGTATAGGGGGTGGATGAATATGTGATTCATCACTTCTAAAGTTGAAAATAGAGCCATGTTCCCAAGTATTTAGCAGCATATTTCCCTTTATCTTGCATAAATAGCATTCATGCATAAATCCATAATACATGCATTTTAGCATTCATAATTGCATTAAATAAGAAGCCAATTCATTTGTAAAATTCACTTGTAAAATATACACCAACAATTCACCTAATTATATGTATTTTACTACCCCCTATAAAGTCAATAAAACCTTCCTTATACTGTGTATATTATTAGTTAATAATATAAGGAAAATTGCCAAAATTCCTAGCTTGTAAATTACCCATTAAAATCCCAAACCCAATTAGAGACCCAAAACTTAGACTGCACATATCCCTCTCATACAATCTCCAAATTAGGTCTACTCATTTTCAGATTAATACATATTCAGAGACCTTTAAAATGAGACCAATTTCATTCAAATTGGAGCTCGTATGCAAAACTTGAGTTTTTGGGCCCCTTTGTATACTATAGATATGTATATTTGTACTCTTATATTTTTGTACCATATTTGACCTCATCTCTGTTTTTGTTCAACATGAAACTTGTAGATCTCATCAAGATCTACAACTTTTATGTTTTGAGTTTTTCCAAATTTTGCCTCCTTCTCTCTCTCTAAATTCACATTCTTTTCTCAACCATTCAGAGCAAGCCACGCGGCAACCTCTAATTGCTCCACGCGACCCGCTCCTTTGCATGCCACACGCCTTCCACCTCTGCCATCCGATCGTCCGCATTCTCTCTCGATCTGGGCCATCCAAGCCGGAGCGCTCCGCAGCCCTTCGATCAACCCTTGGATCCAATCCAGGTCGGTCGCCAGCACCGCATCCTCACGCCGCCACGCGTCCCATCTCGTCCATCGTTCGATGGTCACATCTCTCTCTTAAACCCCACCGTTAATCGTCCAGATCACCTCCACCCTTCGATCGAAGCCCAGACTTCATCATTGCCATTCGCCTCCTCCTAACTCTTAGGACGCCACATGTAGTCTCATGGACCGCATGATTAGATCCTTGTGACTTCATCGCAACCGTCCCTCTCGGCTTTCACTCACGCCCTCCACGTGGCTCCATCTCAACCCTTCGATCATTTCCCTCCGATCTAATCCTAACCTTCCTTTTCCGCCCTTCTCTTGACCGTTGGATCACTCGATCCAACGGTCAAGACGTCGTCTTCTACCTTCCTCCTCGCCCGCTCCCACGTCGTACACTTCACCGACAGGTCGCCCCCTTCCTATTTTGGGAGCCACTCCGACCACCCTCTCCACCTCCTGTCACCACCAGTTTGTACTCCACTCTTCCCTCATCCTCGCCGACCCCCTCGAACACCATGAACTCCCCCCACCTCAATCCAGGATGTCCACCAACTCCATCACTTCGCCACCTATGCCGTCACCTTCCACCTATAAATACGCCCTCACCGTCGTCCACCAGCCCTATCCGCCATCACGGAGAGAATCCCCGAGCTCCCTCCTTCCTATTGGTGACATCAATTTGAGGTGACGTTGAGCGACGATCGAGATCCATCTCCAGCGAGATCCACGACCATCCCCCACCGTGCCGCAACCATCCCTGTGAGCTGCACGAGCTCAGGACCATCTACCGTCCTTCGAGCGACGACTAGGAGCACGCCTTCGAGCTCCATTTCCCAGGTAGACGCCTCCATCTCCCTCACGAACTTCTTCTTATTTTTTGTGCTTTTTCTTAAATTTTATTCGCCGTCCACAAGCAACTTCACGCTCCTTTGACCATCCTACGAGCTTCGCTTCGGAGCTGGCATCTTCGCGCACGCTTTCATCTTCTCCAACGACACACTACACTTCATGCCGACGCGAGCTCTGCCACCTTAGCAGAGCCCCATCACCGAACCACCCTCATCGCCCTTCAGGCCTCACACCGTACTCACGATCACTCCACGCTCACGTCGCATGCCTCGGCTATTCATCTAACCCCCCACAGGTACTCCATCTTCGACTTGACGGATGCCTCATCGGAGCTCCTTCGAGCTTCGTCACCACCGCTATCCAGACCACCACAGCCTCAGCTAAGACCCCCGACAGTTCTGTCACACTTCCACGACTATTCCCAGCTGCTCAGACATCGTCAGCGAGCTTCACCGACAACAGAGGAAGAAGGAGGAGCTAGAGCTCCTTCACCGGAGCGTAACCACCTCCGTCGCCGGAGGCGGCGGACCATCTGAGAAGGAAGAGCAGTAGCCATCCGATCCCCTTGATCAGACGGTCCTAAACATGCCATGTCACCTTCAGCGAGCATCCGTCGGATCAGGAGGATCCTACGCATCAGAGGAAGCCACACCGCCACTTACCCCGTGCTCCAGATGTCGTTAGATTCATCTTGATCCAACGGCCGTTGATCGTCCATGCCTTCATCTTAGAAGCCATCCTCCACCGTTAGATCTTCATAAGATCGGACGGCTCTAGATGCGCCACGTCTCCAGCTATCTTCCACCATTGGATCTTTACCAAATATAGTGGTCCATAGTGCGCCACGTAGCCGCCTCCGAGCCTCTTCCCTGACCATCAGGCTCGGAACCCCCGAAGCTATCCGAGCTTAGTCCGAGCCTCCAGAGCCTCCGCCTGAGCCTCCGAAGTCACCTGAGCCTGGGTCCTCACGTGTCTCTCTCGTGTGGCCTAGGTATTTTGCACTGAGGCCCCTCAAGGTTTTGGAAATTGCATTTCAGTCCCTGCCAGGAGTACCATGTGAGGTGCATGTGGGCAATTTGCATACATACCCTCCTCATTATAGGTAATTGCATATTAGTCCCTGTCAGCATGTTTAATTTTTAGCAATTTTGTTTTCTGTAATTGCAGTTAGGCCCCTGTCTTTGCACGCTTATTTAAGCATCCATTTGAAATCATTTTCAAGATTAAAAATTGCATTGTATAGCTTAATTTGTCCCCTTCCATATGCGACACTTGTCATATTTTTGTGATAGCAGTGGATTTTATTATTAATTAATTAGTGAAATTTGGCCATATTTTGCCCATTTATGCCTTTTAGATTGTAGTAATTCCTATGTTGTTCCAAAAATCACCAAAAATTCACATTAGATCTAGGATAATTAAATTTAAATTGTATCCAAAAATCAATTCATTTGCATGCATCTCGAGGCCTGAATAAATCATTTTAGGATTTTCTTAATTAAATTTTAATTGGTCTATTTCACACAGAAATCTAGGTTTATTAATTTTCCTGGATTCTTCACACTTTAATATATCTAGGATAATTTTTATATTTGAAAATATTGTGATTTGGCATTTATTAAAATTAATTTAGTTAAAATTACCTTGCACTCATTTTTAATTCATAGTAAATTCATATAGTGTCAGAAAATTCTAAACAAAATTAGAGTGGCTTAATTTCATTGCATTTCACCATCTGGCCAAGTTTCATGATTTTTGGAATTAATTTGACTATATTTCTGATATAACTTGGAAACTGGCCCGATTTTACATGTGTCTTTTCTATGTTGCATAAAAATTGTTGAAAAACCAAAAAATATTTACCTTCTGAAAATCTGACCTCTTAAATTTGCTTAAGATCTACTTAAGAAGACAGTTGCCTCCCTGAGTTCGACCTTGGGCTTGACCAAGTAAAAAATAAATTTCCCGCTCGCGATTAACTCATCCTTAATTCAAAGTGGTTATAGATTAGCTCGTATTACCCGACTGCAATGAACGACATGAAAATTAATTTGGCCATTAATTTGATTAAATTAATTAGGGTAGTAAGATGCGTATCAAAATGGCGCCGTTGCTGGGGAGGCACGACTTAGGTTAATTTGTAGTTAATTTTTGAGTGTCTGATTTTCCATCCTCGGGTAGTCTGACCCCTGGTTTTCTTGTAAATATTTTTCTGTCCTTTAATTTTTGGTGTTGTTCTCTATCTGACCTTAATTTGTTTTTTTCTTATACGAGAAACACGAGGAGTCAAAGACGCTTCGAGGAACTTGTATTTTTGAACTTTTTGAGTGATTTGTGAGGAATTGTAATTTGTCCCCTTTTCTTATTTTTTGCATTATTTCCAACGGTTCCTGTTTGCGTTCTCGCATGTGCAAACATAGTGGAACCGTGTCCCCATTTGTTGTGTGGATTGAATTTTTAGACTAGGCTTGCACTAGCGGCTCCTCGAGCGACTCTAGGATTTTGCTTATGCTCGTAATTCTTTATGACCACATAATACACTTAAAAGACGCATTTAGACCGCAGATCTAGTCAAATCAACCTGTACTTCACTCGCTAATAGAACTGCCTATCTAGGAGCGGATTTTGTCGTCTACATTTGCATGTAGTATAAAGGATTTCAATTCTGTTTTGCATCATGCATGAAAGCAAAGGGATCACTGCAAATATTCTTCACTCCACATAAGCATCATTGATTTTCTTGCATCAGCTTTTCTCGATTTCTCTCTCTTGGTTTTTAAACTTAAGTAAAAGGAAATTGGGACTGGACGATGGCATGCTGTGTGGATTGGACTTAACAAGTGATAACTTGACTTAAAATCGGGACAGCTAACATTATTGACCAAAAAAATCAATAAAATCAGAAATTCTGCTTGCGAGAGATTAATCCCCGACCTTGTTTTCAGGCTGAGAGTGGGTACTTGAGTGTGTGTGAAGACCTTAAGTCAGAGCCCAAATCCCCGCCTTCCATATCACGTTCTGATTGATCCTAGAAAATATCACAAGTTGAATTATTCAGGTTCACTGACTAGTACCAAGCAGCCTCCACCTGTCTCAGATAGATAGGGACAAAATTGCAGTACTTCGCAACAAGTTGCCAGTAACCCCCCGGGGTGAAGTTCTGGCCTTGTCAGCCTCCGCCTGCTTGCAGGTAGATAGGGGTTGGTCTTTGAATCCATCAACTTGGGATAGGAGCGAAGAAAGGAAGGATCAGCGATATCTTAGGCGACAGGTTAAACAGGGAAGACACATCCGGCTTTGAGCCGACTTCCCTATAGGCTGCGTAAATCCTTGCTATTTTGCTTGAAAATCACACTTAAAATCAACAAGATTAATTGGACTCGATTTCGGGTCCTTCACCGTGTTGAGTGTGAAAATATAGGGTTTGGATTTAATTGCTTGCTTCAGGTAGGAGTAAAATCCTATCTTCACTTAGAGCTCCCGATTCTTCTTGCCAATCCAAGATGAGTGACTGGGGGGATATCGACTCCTTATTCGCTAATCTCTCTCTGAGCCCCCACGAAACTCATCTTCATTGGCCCAAGTGCAACTTGGACAACCCATAACTCATGACCCTCTTGAGTATTGGATCCCTCACACCCAGAATGGATACTATCAAACCAACCCTTTCCTCTCCTCTGAGCTTACTGAGGAAGATCATCGCCTCGATAAGAATTCCTTCCTTGATTTGTCCTCTAACCCATACCATTTCCATTTCCCAGGACCAGAGGACACAATGCCAAAGAAGAATCTTGAAGAGGAGGAAAACAGAGAGGATCCGATGATTCAAGTCTTAGCCTGGCTGGCTAAAGCCAAACAACTTAACGCAGAATTAATGGCTAAACTGGGGCAGGTGATCGAAGCTGAAGGAATACACATACCGATGGTGGACGTCTATAATCCAGCAGAGAACGAGATACACAATTGGCTAGCACCTAAGGTTTCCCCTGAAGCATTCGAACTGAAACCCCACTTCCTGAGCTTGATGCCGAAGTTCAATGGAAATGCAAACGAAGAACCATATACCTACCTCAGAGACTTCGAGCTGGTTTGCAACAATCTTAGTCACCCTAGGGTTGGGCAGGATTATATCAGACTGAAGGCCACCCCATTTGACTTAGGAGATAAGGAAACACATTGGCTGAAAAAAATCTAGGGGTGATGTGTACAACCTGGATGCAGTTCAAGGACCTTTTCCTTAAAAAGTTCTACCCACTTAGTATGACTAATCAAATGAAAACAAAGATCGCAAGCTTTTCCCAAGGACCCAGCGAACCATTCTATGAAGCCTGAGATAGGTTTAATGACCTTATTCAGAAATGCCCCTACCATGGCAATTCAAAAGCAATCTTAATCCATACCTTCTTCTGTGGCATGACCCCAGAGATGCAGGGGTTAGTCAGTGCTGCTTGTGGAGGAAGTTATCTGAACACGAATGAAAATGTTGTATGGAAGATCTTGGAGCAGATGGCAGAAACAAGCAGATCTCAGGCCACTAAGGCCTATCAGTTGTCTCCTTCGAGCTCACCAATGAGACAACCCGGAGGACTGTAACGAAACTAACGGACGACCTTATCCCTAGCATGGGGATAATAGCATATAAATTAACCATGGTCGAGCAGATTCACAAGAGGGTCACTGACCTTGAGGCGCTCTCCAGATTACCGAAGCAAGTGGAGGAACTTACTGAGAGGGTAGCTAAGATAAAGATATTTGCCCCTTCTGCACCACCTGTACATGTACATCGAGTCCATCTTGTACAGGAACAGGCACTGGGGTCTCAGAGTAGCTGGGTAGAGGAGCAGGCTTACACCCAGCAGGACCAGCACGCACCCCCACAAATACAGTCATGATACGAGGAGCCTCCATAGGTGTTCGAGATCAACAGGCTGTGGTACAGCCATGACCCCATCGACAAACAGTCGGGGATAGGGAACGGTCAGCCTCACCGACCTTCCCTAGCTTACCAGGAAAACGGCTCCGTCCCCGCATCACGCTTTGTTCAGTCCATGACCAAACGAGGGTACCAGCCTCAGCAGCAGCAACAACACACATTCCACTCGGGCCAACAGGGCCTGTCACCGTCCCATCAGCAGCAGCAGTATCAGCATGGCCAGCAGGGCAAGTATATGACCTCATCTTCAAGTCAGCATCAACCTGTCCAGCCCACCGAATTGGAGTCCCTCACCTTGGCGATCCAAACCCTGACTGATAGGGTCCAACAGAACCAGAATGACTATCTGGATACGAGAACCAATGTGAATCATGTTTCTCATACCCAGGACCAGCAGATGGCGCCAAAGACCCCAATTCTTGCCCAGGTTCAGGCCAACCTAAACAGCTTGAATCAAGGCCAGAACCGACCACGTGATAAAGTATACTATTCGGATAATTCTTTATCTAAACATGAGATCCTTGTGTACGATAATGTAAACCACATGTCCCTCAGGAGCGGAAGGACCGTGATTGTACCTGATCGGGCACGGTAACTGGAGGAAGAAGCCGCCAAGTCTCTACCTGAGGAGAACTTGGAGGCAGAGGAGGAGCAACACCACCATCACCACCACCGGCAGAAGAAGAGGACCTCTGAGTCCTCGAAGAAGAAAGGGAACCGCACCACTAGGGAGTCCACCGAAATCGATGAAGAGCCCGCACCTCCATCTGAGGAGGACATTCCAGCAGCTGCGGAGGATGCATCACCGGTTTCGCAGCATCATTTTTCTTTTCATCATAGTCAGAGTCCACATCAGTTTCAGAGTCCAAGTCATGTACAGAACTCAGTTCCCATTTATATGAAAATCTTTCAATTTCAGAATCTGAGTTGGATTCAATAATCCCTTTCCCCCGAGCTCTTAAGGATGGAAAGATGAGAACTAAACAAATTCAAAAAGATGACCCTGAGATGGCAGAGTTTTGCATCAAACATATTAAGGTCACAATCCCGTTTGACAAGTACGTGGAGATGACACCTGCGTTTCAGAAATACCTTAAGGTGAGATGCACACCTACTAGGGTTAGTGGGAAGACCAAAAGCCATGTTTAGAAACACGTCCTGTCAGTAGCCACGACTTGTGCAATAAAGAACTCATTTCCAAGGAAACAAAGAGACATGGGTGCACATAGTGGTGAGTCATGTTGACGACACTGCATTTGCACGTACTCTCCTAGACAATGGCTCCTCAATCAACTTAATTCCTACAGCCCTCTATGAGCGGCTTAACCTCAGACCTCATAGGAAATCTGGAGCCCTCCTTCAGTTCGCTGATAAGTCAACCAAGAGGTCCCAAGGAGAATTAAGGAATGTTGTCATCAAAGTCGAGGGTCAAGAATACATGGTGGACTTTACTATCCTTGATATGGAGACCCCTCGTAATTGGAGAGATTCCCAGATCATCTTAGGAGGGCCCTTCCTCAGAACAGCAGGGGCCTTGTTTGATTATAAGATTGGGAAAATCCAGTTCCAAACTCCAGGCGGAGATGAAGAACTTGAGATGAAGCAGACCAGATGGCAGAGACCAGATTCCTAATCCAACACCGAGTACTCTTCATCCGAAGCAGACTGCGACCATGTAGACATAGTTGGGCGATGGAGACAGAACCCAGCCAACACTGCTGAGTCCCTCCCCTCCGGAGATGATCTTATGCATGAGTCAGTTTGCGAGGTCCTTAGAAACAAGTACAACTCAAAACCTGCATCCCCCTACATCTTCGATGACTTAGAGGCCCAACTGGGCATGTCGGTCCTTCCCTGTATAGGACAATCAGAAGATGAGGATGACGAGTCGGACGTGGCTTATGCCGATTGCATGGAAACCTTTGACGATCCGACTCCAGAGCCGAATGACTTGGTGGCAGTAATTTCAGAGACAGATCCAGCCACTTCCAACACTAAACCAGTTTTGATTGAGCCAGACTTCCTAGATGATCACACATTATCTGAGCTCAAACATTTACCCACAACACTCAAATATGCCTTCCTTGCATGTCAAGAAAAGAAATATCCGATCATCATCAGTGCGCGATTGACCGAGGAGCAGGAATCTCTCTTACTAGAGATCCAGGAGAAAAACCGCAAGGCGATAGGTTGGAGCATTTCCGATCTCCACGGGATAAATATCGCTTTGTGTTCACACCATATCTATTTGGAAAATGAAGCTAAAACCTCTCGTGAATTCCAACGTCGTTTGAATCCAAATTTACGAGAGGTAGTGAAGAAGGAGATAGAGAAATGGTGTAACGTGGGTTTCATTTATCCCATCTCCGACTCTAAATGGGTGGCCCCGATCCATGTTGTCCCGAAAAAGTTGGGAATTCAGACGACCGCCAACGAAGACGGAGAGCAGATCATGACACGAGTACACATGTCTGAATGCTGCGATGAAGAAAGATCATTTCCCCCTACCATTCATTGATCAGATCCTAGAGAGACTAGCGGGAAAAGAATTCTTCTGCTTCTTGGATGGGTTCTCGAGCTACAATCAAGTAGCAATTGCTATGGAGGACCAAGAAAAGACCACGTTCACATGCCCCTTTGGTACCTACGCTTTCAAGCACATGCCTTTTGGGATATGCAATGCTCCCGGTACTTTTCAAAGGTGCATGATTGCTGTACTCACCGAAATGGTCGGCAAATTCCTGGAAGTCTTCATGGATAACTTCTCGGTCCACGACAATTCCATCGATTCTTGTCTTAGGAATCTGGACCGAGTCCTCAAACGCTGCTGTGAGGTTAATCTGGTGCTCTCCTGGGAGAAAAGTCACTTCATGGTGACAAAGGGCATTGTGTTGGGACACGTCATCTCCAAGAGAGGAATGGAGGTTGACCCTGCCAAGGTGGATGTGATCAGACGATTCCAGCCACCAACCAACGTCAAATAGTTGCGGTCGTTCCTCGGGCATGTCGAATTCTACCGGAGATTTATCAAGGATTTTTCTAAGATTGCCTGACCGCTAACTGAACTTTTAAGCAAGGACATGGAGTTTATTGTTGATCACAAATGTCTTGAGGCCTTTAAGCTATTGCAAGGAATGATCATGGGTGCACCGATCCTATAAGACCCAGACTAGTGTCTACCTTTTGAGATCATTATAGACACATCCGATTTTGATGTTGGGGCTGTGTTAGGATAGAGGAGGGATGGCGTCCTTTTTGCAATCAACTACACAAGCAAAGTGCTCGACACCGCTCAGCGTAACTATACAGTTACAGAAAAGGAGATGCTTGCAGTAGTGTTTGCCTTGGACAAGTTCAGATCTCATTTAATTGGATCGAAGGTAATTGTGTTCACTGACCACACAACACTACGGTACTTGATAAGAAAGAATGATACGAAGGCACGTCTTCTTAGGTGGATTTTGCTTATCCAGGAGTTTGATTTGGATATTCATGATAAACCTGGAAAGAAGAACGTAGTAGCTGATCATCTCTCCCATCTCGAAGATCTTAATACTTCTGAGGATTCATCGATTCGAGAATCCTTCCCAGACGAGTCGATTTTTGTTGTCGACTTACTCCCATGGTATGCCAATATCGTGAACTATCTTGTCTCCAAGAAGGTTCCCGAAGATTGGCCCAAGAGCCACATTGACCGACTGAAGTCGGACGCTAGACACTATCATTGGGAGGATCCGCTCCTTTTTTTTGAAGGGTCGGATTGTGTCTGGAGACGGTGTATTCCTCAGGAGGAATACTAGAGTGTCCTTTCTTAATGCCACAGTTTGGAGGCATGAGGACACCACTCCGGAAAGAGGACTGCATGGAAGGTACTTCATTGTGGCTTTTACTGACCGACTCTGTTTCGCGATGCCATCACCTTTACGAAGTCGTGCCCAGTATGCCAGAGAATGGGAGGAACCGTTGGTTCTAAGGATGAGATGCCGATGCAGCCTGTCATCATTTGTGATGTCTTTGACGCCCGGGGCATCGACTTCATGGGCCCATTCCCTGTTAGCCACGGATTCGAGTACATCCTTCTTGCGGTAGACTACCTATCCAGGTGGGTGGAAGCTATCCCAACCCGAGCCGCAGACAATAGGACTGTCTGTAAATTCATCAGAGAGCATATCATCTCTAGGTTCGGGATCCCCAAATTGTTGATATCAGATGGGGGTAGTCACTTTATAAACCGAGTGATGAATCCATGATTCATTAACTTTTCTGTCGCATTTTGTCTTAAAACCCTTAACAAATGCATGTAAATAGTCATTAAATTCCATCTTTTAATAAATCCTCATTCATAAATAAAAAGCCACTTTTAACCATCAAAATCATGTAAATAAATAAAGAACAAGAAAAAGAACAAAAAGGCAGATTGAATATATGTATATATGTACAATACGACTTAAAATATAAATATAACTGTAAGGTATATTTATAGCCTAACCCCCGAGACCAAGTCAACATGGATTGGTCGACAAACCAAAAAGTAGGGGGAGATAAGGAAAGAAAACCGTAAAAATAAATTAAGTCACACTCCATACACTTCCCATTATTTATAAAATAAATATAAAACTTCAAAGATTTTTAATTATTTCATATGTATATACTTTTCACCAAACTCTTTTCCTAATTATTCCTAAAAATGTATATAAAAATATAAAAATAAGTAAAAAATATTACCCTATATATATGCCAAGAAACCCAGCCTATAAATTGTCAAAATCTCAACTTCCGAACATCATAACTTCTTCATAGGAACTCCAATTTCACTCTACTCACCTTTAAAGTCCATAAAATAATATTCTCTAATTAATAAAGGTAGTTTCATCGAATTCGAAGACCGTTAGCAAAAAGTTGGTTTTGGGACCAAAAGACAACGGGGTTTCTGGGCTATTTATTTTATATAATACACCTTATTTATAGTTTTCTTAATTTTATAATTTCTAAATATTTTCATGATCTTGTAATTTAACTCTAATTTATTTCATAATTTTTGGATCTTATTTATTATTTTAATAAAATCAAAAACCTTAAATTATAAGTAAAAATGAACTAGATACTTATACCTCTATTTATTAATATATGTAAATAAATTTATTAAAATCCATAAAAATTCACACAAACCTTATTTATTAGTCTAATAATTAAGAAAATATAAAATTAATTTTTAGTTATTTAGTTATTAAATTAAAAATTCAAAACCTATTTATAAATACATATTTATTAATATACCATTTATATTTTGAATAATATTTATTATTTATAAAAATTATTTATTACATAAATTAGATAATTAAATTATTTACATTTCTTGTATTTAAAACTATTTAAAATAACCTTAATTACTATTTATTATTGAATTTAGAAGTAATTTAGCATATCAGGGCCAACCAGGTGCTGACACTTGTCAGCACCTGGGTTGTCTTCTCCAAGAAGCAGTTACTCCAACCTGCTCTGACCAGCGACCTTTTCCTATTTATCCAGCTCATCTCCTAACCTCTTCCGACAACCTAAACCATTGGATCTAATCCCCTAACTACCATCTACTTCGCCCGCCATTAGATCAAGCTTGGAGCCCAAGAAATCTCTCTATTTAAAGCTTCAAAGTCCCCCATTTGCGGACTTTACTCTCCAACAACCTGAGCTTTTGCTCCAGTTGCCAGAATCCCCAACTTCCTCGCCTTGCGCCGCTCGCTCAGGAGGTGACAGCTCGGCTTGAAGGTGCTCGCGTGGAGGAGGAGACATCGGAGGAGGTTCCAAGGCCGTGCTCAGCCTTGCATCATCGCTCATCGCTGCGTGAAGCTCCGGCTAAGGTCGACCGTCGAGCAGCTCTGTCCAGGTAATACACCTTGACTACCCATAGACCTAATCCCTTCATTTCTCGAATTTCTTTTCTCGATTTGCGTGTAGAAATTAGCGCGATTAAGCCATCATTAGGATGCTTAATCCTCTAGCTTAGACGCCTAAACGAATCCACCTTCAGATCGTTTCGAATCTATTCCAAATCGCGTTTCAATTCTTCACCATTTTCACGCGTCTTGTAATAAATCTGGAAACCAATTTTTTAGCCATATTTTGAACTTGCGAACTCTTTAATCCTGAGGCCGATTCTTCGAATTGAGCATATAATTTGGCTATTCGCAGGTTCATCTTCCATCAAGAGTCCTTTTCCCGATCTGGAAGTTTTTTATCTTCACGAAGATCAACTTCAAAGATGGCTTGACACCCTGTTCATCAGACGCTACTGCACCAGACCGTCATCTTCCTTGCGCCTTCGCCGTCGCCTCGAGCCGCTACCGACCAACACCTACTGCGGACGAGCTCGAGGGGTGGAGGAGCCACCCCTCTGGCCCCGCCGGAGAGACAAAGACACGATCGGTTGTTCGAAATAATTCGGACAAACCACTCCCTCCGTCAGACGCACAACAGCTCAAGAACAACTTCAAGAACATCTAGTGCACAGGTGTGCGACACGTGGCACACCCGTAGACGTCGGATTAACGCAGGCAGCTTTAATCCAGGCCATCAGTTCCAAATCGGTGGAACTTTTGCATCATAACTCCAGAGAACTTCTAGAAATTCCAACCCGCTCCTCAGGTTTCCAGAATTTGCATTTAGGTCCCTCCACAGGGACCTAAATGTAAACTCATTTTATTTTTCTTACAGAACAGTCCTTTGAGGACCTAATTGCAGAACAGATTTTATATTTTTTTACGCTTATGCCCCTGGGCTGTAGGGGTTCTTTTGACCACGTTTGACCTTGTTTCTTGACGATTTTTTAGGGTAGTTAAAGAACTACCCCATCTAGTTTGTATTAAAGTTTCGTGAGTTTTTGTTGTGTTTTCGTCGTGTTTTGATTTTTCAAAAACCGCATCGTTTTGTTTTGTTTTCGTGAGCTTGTTCGAGCCCATTGCTCGAACCGTCAACCTATTATATTTTACCATCTACATATTATTCACCTATTATATAATAAATAAATCTTTTTGAAAAATATCCCTTTTTGAAAATTAAATAAAAATTTGAAAAGAATAAAATCAAATAAAAATTAAAAAAATAAAACAAAAAGTCTTCTCTCTTGATCATTTAAATAAGAGATAAAAATAAAATTGCAAAAGTATCTCCGAAAAAATCAAAAGATTCTATTCTTCCTCCTTGAGTTTGACCCATGCACACTTACCTGGATAAATATTTAGTGTAGGTTTTCAACCCGAAAACCGAATTTGTTTGATTAGATCTGAGATCTGATTTTTCGCGGCTTTTTCTACATCGACCACGTTTCTCTAAAAAAGCCGTGAAATGATTTTTAGCTTTATCACCGAGACGTGAAGAAACTCTTGAAGGACTACGACATCGAACACCGTATCGCTAGTCCTTACCACCCACAGACTAATGGTATGGCTGAGGTGTCGAATAGGGAGGTGAAAACTATATTACAGAAGCTTGTCCGCGCAGATAGGAAGGACTGGTCCCAGATCTTGGATCAAGTCCTGTGGGCTTATAGGACAACTTACAAGACACCTTTAGGAACCTCCCCATTCCAGATGCTACTCGGAAAGCCGTGCCATTTGCCTACAGAGTTAGTGCATAAATCAGAACGCGCAATCAAGAAGGTCAATTGGAGCACACACCTAGGATAGAAGCAGAGAGAAATGGTTCTGAATGAGCTTGTGGAAGTCAGAAACCGAGCATACGATAACAGTTTGGTGTACAAGGACAAGGTGAAGCGTTGGCACGATAGATATATCAGACGAAAGACCTTTGTTCCTAGACAGAAGGTATGGTTGTTCAATGCAAGACTGAAAGTCTTCCAAGGCAAGTTGAAGTCCAAGTGGACGGGCCCATTCATTGTCCGTGCGGTGCATGATAGTGGATGTGTTGAGATCTCAGATCTCGCAGATGACGCACCGACATTCCTAGTGAACGGACAACTATTGAAACACTTCGTTGAACCCAAGGAGCAGTTAGTCCATGTCGAGGATATTGTATTCATGCGTGAGACAGACTCAGCAGATACACATCGAGACGTGCATGAGGCCTTATAACAGTGAGCTCTATCCATCAGCAACATCTGGAAAGATTCAGTCCACGATCCTTGTACATATCCATCATTCCTGTACATTCTGCCCCTCCCTCCCGCGACTCTAATAACTCACCCCAACTTCATCTATATACTTAGGATGACCATATCCTAAGTATAGGGGGATGAGTCAACTGAGACTGTTCACTGTACATCCTCTTGATCACATCGGTCCTCATACTCACTCCAGTCCTATACTTAGGCTGACCTGAGCCAAGTACAGGGGGGACCAATGCCCACCTTGTATATATTAATCCACTTCTCCTCTTGACCGTGTCCGCCCCATTTTTGACCTTCTTCTACACTTAGGCAGCCAGAGCCTAAGTATAGGGGGGCAGGACGACTTCTATACATTTTCGCTCCGTTGGCTCTCTTACGCTTAGCACGAGCTATGTCTTTTTCCTCGCTTTTCGTGCTCTGAGGACATAGAACACACTAAGTATAGGGGGTGCGTATATATTACATATACTTTACCCATAACTCGTACTTTCACATATTTTTGTATAATTACGGGATGGGTAAAATTAGAGAAATGTTTTTGTAAAATACACTTGTATAATCTGTATAATACTCATAAAACCCTTGAGGTATACCAAATTCTTGAATTTTTTTTTGAAAAATTAAAGGCTTCTTATTTTACTCTTACATATTATCTCTGCATCTGAATAGAAAAGAAAGAAAAAAGAGTCTTGCATTTTCGTAGCATGTCATCTACATCTCATCTACATATCCTGCATATGCAAGGTGGAAAGCTAGTGGGTTCGGAACCATGTTATGAGTAGATATTGAGGATGGACTTGATTTGACCTTAATACACCTAATTTCAAAGGAACCTTATAGGAATTGGAGTTAAGATTTCTCAGGTCAAGTGACTTAATTCTTTGAGTCCGCAAGTCTATGTTCACATGTCATCTTGATTAGTCTATGTAGAATATCTCGTGCACGCACATGATTCTTTTAGATAATGACCTAACTTGGACAAGCACAATGCACGTAGCTCTTCATTGATGAGGTGGTGAGGAGGTAGAATCCTTTAGCTTGGAGTAGCACATGGGTGGAAACATCCGTCCTCCTCTAGGGAGGGAAGTGCATCTCAACCTAGTCTGGTGGTGTTGACATCTAAGAACGGGATGCTGTGGGTTGCAATAATGCTTCAAAAGAGGGACAGTCTACTGGCTCAAGAGGAAAAACTCCTGATGTACATGCTGCACCCTATATATAGTTCGAAAAAAATGCAAAAACTCCAAAAAGATCAGACAAGTCCAAGTGATAATAAAATACTTGTCAGAGTATGTATATTAGCAAAGAAAATGCAGTTGGATGACTTGGCTACACTGGTCAGGCATCCCGGGATAGGTAGCTACACTGGCTACCATCCATTCTTTTCTCTACCCCCTCCTCTTGAGTTGGTCGCACTTGAACTTACAAGGGAATACCCCGCTCCTCGAGGAAAGAGTTATTGGACCGGGTTATTTGAGTTACCGGTTAGAGGAGGCTATTTCTGAGCGATTCCAGATGTGAAGAGTTACATTTAACTTACACAGTACAAGTAAGAATTATAGTCATCAGAAATTTGCGTCTGAGGATTTATTCTGACCTAACTATTAAGGAGTCTTGAATAGAAGACTTGTGGAACTTGAAGTCTGTTAGGTCTTAAGTTTAGGTCCCAATGAGGTTCCACCACACAAATAATCCAAAGGTCGAGTCAAGCTCATTTTCAACTATTGTTCATGATCTTGGTGTGGAACCCAAAATCATTTCACTCTTGCATTTCATTTAGTTGCTCGGGGAGGAGCAAGTTTTAAGTATAGAGGGTTGAAGAATATGTGATTCATCACTTCTAAAGTTGAAAATAGAGAATTGTTCCCGAGTATTTAGCAGCATATTTCCCTTTATCTTGCATAAATAGCATTCATGCATAAATCCACAATACATACATTTTAGCATTCATAATTGCATTAAATAAGAAGCCAATTCATTGTAAAATTGACTTGTAAAATATTACCCAATAATTCACCAAATTATCTGTATTTTATTACCTCCTCTAAAGTCAATAAAACCTTCCTTATACTGTGTATATTATTAGTTAATAATATAAGGAAAATTGCCAAAAATTCCTAGCTTGTAAATTACCAAATAAAATCCCAAACCCAATTAGAGACCCAGAACTTAGAATGAACATATCCCTCTCATACAATCTCCGAATTAGGTCTACTCACTTTCAAATTAATACATATTCAAAGACCTTTAAAATGAGATCAATTTCATTCAAATCGGAGCTCGTATGCAAAACTTGGGTTTTTGAGCCCTTTGTATACTATAGATATGTATATTTACACTCTTATATTTTTGTATCATATTTGACCTCATCTCCATTTTTGATCAACATGAAACTTGTAGATCTCATCAAGATCTACAACTTTCATGTTTTGGGTTTTTCCAAATTCGGCCTACTTCTCTCTCTAAATTCACATTTTTTTCTCAGCCATTCAGAGCAGGCCACGTGGCAACCTCTGATTGCGCCACACGTCCCGCTCCTTTGCGTGCCACATGCCTTCCACCTCCACCGTCCGATCACCAGCATTCTCTCTCGATCTGGGCCATCCAAGGCGCAGACCCTGGATCCAATCCAGGCCGATCGCCAGCGCCGCGTCCTCATGCCGCCACGCGTCCCATCTCGTCCACTGTTCGATGGCCACCTCTCTCTCTCTCTCTTAATCCCCACCGTTCATCATCCAGATCACCTCCACCCTTCGATCGAAGCCCCGACTTCATCATAGCCATTCGCCTCCACCTAACTCTTAGCACGCCATGTGTAGTCTCATGGACCGCACGATTAGATCCTTGTGAATTCATCCCAACCGTCCCTCTCAGCTTTCACTCACACCCTCCACGTGGCTCCAACTCAACCCTTCGATCATTTCCCTCCGATCGAATCCTAACCTTCCTTTTCTTCCCTTCTCCTGACCGTTGGATCACTCGATCCAACGGTCAAGATGCCGTCTTTTACCTTCCTCCTCGTCTGCTCCCACGTCGTCCACTTCACCGACAGGTCACCCCCTTCCTATTTTGGGAGCCACTCCGGCCACCCTCTTCAACTAATGTCACCACCACTTTGTACCCCACTCTTCCCTCATCCTCGCCAACCCCCTCGAACACCATGAACCCCCAACCTCGCTCCAGATGTCCACCAACTCCATCACTTCGCCACCTATGCCGTCACCTTCCACCTATAAATACGCCCCCACCATCGACCGTCAGCCCTATCTGCCATCACAGAGAGAATCTTGAGTTCCCTCCTTCCTCTCGGTGACAGCAATTTGAGGTGACGTTGAGCAACGATTGAGATCCATCTCCGGCGAGATCCATGGTCATCCCCCGTCGTGCCGCAGGCATCCCCGTGAGCTGCACGAGCTCAGGACCATCTACCGTCCTTCGAGCGACGACCAGGAGCACACCTTCGAGCTCCATTTCCCAGGTAGATGCCTCCATCTCTTTGAAGAACTTCTTCTTCTTTTTCGTGCTTTTTCTCAATATTTATTCACCGTCCACAGGCAACTTCACGCTCCTATGACATTCCTTCGAGCTTCGCCTCGGAGCTGGCATCTTCGCGCACGCTTTCATCTTCTCCAACGACACACTACACTTCACGCCGACGCGAGCTCCGCCAACTTAGCGGAGCCCCGTCACCAGACCACCCTCATCGCCCTTTAGGCCTCACACCGCACTCACGATCACTCCACGCTCACGTCGCACGCCTCGGCTATTCATCTAACCCCATGCAGGTACTCCATCTTCAACTGGTCGGACGCCTCATCGGAGCTCCTTCGAGCTTCATCACCACCGCTCTCTAGACCACCGCGGCCTCAGCTGAGACCCCCGACGGCTCCGCCACACTTCCACGATTCTTCCCAGCTGCTCAGACGTCGCCGGCGAGCTTCACTGACACCAGACGAAGCAGGAGGAGCTAGAGATCCTTTACCGGAGCGCAGCCACCTCCGCCGCAGGAGGCGGTAGACCATCTGAGAAGGAAGAGCAGTAGCCGTCCGATCCCCTTGATCGGACGGTCCTGAGCACTCTACGTCACCTTCAACGAGCATCCGTCGGATCAGGAGGATCCTACGCATCAGAGGAAGCCACGTCGCCACTTACCCTGCGCTCCATATGCCGTTAGATTCATCTTGATCCAACGGTTGTTGATCGTTCACGCCTTCATCTCAAAAGCCATCCTCCGCCGTTAGATCTTCATAAAATCGGACGGCTCTAGACGTGCCACGTCTCCAGCTATCTTCCACCGTTGGATCTTTACCGGATCCAGTGGTCCATAGTGCACCATGTAGCCGCCTCCGAGCCTCTTCCCTGACCATCAGGCTCAGATACCCCGAAGCTATGCGAGCCAAGTCCGAGCCTCCAAAGCCTCGGAGCCTCCGCCCGAGCCTCCGAAGTCACCTGAGCCTGGGCCCTCACGTGTCTCTCGCGTGTGGCCTGGGTATTTTGCACCGAGGCCCCTCAAGGTTTTGGAAATTGCATTCCAGTCCCAACCAGGAGTACCACGTGAGGCACACATGTTTTGTGGGCAATTTGTATACATGCCCTCCTCATTATAGGTAATTGCATATTAGTCCCTATCAGCATGTTTAATTTTTAGCAATTTTGTTTTCTGTAATTGTAGTTATGCCCCTGTCTTTGCATGCATATTTAGGCATCCATTTGGAATCATTTTCAAGTTTGAAAATTGCATTGTATAGCTTAATTTGTCCTCTGCCATATGTGATACTTGTCATATTTTTGTGATAGCAGTGGATTTTATTATTAATTAATTGGTGGAATTTTGTCATATTTTGCCCATTTATGCCTTTTAATTTGTAGTAATTCCTATGTTGTTCCAAAAATCACCAAAAAATCACATTAAACCTAGGATAATTAAGTTTACATCGTTTCCAAAAATCATCTCATTTGCACGCATCTCGAGGCTTGAATAAATCATTTTGGGATTTTCTTAATTAATTTTTAATAGGTCCATTTCACATAGAAATTTAGGTTTATTAATTTTCCTGGATTCTTCACACTTAGATATATCTAGGATAATTTTTATATCTGAAAATATTTTGATTTGGTATTTATTAAAATTAATTTAGTCAAAATCACCTTGCACTCGTTTTTAATTCACAGTAAATTCATATAGTGTTAGAAAATTCTAAAAAAATTAGAGTAGCTTAATTTCATTACATTTCCTATCTGGCCAAGTTTCATAATTTTTGAAATTAATTTGACCATATTTCTGATATAACTTGTAAACTAGCCCGATTTTGCATGTGTCTTTTCTTGTTTGCATCAAAATTGTTGAAAAACCAAAAAAATACCTTCTGAAAATCTGACCTCTTAAATTTGCTTAAGATCTACCTAAGGAGACAGCTGCCTCCCCGAGTTCAACCTTGGGATTGTCCAAGTAAAAAATAAATTTGCCGCTCGCGATTAAGTCATCCTTAATTCAAAGTTGTTTTTGATTAGCTCGTATTACCCGACTGCAACGAATGACACGAAAATTAATTTGACCATTAATTTGATTAAATTAACAAGGGTAGTAAGACGAGCATCACCCCTCAATAAGGTAACTCTAATACCCTAGTCTGGTAACTCTTTCCTCGAGGAGCGGGGTATTCCCTTCTAATTTCAAGTTCAACCGGCTCAAGAAGACGAGGAAGAAGAGAATGGACCATGTCCAGTGTAGCCATGTATCCTTGGGAGCCTAACCAGTGTAGCTAAGTCTCCCTGCTGCAAGCTTCATGAGATGGGCATGGGTAACATAAGCTTTGCTTTATTTTACTATATACAATCCGGTGGGTATTTCATTTTCTATCAGACCCACCACTTTTTTGGACTTTTTCTTTTTGCACATTTTTTTGATGTGCATATGTACAACATATCTACATGGATCAACATATATACATAAGGAGTTTCTCCTCTTGAGTCAGTAGACTATCCCTCTTTTGAAGCATTATTGCAACCCACAACTCCTGTCTTTAGATCTCACTGCTACCAGACCAAGTTGAGACACACTTCCTTCACTAAAAGAAGAAGAGAGGCTCCTCCTAGAAGTACTACCCTCATATGCTACCCCAAGTCAAAGAAGACTGCCTCCTCACCACCTCATCCGTAGAGAGCTAGGTGTAAAGTGCTGGTGCAAGTAAAGCCATTGTCTGTGAGAGTCATTTGTGTGTTGTTAAGTGTTCTACTTAGACTCATTAAGATGACATATGATCATAGCCTAGTGGACTCAAAGAATTAAGTCACCATGGACCTGAAAAGTCTCAATCCTAAGCCCTATAAGATTCCTCTTAGAATTAGGTGGATTAAGATCTTAACCAAGCTCCATTTTTCAATTTAATTCCAAGATAGTTTAAATGTCAACTATGTTTCAGAAAAAATATACAAGTATATACAAAGATGCAATTTGTACAAATTTTTAAAAATGTGCAAAATTTTTGAAAATGTTTGAAAACATGAATGTATGCATGAATGCAGAAGTTTTGCAAAATATTTACATACATTTACAAAAGGGTTTTTGCAAACTTTTTGTTTTTCAAACATTTTACAAAAATTTTGTATTATATATATATATATATGGTATTAAAATATCTACAAAATCTTTACACAAAACATTTTTACAAATATTTTTACAAAAATAATTTTGTAAATAGCTATGTATATGCAATAAAGGATTTTATGTATAAGAAAAATTTTGAATTTTTATGGATTTTTTATGGATTTTAGCCATTTTATTTATTAACACACCTCACAAAGTACGAGTTATATCTAAAGTATATATAAAATATATACGACACCCCCCTATACTTAGCTCGAATGATGTCCTCAGAGTGAATCAAGAGCGATAAAGAAGACAACTCGTATTTAGTATAGGGAAGTGAAAAGAAAAACTATACTACAAGGACAAATAAAAGAATAGAATGGAAAAGAATATCGGGGGTTTCTCCCTGTACTTAGGATTAAGTAATCCTAAGTATAGTAGGTTGTACACAAAGGGAAATCTGAGTGGAAGGATGTACATGGTCTACCTCCCCTATACTTAGGGTAAAATATCCCTAAGTATAGGCAGCAAAACAAAGGTAGAAAAGAATCAAAAGAAAATCAAAAGTTTCACACCCCCTATACTTAGGGTAAAGTGCCCCCTAAGTATAGCATAATCAAAGATGCAAATGGGGTGTTGGACTAAAGAATGGTGTGATATGGACATCTGGATCTATACAAGTCGGAAGACAGTGATAATCAGGAGTGGGATGTAATAGATGCGAGTCAAGAGACCACATCTCATGCAAAATGAATAGGGGCGACGTCAATGACCAGTGGCTCATAATCTAGATATGGTTTGAGCCGCTGCCCATTAACATAAAAGGTAGACTCAGATGACAACTCTGATATGTCGATGCTCCCGTTATCATGTACCTTTTAGACCAGGTATGGTCCCTTCCATTTTCTCTGCAACTTCCTTGGAAATAATCGAAGCCTGGCATCGAACAACCATACTCTCTGTCTTGGCTCAAACTGCTTGTGGCTGATATGAGAATCATGCCACTACTTCACTCTCTCCTTATACTGTAGGCTGCTCGAAAAGGCTACATCTCTAAGCTCCTCCAGGGCTGCCAACTCTGCCCTCCTATGGTCTCCTACACTCACTGGATCCAAAAGTATATATGTGACTGCCCAAAGTGACCTATGTCTCAGCTCAATAGGTAAATAGCAGGGTTTGCCATAAACGAGGTGAAAGGGAGATGTACCCAAAGGTGAAGGACGTCTGATATGCTCACAAGACCGAGTCCAAAAGCTGTAACCAATCCTTTTGGTCAGGGCGGACGATCTTCTGCAAAATAGTCTTGATCTCCCTGTTCGACACTTCAGCAAGACCATTGGTCTGAGGATGATACGGTGTGGCTACTCGATGGTCAATACTGAACTTGCTAGCAAGGGCCTTTACCTTATCGTTGATGAAATGAGACCCCCCGTCAGATATCAAAACTCTAGGTACCCCGAACTGTGAAATGATAGTCTTCCTCAAAAATCGGCATACAGTCCTAGCATTTGCGGTTCGGGTGGGGATGGCCTCAACCCAACGACTCACATAATCTACAGCCAATAGAATGTACTCAAATCCCTGACTCTCAGGGAATGGACCCATGAAATCGATGCCCCATGCGTCAAAAACCTCACAGAAATGAATGGGCTGCATCGGCATCATATCACACTATCCACAAGTGCCCATCCTCTAACAGTTAGTTCACCTCTTCACGAATTCATCAGAATCCTTGAAGAGGGTAGGCCACCCCAGGCCGGATTGGAGCACTTTCAGTGCCTTTCTCCTCCTAGAGTGATGTCCTCCTGCCTCAAGCTTGTGGCAGTATGTGAGGACGCTATGGTGCTCCTCCTGAGGAATGCACCGACACCAGATGCTATCCCCTCCTTCATGATAAAGGACAGGATCCTCCCAATGGTAGAACTTGGCCTTCGCGAGGAAGGTCTCAAGTCGCTGCCTGGGCCAATCTTGTGGAAGTTTCTTGGCAATAAGATAGTTCACAATGTCAGCGTACCACAGGAGAGAGGCGATAGCAAGGATCGCCTCATCTGGGAAGGTCTCAGAAATAGGGTCAATCTGATCAAAATCCTCAAGATGCTCTAATCGGGAGAGATGATCTGCCACCACATTCTTGACTCCAGGCTTGTCGTTAATCTCAATGTTAAACTCCTGGAGTAGAAGGATCCATCTGGTCAATCTAGCTTTGGCATCCTTCTTTGCCATGAGGTACCTGATGGCGGTGTGATCAGTAAATATGGTCACCTTAGATCCAATGATGTACGATCTGAACTTATCTAGGGCAAAGACTATGGCTAGCATCTCCTTTTCAGTGACGGTGTAGTTCCACTGAGCGACATCCAAAGTACGACTAGCGTAGTGTATGACAAATGGTACTCCATCCCTCCTCTGTCCCAGCACGGCCCCAACGGAAAAATCGAAGGCATCCATCATGATCTCGGATGGGAGAGACCAATCAGGCGGCTGGAGGATAGGAGCCTCAACAACTAGACTCTTGAGAGTCTCAAATGATGCTAGACACTTATCATCCACAATGAACTCGGTATCTTTCATCAGCAAATCAGTCAACGGCCAGGCAATCCTACTAAAATCATGAATGAAGCGTCGGTAGAAACCGACATACCCCAGAAAAGATAGTAACTGTCGCAAGTTGGACGGTGGACTGAGTTTCCTAATGATATCCACCTTGGCCGGATCAACCTCCATGACCCTGTTGGAGATGATATGACCAAGCACCGTCCCTTGAGTCACCATGAAGTGACTCTTCTCCCAAGAAAGCACAAGATGGACCTCAATGCATCGCTGAAGAACGCAGTCTAGGCAGTCAAGACAAGCATCAAACCCATCGCCATAGACCGAAAAGTCATCCATGAAGACCTCCACTCACTCACCCACCATGTCTGAAAAGATGGACAACATGCACCTCTGGAATGTCGCCAGGGCGTTACATAGATCAAAGGGCATCCGTTTGAAAGCATATGTCCCAAAGGGACATGTGAATGTGGTCTTGTCCTGGTCTTCGGGTGCAATGGCCACCTGATTATATCCGGAGTACCCGTCCAAAAAGCAGTAGTGACTCTTCCCTGCTAGCCTCTCTATAATTTGATCAATAAAAGGCAGCGAGAAATGATCCTTCTTGGTGGCCTTGTTCAATCGTCTGTAGTCCACACATACCCTCCAAGAAGTGGGTACCCGGGTAGCGATCTCCTCTCCAGACTCACTAACAACTGTAGTGATGCCTGTCTTCTTGGGAACCATATGTAATGGACTGAGCCACTTGAAGTCAGAGATGGGGTAGATAAAATCGACGCTCCACCATTTCGAGATCTCCTTCATGACAACTTCTCGAAGGTTCGGGTTCAGCCGCCTCTGGAACTCACACGACGGTTTCGTGTCCTCTTCGAGAAATATATGGTGGGAGCACAAGACCAGACTTATCCACTGGAGATCGGCTACGCTCCATCCTATCGCCTTGCGGTTCTTTTTAAGAACCCCCATCAGACGGGATTCTTGCTCTCTAGTCAAATCTGCTGAGATAATGACTGGGTGCATCTCATGCTCACCCACAAAGAACCTGTACTTCAACGATGACGGCAAGGGCTTCAGCTCTGGACAACTGGGTGCTGGCGGATCTGGCCTCTAAAATGTCTGAGTGAATGTGACCAAATCTGCGTGGGAGAATGGGAACTCTCACTGAAAATCAGAATCTGGTGAAGACTGCTCTGCTGGTATGTCTCTGCTCTGAATTGGATCAGCCTCCACCCTAGCTACTGGCTCTATGGATATTAGACAAGGAATCATATCATCAAACTCTTCGCAATCTATGTATGACTCCGAGCGATATGAATCTGAATCACAAAAATCAACTGCTTCGCTATCGGGAACGCGATCTGCTACCTCATATGTGTCCTCTGCCAGAAATGTGCTCTCCAAGCTCTCCTCTACTGGAATCTGCGCATCAGCGGGATCTGAAGGTGAGAGGATGGCTCGTGAAACGGGGTCTGACCAAACTGCCTCATCATCTTTGATCACAAAATCACACTCCTGGTGGTCGTCTTGCTCTGCCTCTGTCATCTTCTCTGAATCTGTAGGAGGGTCTGAGCAAGCTGAATCTCTGGCTCTAGTCTCCTCGATCGTCTCTATTTGTATACTCTCACCCTCGACACGAAAGTATACCATCCTGCTATCATGATCAGACACTGCCTTGGCTGTGGTCAAGAACGAGCATCCTAAAATGATGGGGGTATCGGTCATGGACTCAAGGATCTCCATGTCCAATACAATGAAGTCCACGAGGAATTTCAGGTCCTGAATCGTGACGATAACATCCTTCAGCAACCCCTTCAGCCTCTTGACAGATCGATCAACAAACTGAAGGATCGTCCTGCTCTGTCGTAGAGGGCCAAACTCGAGTCAGTCAAGTAAGGCTGTCGGAAGTAGGTTGATGGAAGAACCACTATCTAATAGAGTCCGATCGAACCTCTGCTCATGAATATGGCATCTGACACAGGGAGCTCCTGCATCTGGCCTCTTGGCTGGCAGACAGTTCTGGATGGCGAAGCAAGTTACGTGAGTGAGCACATGGATCTCTGACTGGTGGTTCCTCCTCTTCCCACGAATAGTAGTCCTGTCTCTGAGGTTCCTCTGGAAGAGGGGATGTGCTCCAAGGCCTCCTGTAGAGTCAGATGTATATGAAATCTGTCCATCATCTGCTGGCTGAAATCTAACTGGTGTGATTTTTTTGGATTTTCTTTTTTAGGCCCCTTAGCCAAGCGGAGTTCTTGGGGAAAGGGGTCGACTGGGCCCTTCTCAGATGAAGGGCTAGGATTGGGTCTATGCTGCTGTGGCAAAGTAGAATCCATACATAAATCATCAATCAACACAGATGGACTCGCAAATGACAAACCCTTTCCTTTATTCACAGAATCATCCTGAGATACATCAATAGCAGGAAATGCAACATGAATCGAAATGGTGGCATCAGTCTCGGCATCTGGAATCGCGACATCAGTACCGCGCTCTAGCTCAACAACTCTGGTGGCATCAGCACCACCTTCTCCATCTGGTGAAGTGATGGCCTCAATACTGTCAGCTGGATCAATGTCCTTGGTGGCATCAGCATCACCGTCATCATCATCATCATCACGAATGGCATCAGCACCGCTCTCCTCCTCATTTGGTGCTCCTAAAAATGTATGGGGTCGTCGCTCAGACGAGGCAACGCCTGCTGGCATCCTACCGCTCCTAAGTGTAACAAAGTCAACATCAACATGTATGCCGAAATATCACCAAGTGAATCACTAGGAGTGGTAACCTCTGTAAACTCTACCTGCTCAGACTTCCTCTTGAGGTTGTTCGGATTCGGCTCGATCTGGGTAGGGATGGTAGCCTTTCCTTTGATGATCTCTCTCATCTCCTGACAGAACTCATCCATCTCCCATCGGAAGGTAGCATGCTAGTCAGAGATGAGGCGGGCTAGGTCATCGAAGGCGGGGTTCTCATAGGCGGGCCCATGAGAACCTGACGGGTGGCCTCACTGGAAGTGAAGCTGCTGCTATTGGGAGTGAGAGGGATACTGTTGAGAATGATACTGTGGAGGCTGCTGCAGCTGCCTCCACGACTGTCCCTACTGGTAGGGACAAGGACCATGCTGCTGGTAAGACTGGGGATGTGGCTGTTGCTGGTGTGGGAACTGGGGCTGCTCTCGCTGCTGGTCATACTAGCCACCTTGAACTGGAGGCTGCTGCTGGGAACTGGTACCTGCGGTCGACCAACGGAATCCAAGATGGTCTTGTTAGATCCCAGGCTGGGGTCGGTCATACCATATCTTGTTGACATCCATCAACGACTCCTGCTCGTAGGTGGGTGGGGGAGTATTGCCAGGGGCCGGTCCAACTGATACTCCGCCATCTGGTTGTCCTGAGATGGTGGCGGCTGAACGTACTGCTGCTGCGGCTGCTGCAACGGCTTTGTCTGAATATGGTGAACCTGTTGGTACTGGGTGGAGGGCTGAGTCGAGATGCTGCTGCCGTGACCTGAGACGGGGCTGAGAAGCTGTTTGTGCCTCCTGGAGACACATGATCTGGGTCTTCGAGTCACTCAGCGTCTATGCCATCTGATCAATCTGCATCATGCCCCGGTGGTGCTTCTTCTCTATCAACACCATCCGGTCCAGCTTCTCGCTGATGATCCCCATGTCAGCGACTGTCGACTCTTCCTGTGCTGCTACCGCTGATGATGTAGAGGGACCGTCATCGACCCGTGATATCCTATGATAGGACACGACTTGTGGCGTGGGCTTCCCCTGAGTGTAGAGTTGGGTCTGGGACATAACCGTGTAGTTCTTAGCCATCTCCTAATAGATGTCCCAGACCTGATCCTCATCCTTGGCAAAATATGAGCCCCCATAGGATGTGTTCACTAACCCATGCAGCTCCGATGTAAGCCCACAGAAAAAGCTCTGGACAAGGTCGGGCTTCGATATGTCGTGATGGCGGCACTTGTCTGTGAGCTCCCTGAAGCGATCCCATGCCTCGTGAAACTGCTCATTTGGGAGCATGGAGAAATTGATGATCAAGGCCTTGGCTGCATTGGTCCGGTCGAGTGGATAATACTTGTTGAGATACTTGTTCCGGAGTTGTTCCCATGTAGTGACGAATCTCCCTAAATAATTCATCTAATTGGCTGCTCTGTCGACGAGGGAGAAAGGGAAAGCCATCATCTTGATGGTGTCCTCGTCCACGAGGCGATCGTTATCATCTCGAACTCCTGGAGATGAAGGTGTGGCTCCTCAGTGGCGAGTCCGTGAAAACGAGGTAGGAGCATGATCGTCTGGGGTGGGAGCTTGAAATCTCCCAAAATAGCCGGCAACACTATCCATCTGTGGGTGAGAGTTACACCAGGGTTGTGCAATCCCTCATCGGGTACGCGACTGCTGCTGGATGAACTGGTTGTGCAGGCTCCTCTCCCTCAGGAATATCTCCTCCGCTGAGTCTGTGCTGCTCTCTGTCTGCTCGCATTTGTTCCATCTCCCAGTGTATATCTACAATGAAAGCCCCCAGATCTCGGATCTGTCGCTGCATCGTCTCAAGGGAGGCTAACAAGGTGTCGTTGATCGCACCCTGGTCCAGTACATAAGTCTGCTCTCCTCTAGGACCATCGGTACTCTCCTCGCTGCTGGCCATGGTCTCTGTAAAGGCAAAAGACCCAAACTCAGGTGTCGATAAATCAACTGGCTGCTGCGGTCTCTTCTTGGGCACCTCAGGACTGGTAGAAGGGTGTTCGAGGGGGAACAGGGCGGAATTGAACTCGGGTTCGGAGAGCGGGTCTCGGCTCTCGCGAACCAACCTAGATGAGCAGGCAGGAGTGCTCGAAAGCGGTGCAACCAGAGGCTGCCTAAGGGACCTCCAACCCATCATCTTGATCTGGCGAGTAAGGCAGATGAGATCTGAATAGCAAACAAGATCGGTCAAGCAAAGCCCCCAATTCACCTACACACGAAGAGCTGATGACCGTGAAGGTTCGATCTTTTATCTTGTCGTTTTTATTAGATGATCAAATAGTCTATCAGAGAGATTAAGCGAGCTGTTGGGAATCCAACGCCCCCAGGAGACCGTCCTGATCCCAAGCTAGATCTTTCCCAGCCAGTACAAGTCACGGATCGTTTACCGGCTACCCGATCAACTCACTCTGTTAAGGATATCGTGACCCACTTTATCGAAGACCGGAGTGATCCTCACTGGAGAACGACTAACTCAAGACCTGTAGTCTGAAGAAGGGTCGGATGCGGCTCTAGCCTAGGGTGCGAGTCACTCTCTCGCTCATCCAAACCATACTAGGAGGGGATTGCTCTCCCAAGACAAGTTATTAAGTCAATGTCTTTTAAGATCAAGTTTGATTAAACAGTCCCAATTTTATGGTTTTTGTTTTTTAGATCTTTTTCAAAGCAAATAATGCCAAACAAATTTTTCGGTTAACCTGATTATTATTAAGTCCAAAAATAGGGGGAGAAGGCGAAAAAGTCGATGCGCGACTAAACACGATGATGCATGCTGAGTAAGAAATGCGTACCTTGCTTCCAGCACTCTACATGCAAAGTGATCCATGCATAAATTTAAATGACAGAAATAAAACTAATCTAAATGATGCAGCGAGGAAATCGACCTTAAGCAGATAGTTTCTACATGTGAAGCAAGTAGTTAACGGATCAATAGGAGGGATCGGGGTCCGGTCTCTTATGCCGATAGGTGTCCTCCACAACGGATCCTGCCAGCGCTGTATACGGCCTCTAGCGGCATGTGACCCCTCAAGTGACCAGGTTAGCTTTTTATTAGTGATTTAATTAATAAGGTCCAATTACGATCTATAGGTGCAGAAATGTAATTAGGGTTGGGCCTTAATAATTACGTCACAAGGCAATAGAAAATCCTAAGCTAAGCCTAAAATCCTCGGGAATCAAATAAAAATAAAAGCGAGAAAAATGAAAATCGGCAAAAACCACGGTGAGGTCCCCCGAGCACACCGGTGCTCGGCGAAACAGACCCCGAAAATCACCAAGTCTGATAGTCTGTCCTGGTCATGTATTATTACAACATTATAATGTAGAAAAATAAAATCTAAGTTAAGCTTAACTAAACTAAGCTAAGTCCTCCCCATATTCCTGCTCTCCTCTCTCGTGCTCTCCTGCGGCTCTATGCAGAAAAGAGTCACCTCCAAATCCCGCAGGTGCGTCGGCCACCCGAAGAAAGCCGCCCTCGATCGTCGGGCCCTTGCAAGAAAAGCAAACAGAAATATGTCAGTCCATAAATATTATAATAAAACAAAATAAAATAAAAAAAAACAAATGAAAAAAACAAAAAAAAAGAAATAAAAGCACAAACAAATAAAAACAAAAACAAAAATAAAAAGAAAATAAATAAAAAAATGAAAGAGAAAAGCTGAAGAACAAAGAAAAACCGAAAAAAACCTGACTACTAAGCCATGCTCCCCGACAATGGCGCCATTCTGATGATCCGAAATCCCGTGATCAGGTTAAGGTATAAATAGGGTCATTGCAACCCGAACCGCGAGGCTAAGTCAATCAAGAAAATCGAAGACCACCAAAATAAAAATAAATCAAGGAACTCAAATAGCGGTCTCGCTATTTTATTTTACCTGTTATAGCTACCAGGGTCGAACTCAAGGAGCATTGTATGCCTAGGCTAAGAAGTAGTCGAAATCCAAAAATAAAAAAAATAAACTATTTTTGGTGGATTTTTATATTTTTCAAATTTTTCTGTAACTTTTAAATTAAGAAAAATGAATAAAAGAACTCAAAATGGAGTAATCAAGTAATTATTTAAGGCATAAAAATGGTCAGAAAACTAAAATAAAAATAGTTTTGGCTTATTAAATATTCCAGTGTTTTTGGTATTTTCGTGGGTTTTTTTAATTTTTAGTTAATTTATAAAAATGAAACAAGGCTAAAAATAAAAGATAATGTGCAGCCAGAATCTAAGAGCTATTTAAAAATACTGAAATAGCCTATAAAATTCCAGCAATAATTTTATGAAAAACTAAAAATAAAAATCTAACTACAAAAAAAGAAATTGCATTTTTTTGATTTTTTTCTAAATTTTTAATGATTTTTGAAGTTTTTTAGTGTTTTTCAAATTTTAGGGATTTTATAAATCCAAATTCACTGAAAATTTAATATAAGTAAAAACATACCAAAATAAACAAACATTAATTTTTTTGGATTTTTAGAGGATTTTTACTATTTTTAATTGATTTTTAAAACTGGACAGAAGTAATTTTTAAGGTTTTTCAATTTTAAAAATACCAAACAAAAACAAAATGAACCCAAAAATTCATAGAAATTCCTACACCATGGCAGGGGCCATGTATCGAAATTTCATAATTTTTGGACTAAAATTGTTATTTATTCAAACCAATCAAAGATGCACAGCATACATGGACTTAGATGCAAAGAAAATAACTTCCAGGGACTAAATGATAACACGCGTCAAAAGTCCAGGGTGGCTACTGCAATTTTCACACAATATTCAACACATGTCAAATCTCAACACTTATAGAGGTACAAGTGCAAATATTGAAAATAAAATATCAAAGCGTAACATCCACTAAACCTAGGGCTATACATGCAAATATCCCAGAAAGACACGTGACGATGCACGTGCAGCCATACAAGAAGGACTAAACTGTAAATATCAAAAACTGCAGGGCACAAGTGCAAAAAGTCTACAGTATACTTTTTATTTAACAGGCTAAATAAAAATAGGAAAGAAATGTAGGGAAAGTGGCGCAAATTACCCAACCGCTTGTGCGGGTCACGTGGAGTGCCCAGGTGTCATCCTATGGATGGCTGGCGAATGTGCGGTTCTGGCGCTGGCTCCTAGCAGATCCAACGGCTGTCCAGATGGCGTGAATGTGGGTATACGGAGGCCGTTAGATGTCGGATCTAATGACCTGACAGGCGCAGGCGATGGACGGCCCTGATGTGAACTGGATGAAGAGGGAAGATCCGACGGCTAAGGAGGGTCCTGGAAGAACTCCGCCTGGGAAAAGAGTTCACCGGAGACTCAAGGGCGATCGACAACTCCGATGGACGATCGGGGAACGAGGTTCGACTCGCAGGGTCCCTCCGCATCGGATGGCGGGGTCGGATGAAGCCGTCAACGGTCAGATCTCCTGGAAGGGTACTAGGACCTGGACGAGCTCTGGCAAAGCCGGATGAAGGCGAGCTGGGGAGTAACAGTGTGCTCTTTGACCTGCAGATGAAAGCTTCGACTCGGAGGGACACTCTAGTCGGGGTTATTTGGTCGGAAATAAAGGGAAGCGACGGTGGAGGGTGAAGGTAGGTTCCGGCGGCGCGCAGGGTGGAACCTAAGCCTAATCATGGCTCGTACAACCAAGATTTGGGTGGTCAGACTGCGGAGGAAGGATGACAGTGAACATGGGAGTCGATCGGAATGGAAATAGGTGACTGATGGAGCTCCGACCGTCAGGTCAGAGCTGGCAGAGCGATGAATGGGAGAATCGAAATAAGGAACTAGGATTGAAAAGAGGTATACCTGATGGTCCTAGATTAATCCTTAGCTCTAGGGAGTGAGGTCGGTGTGGGTCGTTGCCTCTACCATGCTGCGGAAGGCGGGGAGGCTCAAACGCGATGGATCTCCAGCCACGTGCTTTGAGCGTCAGCTGCAACTACTCTCTCCAATCAACAAAGGCTCCGGCTGAATGCTGTCACCAAGGGGAAGAAGACTAGGGTAGTAGGAGGGTATGCGACACGAGCTGGGGGACTAGGGAGAGGAATGAAGAATTCATATGCGAGTCCCAGGTGGCCAGGAAGAATCGGATGGAGCGTGCGATCAAAGGAAGATCCTCCCTTCCCTAGGGATCCGCGAGGGTCATGGATCCAAGGGGAAGGATCGAGCGAAGGAATCAGAGCAAAAGGTGGATGGATCCGATCGGGAAAATTACGAGAAATGGGGCTCAAACTGGATCTGGGCGAAGAGAGGGTCCAGGAGGGGGGAGTTGACCGGGGTCAATAACCCTCCTGGACCAATCAGAAAATTCCACGGTCAAAATTATTTGTAAAATAATTTAAAAATAGAAAACGATTTTATTTAAAAATATGTTCAACATGAAAAATGTTTATTATTTTTCAAATTATTTTTTAATGATTTTTAGTTATTTTTATGAAAATTAAATTATGATATATACATTTTTATTTTTCACTTAGACTGTTAAAATACATCCATCGGAAGGGGCCGGGCTATTATGAGAATCTGAGACCAATCTTCCATCTTACATTAATAGCCCGGCTGGATGTATCATAATAGCCCGGCCCCTTCCCTTGGTCTTCATTGGTCTAAGTGAAAAATTTATTTTTCAAATTTTAACGATCTCAGATTTGCTGAAATCGGCCCCAAGACCAATCTTCCATCTTACATTAATAGCCCGGCCCCTTCCCTTGGTCTTCTATCCTAGCTTTTTTTCTCGCTTCCTCTAGAAAAAAATACGATAAAATCATAGATAGATATTTATACATTAATCTGTTTTTTTGGATTTTTAATAATTCAGAAAAAAAGAAATAAAATAAAATACGAAAACGACAATTTTTATACAAATTGGAAGACTTGGACTCAGTTAATTTATTTAATTTCAAGCTCATTTTGGATTTGGATTTTTATGCATTTTAATAAAACTTTTATCAAAGAAAATAAGTGAAAAACAAATAAAATAAAATGAGTTATACATAAAATAATAGGTCAAAAACAACTAAAATACAAAATGTACAAAAAGGCTCAAAACCCAACTTTTACATATGAGCTCTGATTCACTTGAACTTGGTTTCATTTTGAAGGTATTTGAATGCACATTAGTTCAAAAGTGAGTAGGATCAAATCGAATACTGGATGAGGAAGATATCAACATTTTAGTCCAGAAATCCTGGAATTATGTTTTGAGTTTCTGGTCCACTTATTTACGGTAGTGATTTTTTGTATTTTTTATTTATTCTCGTTAATAATATGTACACAATGGAGGTGGTTTCAGGTCATTTGGAGTTAGCATGAATTAATTAAAATTACGAAAGTTAGGCTATTTTACAGGTCAATTGGACTGGGATTTTGGCTTCTTATTTTATGCAATAATGAGTGATAAAATGCAATTATTATTAATACATGCATGAATGCTAATTATGCTGAATAAATGAAGAAAAGCCAATGAAATTTGGGGATTTGAGCTTAATTAGTCATTTTTAGAGTGATGAATCTGAGCTCATCCCTAAGCATTTAAAGAAATGCAATGAGGTGAAATGAGATTAGGTTCCACACCAAGACCATGAGCTGAAGGTGAAAATGGAACTAGACCCGACCTTTGGATTATTAGTTTGGCGGAACTTATGTGAGACTTAGAATTTTAAAATCAACAGCCTTCAAGTTCTACACATGTCTGTTACAGTTTCGGCTCAGAAGTCATCTTAGATCAATCCTCCTCCCAAAGCATACCTCATGAACATTGAAAAATCGACTCATATGTGTGAAAGGTTTTAGCTCTTTCCATCCAGAATGCTGGACTACCATGCAAACTGCCTCTCCAGTAACTCATCCTTGGGGAGTCAGGTATTTCCTTCTAAGGTCTGTCGCGCTATGTTCACAATCAAATAGAGGGAGAAATTAGAAGAAGGAAAAAAGAACTGGAGGGTGACCGGTGTAGTCACCTCTCCTAGTGAAGCTCGCCAGTTTAGCCAAGTCTCCACTAAGATCTATAGGTTTTCTTGAAGCTTGGACCTTTTTTGGTCAAATATTTATTTGGTAGCAGGCTTCTTTGTGTTTGGATTTTTGGTAGTTTTGCATGGATCTTGTTGTGCCCCTACGGATATGGAATGTTTTTTCGTACATGTTTTGGGGTCTTAGAAAAAATTGTGCCCAGCCGTCCATCCCTTTTTCGAAGCTTTATTTCATCCCGTACTACGGTCTTTAGATGTCCACACTACCAGAAAAGAAACTCACATAGTCTTCCAACATCCCATCTGAGTTGAGCTAAGTGCATAGTATGAGAGTACAAATTAATTCGCTATTCAAGAGTCATACCCAGAATGAAGAGATCGGGTTAGACACTAAGAATCAAATTCTAGACATTGTCATATGGAACTCGAAGAATTAAGTCATAGACATGAAGTTTCTAAAATCCTATTTCTCGGTGAAGTTCCTCTAAAAATTAGGTGGATTAAGGTCAAGTCCAGAACATTCTCAGTTTCTGGTCATAACTCAGTTCAGAACCCAAGGGCTTTTTACAAATGCATGTAATGCTGGATGAAGTGCAGGTGCATGAAATACATGCACAATTGTTTTTGAACTTTTGTGATTTGATTTTTTTTAAATTTTAGAGATTTTTTTGCAAGTTTTTTTTGCAAAAATGAATAAGAAGCTGCTTTTTTTAAAAAAAATGGCTGGACACAATCAATGTTAGTAGCAAAACTTTCTATCTTTTTTTGTTGTTTTTTGTTGTTTTTTTCAAGTCAGTTACCCACCCCGTAAATACATATAGACTTACACGAAAGTACGAGCTATGGGTAATATATATATATACGTAGTATATATACACACACCCTCCATACCTAGAGAGTATTATGTCCTCAGAGTACAAAAAGCGTAGAGAAGATATAACTTGGGCTAAGTGTAAGAGAGTGAAAAAGAAAAAGAAAAAGATAGAAGTCGGCATACCCCCCTATACTTAGACTGTGAACAGTCTAAGTATAGAAGAAGAGGGAAAATTAGGTGGTCCAAAGATGTGAATGAGGAGAGTATACGCAGATAGGCATCGGTTCCCCCTGTACTTAGGCTCTTGGTCAGCCTAGTACGGAAGAAGGGTGGAAATGGAGTGACCGTGAGAAGGATGGGATGAATAGAGTGGTACATGCAGATGGCATTGGCCCCCCCATGCTTAGGCCTTTGCCTTAGTAGAGGAAGAAGATGTACAATAAGGTCGATGGGGTCAGGAGGGAGTGAGTGAAGAATAAAGATGATCTGTACAACTTGTGTCTGTCTGCTTTTCTTCATGAAGGTTGATCTGATGAATCTTCAATGTGCTCGCTCGACATGAAGTAGATAACCTTGACTTGGGCTATCTGCTCTTTATATGATTCTACATATAGCTTCAGCAATTGCCCATTTATTGAAAAATGTTGTGCACCATCTTTGAGTTCTACAATATCAACATTTCCATTGGTATGCACATCAATGATAATGTAGGGATCAATCCATTTCGATTTGAGTTTCCCATGAAAAATCTTTAACTGGGAATTGAACAACTACACTTTCTTCCCAGGGGAAAAGATCTTTTGCCTAGTGTGTCTGTCATGCCATTTCTTGATCTTGTCCTTATAGATTATACTATTGGCATATGCCTGGTTTCAGATTTCAATTAGCTCATTCAGATTTAAGTCACCGCATAATTTCGTAAGGTGACAACTCCAATTAACCTTCTTTATCGCCCATTCGGATTTTTCAATTAGCTCTGCGGGTAAATGGTATGGTTTTCCATAGATCATCCTAAAAGGTGAAGTACCGAGTGGAGTCTTGTAGGCTGTCCTATAGGCCCACAAAACTTGGTCCAAAAGTTGAGACCAGTTCTTCCTATCGGGAGGAATCAACTTTTGAAGAATACTCTTCACCTCTCTAATAGAAACCTCTGCCATGCCGTTAGATTGTGAGTAGTAAGGATTGGCTATTCTATACTCGAATTTATATTCCTTAGCCAATGATCTCATTTCTCTATTCACAAAGTGGCTACCATCTGAAATCAGAACCTTTGGGATCCTGAAACTTGCAATGATACAATCCTTGATAAACTTACATACGATTTTGCTATCTGCAGTTTGGGTTGGGATAGACTCCACCCATCTTGACAAATAATCAACTACTAACAAGATGTACTCAAATCCTTGGCTACTTGGAAAAGGACCAATAAAATCAATACCCTTGCATCGAAAACATCACAGAAAATCATTGGTTGCAAGGGCATTTCATCTCTATGACCAACAATCCATCTCATTCTTTGACAAATCGAGTACGATCGAACAAAATCATTGGCATCTTTAAATAAGGTCGGCCAGTGAAATCCACATTGGATTACTTGTGCGTGATTCTCTTTCCTGAATGGTGTCCTCCAGCCTCAAGTGAATGACATTGTGTGAAGAAACTCCGGTATTCCTCCTGAGGAATACATCTTCGCCAGAGGCTGTCCGGTCCGTCATAGAAAAGGAACGGATCATCCCAATGGTATTTTTTCGAATCCGATTCCAATTGGTCAATTCTGCTCTTTGTCCAACCTAAGAGAACTTTCTTGGAGATAAGATAGTTCATTATGTTGGAGTACCATGGGAGTGAGTCAGTACCACAAACTGACTCGTCTGGAAAAGTCTCTTTAATTGGTCCAATATCAGAATTATCATTTTGCTCAATTCGGTAAAGGTGATCAACCACAACATTCTTATTCCAGGTTTATCCTTGATTTCCAAATTAAATTCTTGGATTAATAAGATCCATATCAGAAGACACACCTTTGCATCCTTCTTTTCCATTAGATATTTGATCGTTGTGTGATCAGTAAAGATTGTCACCTTGGAGCCCAATATATATGATCTGAATTTTTCCAGGGCCCAAACTACAGTGAGCATTTCCTTTTCAATCACCATATAATTTCTCTGTGCAGGATCCAAAACTTTGCTCGCGTAGTGAATCGCATATGGTATCCCATCCTGTCTTTGTCCAAGTACAACCCTAACAGCAAAATCTGATGCATCAGTCATGATCTTAAAGGGAAGAGACCAGTCAGGAGCTTGTAATATCGGCAATTCACAGATTTTCTTTTCAAGAGCTCGAAGGCCTCTAGACACTTGTGATTTATAATGAACTTGGTGTCTTTCCCTAAGATATCAGTCAGTGGGTGGGGGATTTTTGAAAAATCAAGAATAAATCTTCGATAAAATCTAATATGCCCTAAGAATGACCACACTGACTTTATGTTTCGTGGCTCAAGTTTCTTGATCACATCCACCTTGGCAGGGTGAACCTCCATTCTCTTTTTGGAGATGACGTGCCCCAGCACGATACCCTCTGTCACCATAAAGTGACTTTTCTTCCAGGGGAGTACCAAAACCTCCATACATCTCTTAAGGACTCGATCCAAGTTCACTAAACATGTATCAAATGAATCACCATGGATCGAGAAGTCGTCCATGAAGACTTCCAGGAAGTCACCCACCATTTCGGCAAATACGACGATCATGCACCATTGAAATGTGCCCGGGGAATTGCAGAGGCCGAATGTCATGCACTTAAACACGTAAGTGCCGAATGGACATGTAAATGTGGTCTTTTCCTGGTCCTCGGGAGCAATGGCCACTTGATTGTATCCCAAGTACCCATCAAGAAAACAAAAGAATGCTTTCCCTGCAAGTCTCTTCAAGATTTGATCAATAAATGGTAGTGGAAACTAATCTTTCTTGGTCGCAGCATTCATGCGCCTGTAATCGACACAAACGCGTCAGTCATGGGTACTCGTGTCGTGATCTCTACCCCCTCCTCGTTGGTGACCATCTGGATTCCCGACTTTCTTTGGGACAACATGAAGGTTGACCACCCACTTGTTGTTTGAAATAGGGTATATAAACCCCGCTTTTCACAATTTCTCAATCTCTTTCTTAACTACTTCCCGAAGATTAGGGTTTAATCTTCTCTGAAATTCATGGGAAGGTCTTGCATTATCCTCAACATATATTTGGTGCAAGCAGAGAGCGGGGTTGATTCCCATGAGATTCGACACAGTCCAACCAATGGCCTTGCGATTCTGCTCAAGAACTTCAAGTAATCTAGATTCCTGGTCTTCAGTTAATGACGAGCTAATGATCACAAGAAATCTCTCTTTGGGTCCCCAGGAAATGCTTATTTGAGTGTAGGAGGAAGTGGTTTCAGCTCAGGCAAATCTGGATCATCAATTAGGTCCGGCTAAATGGCTTTTGAGTTCGCCTCTGTGTTGGATGAAGGTGGGTCAATCTGTGATGTGTTGGCAACCAATTCGGATGCAAGGTGAGTCGGATCGCAAAAATAGTACGGTAATTTGGCCAAAGTCTCATCCGACTCATCATCTATATTTCTTCACTATCCTGAAGAAGATGGGACTGACAAATCCAGAGGGATTTCTATGTCACCAAGAGTATAGGTATCTGCGTCTCTAAGTAATTGTGGCATCTCTTGGCAAACTATAATCTGCAATGCTTCCTCTTCAGATGAGAGGGTCTCGCTCTATTCTTCTGGAAACTGTTGCCAAGGTCCAATCATGCTAATTATTTTTCTTTCTGCCTCTGAAGATTCTGTGTACTCTGTGCTAGATTCAGAGTCAGGTCTTTGCCATTTTTTTTGCTTCATCTTCAAGTCTACTTCTCCAATCGGGGATCTGAACTTCATCAATCCTGTCTCATAGTCGAATATTGTTCCCGCGGTTCTTAAAAATGGCCATCCAAGAATAATATGAGATTCTTTCCAATAATTGGGGGTTTCCATATCAATGACAGCGAAGTCCACTTTTTATTTTGTTCCCTCAACCATGATAACAATGTTCTTCACTTCTTCCTTAGGTCTCTTCATTGATCGATCGAAAAATTAGAGTCGAGATGATGATTTTTTGAGAGGTCCTAACTCCAATTTGTGATATAAGGCTAAGGGTAGAAGATTGATTGAAGAACCATTATCTAGTAGTGTGCATGCAAATGCACTGCCGCCGATGCGACTCTCCGCATAGTGAGCACCCAGGTCCCTCTTTTTTCTTGGTAGATGCTGATTTTTGACACATTTGGTAGTTGCCACTGTCAAGATATGAGTCTCCACAAATTGGCTTGGTTTCTTCCTGCGAATCCAGGTGGGAATACATTTCATTTTCAAGTATTTTTGAAATGTCGGATTGTTAGCCACATATTGATAGAATGGTACTTTGACAGTAATGTTTTCTTGGTAAAATCGTGTCATTTCTGGGTCATCTTGAATGATTTTCTTTGATTTGTGTTTTCCTCCAATAAGAGCATGGGGGAAGGAATGGAAGCACTAGAGACATGACATAAAGAACTCAAATCGAAATTTGAATTTGATAATATTTGTGGCTCCAAATAGGGCTCGTGATCTGCACAAGGAATGATGCCCCGATTAGTCTGTATAGAAGCATTGGATGAAAAGAATGATTATGTGTTAAGTTCAACACAAAATTTCATTAAGGATGGAAATGTATAAGGAGTGAAATCAATTTCCACAAAAAATGAGAAGATTTTGGGGCAAGAGTGATCCTGGTTTATTGATGAAGGCAGAGAGTCTGGAGCGGTTTGCAGAGTCCGAACTGTGATCTCTAGAATTGCATTGAATTATTGGAGAGGTCGACCACATGGAATCGATGTAGGTGTCAGAGTCCTGACTAAGTCATCTATGGTTTGCCATCTCAAGGGTCAAAGAGAATATTGATGATGGATAAATGATACGGAGGTTAAAGATAAATAAAAGGAGTGTAAAATAGTAGAATGACTCAAAAAGCGAGCGGGAGTCAAATGAGAATAAAAGAAGAGAAGAATGAGGGTTAAAATTTGTGCAAGTATGTGAGACTTGATCTTAGACCTTAATCTAAATCAAACAAACACCAGACAAGTTTTGAATTCACCAACACAACCCAAGTGAAGCCATAAGAGTTCAGATATTTTTATCTTTTTAATTTTATTATTGTATTACAAGTAGATCTTTTAACAAGTCCTTAAGAATGCTAACTTTATAGGAGTGTGTGTACTATTGGGAAAGTACCCCGTACTTCTTCCACCTCCTTCGTAACATGTGATATGTGCACTTTGAGATCCTTGATTTCATGCATGGGCGGCTACTCAACCAAAGAAACAGAGAGAGGAAACCAATAGGCAAAATTAAGAATTTCCTTGCAAGCAAGGTACTCGGCCGCAAGACAATGAGACAAACACCTCATGAAGGTGTGGCCTACGCTCAATAATTCAAAATAAGTAGTATGATCTACACAAGGCGGGAACACTGTCGTCTACAAGGCCCTATTCACCTACATACGATAGAAGCACCGATACTTCACCAATCCAGTTGATGATCGAGGCTGCTACAGATCGGGTTTTTGTCTCTAGTCCTTATGGGGTCATACCTCATTCAGTGTGGAGTGTACCTCAAAGCAATGATTTCTTTATGAACCCAAAATAAGGAGGTCCATTATGGTTTTTATTAAGCTCAAAATTTTATTAGCAGACCCATTATTTTAATTTTTGAGATTTCACTTTTTTGATTATTTTTAGAGCAAGCTACCTAATGATTTTTTTTGTTTTCTTTTAAACCTAAGTGATATAAAACAGAGGGAGAGGGTGAAAAAGAAACTCAAGTGGACATGAGAGTGGAAATCTCACTCTCGTGTCAAATGATGCATGCAAAGTAAGAAGAACTCACAGTGCTTACCGACACTCTCTATGCGGGATGCAAAAAAGAACTGAAATATTTACACTATATGGCGATATGCAAGCAATAAAGCCTAACCAGGAAGAACCAAATGCAAATAACTCAAAAATGGATCCAAGTGTCCTGTCTTGGAGACTCCTCGGTGCCCACTACAACGGGCCCTGCAAGCATAGTGTGGAATCTCTCACAGCTGGTGGTTTCATATACAAGTGATTCACAATTAAATATTTGACTAAGTCAAAGCACAAAAGACTATAGGCACATGATTCTATTAGGGCTTTGGAACTAACTACCGAGTCAAGCAAACCTAGATCAAGGGGCTCAATCACATAAAATAAATGAAAATAAAGGCAGAAAGTTCAAATCGTGAGAAATAAAATAAAATAAAGGTGATAAAATACGAAAAACTACGATGAGGCCCCTGGGTGAATAGACACCCAGGAAATGGACCTTGTTAGTGTGGCCATTGAAGGATATGGTTAGATCCTCAAGCGCATCACAGAAGCGTGAGAGTCGTATCGAATACGACGAAGAACGACTAGTCGCACTAGCGGAAATTAATTTTTTTTCATGCGATGAAAGCACATGGTCCAAGAACACTTCTCAGATCATTTCGTCTAAACCACAAACCAGTAATAGTATTACCTCTTGAAGCGTGGTTGCGATTGAGTCTCTAAATGAAGAGACCTCCTGTCTCAAGTCCGATCCGACGGAGGAGACGCTTGCGAGCACGGGGATGAAACACGTACTTCTCGCAATCCATGTTGATGATCCAAGTAACGGACCTCCTGATCTTGACACATGAGATCCGACGTCTTCTTCACGAGCGAGGCGCACCGAAGGAGATGAAGACCCACAAGCAAACGATCAGGCAGCATAACGACGACCCTGCGGTGATGGAGACTCTCTCTAGGGCATCCATGGTGGATGGTAATGAGAGAAGAAGAGAGAGGGTGTGTGGGAAGAGTAGAGAGAGATGTGCTTCAAAAGCATTCCCCTAGAGAGCATGGTATGTCTCTCTATTTATAGAGTTTTGGGATCCATGGATCTCAATCCATGGGACATATAAAATCAATGGATGATAATGATTTATGTTCAATCCAATGGTCAAGATTGTTGTTAGTAAAAAACCAACAACTAATAATCTAATTTAAATCAAATATATTTGACATATCAAATATGATTCAATCCTAAATTAGATCTAGCAATTAAGGAGAAATTAGCATGGAGATTACTCCCCATAAGGAAAAGGGGGGAACGGCTACCACATTCCTTGTGGGAATGTGTAGCCATCCACCATGTCCTCATGGTGGAGGCAATCTCATGTAATCTCACGAGATTGCATATCTCCATGAATCTCTCCCATAATTTCCAACAACATTTGCTGTGTTTTATTCTTAAAAAATAATTCACAATTAATTTTGAGAATATTGCAATCTTGCCATTGGAATTTTGTGAATCACATTCACAACCCAAAACAAAATATAATTTACATTTTCAATTAATTACACAATGTGTATCCAATACACATCAATAATTAATCAATAAATATAAATTATAATTAGCTCTCTCTAATACATTATAAATCAAATTTATAATATATATGATTAATATGGATAGTGCTATCCACATTATTCAATATCTATGATAATTAAATCATATTTAATCATCTTTGGTCTCTATTCTCATGTTCCCAAATAATATGAGTCACATTCACATTATCTACATCTTGATAATCAAATCTCATTTAATTATCTAAGATAACTCTCTTTATAATATGAATCAAATTCATATTATTCATGATAATTAAATCACATTTAATTATCCATTTTCTCAATGCTCAGCTACATATATCAACAATAGAATTATCCATGAATCCTTTAAAGGATAATACGCTTTCTCCGCGAATACTTGGAGATAAGGACAGGACGATTGTATTGTTCCACGTATAGTGAGTTGGATATTGAGATCACATCTCAAATCCAGATCTTGGGCCTCCCATAGATGCTTGATTAAATCAAGACCGCAAATCTAATCTTCCCATTGCATCTGAATCACATTCGTCCAACATTAGGACCAAAATCAGATTACTTCTCTACTGAGAGGAGTCACTAAAATCCAGACCCGTTTCATCACTCCCTAGGAATGGAAGCGTCATGGTTATACAACCATTTATGATCATATCACCCTCAGGTATGCCCAATACCTGTACATCCTGCATACTGGAAGACTCAGAATAAACATGAAGTATAAGATCAATTTTACACTGTCTACTTCAGAGTTTTATCTTTAAGTTTCTCATTCGATTATTGGGAGTCAGTATCGATCATATACTTTCCAAAAGCATATATCATACCTAGGTCTTGATCATAAACTTTCCAAAAGTATATATCAAACCTACAAATTCAGTCAACCTTCCAAAGCGAGACGATCGTGCACGGAATTTGATTCTTCCCAATATCTCATGAGCGAGCTCATGTCTTCCGGTTAAGTAATTGAACCTGTATGATCCCTTTGAGAGATCGTATTACTCATATACCCTTTCATTCACACCAGCGCGCCGGTGTATAGACCTTGATTAGGTCATCAACCTATTGGTCTGCCAAATGTACATACTCAGACATATAGTAACACATCTGTCTCCGGTCAGAGGATGCGTGCCTATATGATGACATCATACAATATAGGACTTTGGTTATCTCGATCTCGTGAAGTCAACTCTTTGACCTAACTAATCTGACACCTCCGAATCTCTATTCCTATGCAGAGGACCTGCATCAAGAGGTCGGTCAGATATCAGCCTAACTGAGAAAGGATTGCCATCTCCTACTCAGGCTAGAGATCATCTCTTAATAATCATTTGATGGTGCTTGATGAGTCCTCAATCTAACTCTTTAGATGTTCATCCAAGCACCAGCCTCTATGATTCAATATTTGAATCAACAACTGTATGATCATCAAGATGGCCATGGTACATAACCATAATTGTACTAAGGAACCTATTATGCAAATTATGTACTCTTCATTTCAGATTAAGGAGTGAATTGCAATAACATTTATTGCATAATGGCTCGCCATGGGCTCGCATGTCCAATAATCTCCTACTAGCCCAAAGAGCCATTAGTGGGCTAATCATTAAACCCACACTCATGTGACAATCATAGGCTATTAAAAAAATAGCTAGGTAAGATGATCAGTCACTCTGTTATCGAGAGACTATGCCAAGTCTTTTTACTGCTTTTGCATATCTCCCAGTAATAGTGTTCGCATCCAATGCGAATGTTGCGTCTTATGCAACCGATACTCAATTTTGTTATAGTGTCCTTGACACTATAGCTCGATAATTATTATAACCAGGATGCCCATAATTTCTATTAGAATACCTTTATTCCTAGAGATCTCTATCTCTTAAGGTATCTACAGTTAAGACCCTTATAGATCACTATCTACAAGGTCTTAAACTTTTGAAAATAAGACTTTGAGATCACTATCTCTAAGTTTCATCATCTTTGAAGATATTGTTATTACTGTAACCAAGTGTTTTATTTCCAGGGTAGGATTAGTAACAGTTTACTACTCCCACTACATGGTAGCCATCTGGCATTTTGTACACATCTAGCACACACCCGACTTCTCAGAACTGATGCCCAAGGGCTAGTATTTTTTTGCATTCACATCCTCAACTCTTTGAGGTGCTATCCCTTTTGATAGGTTAGTACCCTATCTTGAGGGAAATAAGACTTTCTTGGAATTTTCCAGAAAATGAAAATGTCCAAGGTGTACCATTAATGTGACGGTCCCAATATTCTCTTCTTTTTTTCTTCTGAACAACTTCAGAACTAAGATCTAAGAGGTATTCTTGAGATCATATCTCGAGGTATTGAACAACCAGATTATAAAACACTTATTATTATCATCCTTAGATCATTCCAAATGATTATGATATCTACATTTAGCACGATGAACATAATGATACTCCCACTAAGCTTCATATTGTTTATCAAAATTCTATCTGAAATCATAACATTTATGATTTCATCAAATCAACTACAAGAAGCTTGTTTGAGTCCATAGATGGAGTTTCTTTAACTTGCACATCTTGCCTTCCTCAACCATGAAGCCTTGAGGCTGCTTCATGTGAATGTCCTCAGAGAGGTATTCATATAAGAATGCAATCTTGACTTACATCATGAAGATGTCATAGTCAAGTTGTGTAGCTATGGTTAGCATTATTCTGATGGGTTTAAGAATGGTCACTGAAGAGCGAGTCTCATCGCAAGCAATGTCTTCTCTTTGGTGTGTAGCTCATGGCTACGAACCATGCTTTGAAGGTCTCTACCTTCTCATCAGGTTCCCTCTTTCTCTTGAAGATACATTTACACCTTAATGGGTCTTATGGGTCCGTAGACAACACTTGTATATGAAGTCTACATTAGACTTTTATTGCTAACATCCATCTTTCCATGTCATGATCCTCAGGAGCTTCATCACATGAAGTCCGATCATTTTCGGACTTTTGAAATACATCCTTAAACTTATTTGAAGAAGTATTAGCATTTCATCAATTATTCTTTTAGTTTCTGATCTCAAGAGCCTCATTATCTTCTCAAGATTAAATGAGTTCCTTCACTTCATTTTCATCTTGATTCTTTAAGAGTCTCATCATCTAAAAATCACATTCTCAGAGATGAGATCATTTAAGAATCTCAAGGTCATAAAGTAGGTATCCAATACCATCCTTTATTTTCCTAATGAAGTATCACACTCCAGTGCCAGATTCCAGCTTAATCACATCGAACCTTATTAAGGATATATAATGTAGTTCCTACCACATATATGTACCTGGAAACAAAGAGATGATTATGCTAAGATTAATCATTGATCAAATCATGTCACACATGATCAATTGTATCTCCCTACAACTCTATTGAGTTAAGGTTCATTAGGAGGATTGAGATAGGAATGATATTCACTTCTCCACAAGGTATTCTATGAATTCATCTAATAGGTACGAACTACCTAGATTAGATCAAATTCATTTAATCTTCCTTCAAACTTTGGTTCTAAACCAAAATTACGAAATCTTTGAACATTTCAAAGGTTTCTAAGTGAAGCGAAGAAATCTCATATCACACATAATCATCAATAGATATCACATATCCATAATGTTTATTCTGATATAGTTGACTCACATACATCAATATGTATGAGATCTTGAACACCTTGACATCTTACACCTTTCCCCAAGAAGGGTGTATTGGTCATTTTACTTTGAATACAATATTCATAAGTATGCAAGCTTTGAAATTTTAGACATTCTAAAGTTTCATCTCTTACTTGTCCATTGATCTCATCAACAGACATATGTCCAAAACATGATGCCAGATCATTGTCAAATGATCTTTAACCTCCTATTGATCTTTAAAAGTTTAATTTTCAGTATTAGAAATCTTAATGAACCATTCATTAATTTTCTAATTTAGCGGAGTCCACTAGATGTTAGATTACTATCTGAAATATACCCATCATAACTCTCTATGATAAGTTTATACCAGAATTCGTGTTTATTTCCAACATTTAGAAATAAACTATGAGTTTATTCTAATATCCAGGTCACAGAGACATTATCTAAGACTAAGGGCTCCCACTGAAAATATGAAGTCTATTGATCCAATAGAAATTGTTGCAACAATTGCATCACTTCCAACATGGATGACCATTAAATTTTAAGATCAAATTTCTAATATTCTAATACAGATGCAACCAATTGCAAGTATCATTAGAAGATTGAGATACGATTATTAAACTTTATCTTATCAAATAAGTAAGTCAATTTCAATGATTATATGTAGATTATTCTGATGTACTATCCGATTCCTTCTCTAAGGATTCTAGATAGATTTGATAGTCATACTATCAACACATCAACTTATTACGGTATTGGCATTCATCCAACTCTTTGGATGTCATATGGAAGTCACAGAAGTATAGTCAACCTTTTGACTATACTTCTTACTTGGGTCCAACCCATGCTTCCACTGCGATCCCTTTGTCTATAAGCATCCATTGCTCAAGACAAAGGATCTCTTATGTTAAAATCAAAAATTTCAATATAAGAGCATTTCAACATTTATACATGCTTTATTCAATTCATACAATATGAATATTACGAAGCTTCATGAATGACTAGAGTATAGATAGTAAAATGATGACACTCATCATATCTACATCCATTTAAACTCTTAAAACATAGGTTCAGGTAGGTACTCAAACAATTTGAATACATCATCTCTTATAGAGCCACCATTCTGCATAATGTAGAGAACCATATCATTCATGATTATATGTTGAGAGCACATATGTATGCCAAAACATCTTCTTGGATTTTATAAGGATTCTTTGATAATTACGATCATTATCGACATGTCACTTCAAAAGTACATTCGATGAGATCAAGACTTATAGAGACATACAAACCCTAGGGTTTTAGTCCTATTGTCTATTTAATTATCATTCCTCATTATTATGAGGAAACTTGCACATTGCAACCACATACATTATGTGTCCAATTGCAAGTACAATATCTGGATCATAGGTCCAATCCATGCTATTATACTGGTTATTATTGAGTATAACATAGAGTGGGATTAAAGAAGGATTATCTGAAATAAGAAATTTCATAAACATATATAAATATATAATTTACTTTGATTTAGGAATTTTTATATCAAAGTTGTCTTGCCATGTCAACAATGAAAGTTCATTCCCTTGATCACTTTCAATGTAAGAGATATACTTACCAATATATCTCAAGCAAGATCTGGGATCTCCTTCCTTATTTTTGTTACATCCCAAGAATATGAGAACATGTAACTTGGATAAAAAGAAGCGGGAACACATTCTGCCTTGCAAGTCCAACTTGCATCTCTTAATTCAGTCTTTAACACCCGGGCCCACCACCCCTAAGGTGATGTTGACCCGTCATTAATTGAACCAACCGTCAACAGGAATACAACTCGCTATGCGCAATCCGATATCGCCCTAATAATATGAGGACCTGATATTGGGGTAACTACGCATACATCCTTACTCTTCGAGAAGCGACGAGCCCGATCCAAATGGATCGTATGCAGGAGCTGCCACTTCGGACAGGCGTCTCCCACATACAATATCTGGCGACGGAACCCTTCGCCTTGACGTGAGACTATGGATGTCACTTACGTGATCCTCCATATCATATTCAAATTCTAATTAATTATCATGAATCATATTCTCATAATTAATTCTTCCAAGAGAAATGTACATCTATTCATAATAGAGTGGTTTTAATTGGATATAATAAATTCAATCATACTAAATTAATTATCAATCCAATTCAATCAACAAACTTGATTGTTTTACTTCAATATATATATGGTATTATATGAAAGTACGTATTAATTAAAATTTTAATAATTAGAAAAATAAATCTTGATTTCTTTGGCATTATCGAGTCCCTACCCGTTGTCATGGCCAGTACCGACGAGAGTTGGACGAACCACATACGTTGCAACCCGCTACCCCAATACTCTCCGACTAGACACCATATCCACCTCAGGAAAGGATAATGCCAAATAGATCAATATGTACTTGAGATGATCATCGGTTCTTCAACCGAAATTATACCATATAGTACTAATCAAAACATTTTTGATTATAAGGAAATTTGCTAGACAAATTTCCAATCCTATTCAAGCAAGGAGTTTGATGATTGTGTTTCTAAATATGATCTAGATCAAATCTAATAAATTTATTGGTTGAGGCCATGTCAATTAAAGAAATAATCATCATTCAATATTTCTCAAATATTTTCCATAATTATTTCATGAAATTAAAAACCAATTTCATTAATTGACAATCACATGGTTCTTGATTAGGATTGTAATTTCAGCAGTGACCCCTACTTACTAAAATTAACATATCTCAATCAATTCAAATCTAAATTAGACAAAATCAGTTTCCAAAGATTTCTAATTTGATTTAGGATAGAACCTAAGTGATATTTCATGCATTTTGAGGTGGATCAGAACAGTAATTAACTCATTATTCATGTTAAGATTCGCAGTTCTCGCAACAGTGAATACATGTTCATTAAAACAACCATATCTCGAGCAAACGGAATCCAAATTACGTAAACTCAGATCTTGTGATTTCCTTATTTAATGGAGAGCAAAATTCAAGTTTTATTTTCATGTTTAAACAATTTAAACAGGGCCGAAAATAATCACTAAACAGAGATGCGAAATTGGAATGCGATAAAACTTTCGCAACCCTAACGAACCCAATTCGCCTTCGATTTTATGGATCGTATCCAAAACCTTCAACATGGCTCTGATACCACTTGAACAATATGGTTAGATCCTCAAGCGCGTCACGGAAGCGTGAGCGTCGAATCGAATACGACGAAGAACGACTAGTCGCACTAGTTGTTCTATGCAGCGGAAATTAATTTTTTTTCATGCGACGAAACCACATGGTCCAAGAACACTTCTCGGATCATTTCGTCTAAACCACAAACAAGTAATAGGATTACCTCTTGAAGCGTGGCTGCGATCGAGTCTCTAAATGAAGAGACCTCATGTCTCAAGTCCGATCCGACGGAGGAGACACTTGCGAGCGTGGGGATGAATCGCGTACTTCTCGCAATCCATGTTGCTGATCCAAGCGGTGGAACCCTGATCTCGACACACGATATCCGATGTCTTCTTTACGAGCGAGGCGCACCAAAGGAGTCGGATATCCACGAGAAAACGATCGGGCAGCATAACGATGATGCTGCGACGATGGAGACTCTCTGTAGGGCATCCATGGTAGACGGCCATGAGAGAAGAAGATAGATGGCGTGTGGGAAGAGAAGAGAGAGAGAGATGTGCTTCAAAAGCATTCCCGTAGAGAGCATGGTATGCCTCTCTATTTATGGAGTTTCGGGATCCATGGATCTCAGTCCATGGGACTTATAAAATCAATAGATGAGAATGTTTTATGTTCAATCCAATGGTCAAGATTGTTGTTGGTAAAAAACCAAAAACTAATAATTTAATTTAAATCAAATATATTTGACATATCAAATATGATGCAATCCTAAATTAGATCTAGCAATTAAGGAGAAATTAGCATGGAGATTACTCCCCATAAGGAAAAGGGGGGGGGACAGCTACCACATTCCTTGTGGGAATGTGTAGCCGTCCACCATGTCCTCATGGTGGAGGCAATCTCATGTAATCTTATGAGATTGCATATCTCCATGAATCTCTCCCATTATTTCCAACAATTTTTGTTGTGTTTTATTCTTCAAAAATAATTCATAATTAATTTTGAGAATATTTCAATCTTGCCATTGAAATTTTGTGAATCACATTCACAACCCAAAACAAAATATAATATACATTTTCAATTAATTACACAATGTGTATCCAATATACATCAATAATTAATCAACAAATATAAATTATAATTAGCTCTCTCTAATACATTATAAATCACATTTATAATATATATGATTAATATGGATAGTGCTATCCACATTATTCAATATCCATGATAAGTAAATCACATTTAATCATCTTGGATCTCTATTCTCATGTTCCCAAATAATATAAATGGCATTCACATTATTTACATCTTTGATAATCAAATCTCACTTAATTATATAAGATAACGCTCTTTATAATATGAATCAAATTCATATTATTCGTGATAATTAAATCACATTTAATTATCCATTTTGTCAATGCTCAGATACATATATCAACAATAGAATTATCCATGCACCCTTTCAATGATAATGCACTTTCTTCGTAAATACTTGGAGATAAGGACAGGGCGATTGTATTGTTCCACGTATAGTGACTTGGATATTGAGATCACATCTCAAATCCAGATCTCGGTCCTCCCATAGATGCTTGATTAAATCAAGACCGCAAATCTAATATTATCATTGCATCTGAATCACATTCAAAGCAATGTCCTACATTAGGACCAAGATCAGATTACTTCTCTACTAAGAGGAGTCACTAAAATCCAGACCCGTTTCATCACTCCCTAGGAATGGAAGCATCATGGTTATACAACCGTTTATGATCACATCACCCTCAGGTATTCCCAATACCTGTACATCCTGCATACAGGAAGACTCAGAATAAACCTGAAGTATAAGATCAATTTTACACTGTCTACTTCAGAGTTTTATCATTAAGTCTCTCATTCGATTATTGGGAGTCGGTATCGATCATATACTTTCCAAAGCATATATCATACCTAGGTCTTGATCATATACTTTCCAACAGTATATATCAAACCTACAAATTCAGTCAAGCTTCCAAAGCGAGACGATCGTGCACGGAATTTGATTCTTCCTAATATATCATGAGCGAGCTCATGTCTTCCGGTTAAGTAATTGAACTTGTATGATCACTTTAAGAGATCGTATTACTCATATACCCTTGCATGTACACCAGCGCGCCGGTGTATAGACCTTGATTAGGTCATCAACCTATTGGTCTGCCAAATGTACATACTCAGACATATAGTAACACATCTGTCTTCGTGTAAGAGGATGTGTGCCTATATCATGACAGCATACACTATAGGACTTTGGTTATCTCGATCTCGTTAAGTCAACTCTTTGACCTAACTAATCTGATACCTCCAAATATCTATTCCTATGCAGAGGACCTACATCAAGAGGTCGGTCAGATATCAGTCTAACTGAGAAAGGATTTCCATCTCCTACTCTGGCTGGAGATCATCTCTTAATAATCATTTGATGGTGCTTGATGAGTCCTCAATCTAACTCTTTAGATGTTCATCCAAGCACCAACCTATATGATTCAATATTTGAATCAACAACTGTATGATCATCAAGATGGCCATGGTACATAACCCTAATTATACTAAGGGAACTATTATGCAAATTATGTACTCTTCATTTCAGATTAAGGAGTGAACTGCAATAACATTTATTGCATAATGGCTCGCCGTGGGCTCGCATGTCCAACAATCTCCCACTAGCTCGAAGAGCCATTAATGTGCTAATCACTAAACCCACACTCATGTGACAATCATAGGCTATTAAAAAAATAGCTAGGTAAGCTGATCAATCACTCTGTTCTCGAGAGACTATGCCAAGTCTTTTTACGGCCGCATATCTCCCATTAACAGTGTTCGCGTCCAATGCGAATGTTGCATCTTATGCAACCGATACTCAATTTTTTTATAGTGTCCTTGACACTATAGCTTGATAATTATTATAACCAATATGCACATAATCCCAATCAGAATACCTTTATTCCTGGAGATCTCTTTCTTTATTCCTAGAGATCTCTATCTCCTAAGGTATCTACAGTTAAGACCTTATAGATCACTATCTACAAGGTCTTAAACTTTTGAAGATAAGACTTTGAGATCACTATCTCTAAGTTTCATCATCTTTGAAGATATTTTTATTACTGCAACTAAGTGTTTTATTTCCAGAGTAGGATTAGTAACAGTTTACTACTCCCACTACATGCAAGCCATCTGGCCTTTTGTACACATCTAGCACACACCCGACTTCTCAGAATTGATGCCCAAGGGCTAGCAGTTTTTTTTGCATTCACATCCTCAACTCTTTGAGGTGCTACCCTTTAGATAGGTCAGTACCATATGTTGAGGGAAATAAGCCTTTCTTGGAATTTTCCAGAAGATGGAAATGTCCAAGGTGTACCATTAATGTGACAGTCCCGATATCCTCTTCTTTTTACTTATGAACAACTTCAGAACTAAGATCTAAGAGGTATCCTTGAGATCATATCTCGAGGTATTGAACAACCAGATTATAAAACACTTATTATTATCATCCTTAGATCATTCCAAATGATTAGGATATCAACATTTAGCACGATGAACACAATGGCATTCCCACTATGCTTCATATGGTTTATCAAGATTCTATCTGAAATCATAACATTTATGATTTCATCAAATCAACTACAAGAATCTTGTTTGAGTCCATAGATGGAGTTTCTTTAACTTGCACATCTTGCCTTCCTCAACCATGAAGCCCTAGGGCTGCTTCATGTGAAAGTCCTCAGAGAGGTATTCATATAGGAATGCAATCTCGACTTACATCATGAAGATGTCATAGTCAAGTTGTGTAGCTATGTTTAGCATTATTCTGATGGGTTTAAGCATGGTCACTGAAGAGAAAGTCTCATCTCAAGCAATGTCTTCTCTTCAGTGTGTAGCTCATGGCTATGAACCATGCTTTGAATGTCTCTACCTTCTCATCAGGTTCCCTCTTTCTCTTGAAGATCCATTTACACCTTAAGGGGTCTTACCCATATAGGTGGATCCTCGAGGGTCCATATACAACACTTGTATATGAATTTTACATTAGACTTTTATTGCTAACATCCATCTTTCCATGTCATGATCCTCAGGAGCTTCATCACATGAAATCCAATCATTTTCAGACTTATGGAATACATCCTCAAACTTATTTGAAGAAGTATTAGTGTTTCATCTTCAATTATTCTTTTAGTTTCCGATTTCAGGAGCCTCATTATCTTCTCAAGATTAAATGAGTTCCTTCACTTCATTTTCATATTGATTCTTTAAGAGTCTCATCATCTTAAAATCACATTCTCAGAGATGAGATCTTTTAAGAATCTCAAGGTCATAAAGTAGGTATCCAATACCATCCTTTATTTTTCTAATGAAGTAGCACTCTCCAGTGCCAGATTCCAGCTTCATCACATGGAACCATATTAAGGAGATATAATGTAGTTTCTACCACATATATATACCTGGAAACTAAGAGATAATTATGCTAAGATTAATCATTGATCAAATCATGTCACACATGATCAATTGTATCTCTCTACAACTCTATTGAGTTAAGGTTCATTAGGAGGAATGAGATAGGAATGATTTTCACATCTCCATAAGGTATTATATGAATTCATTTAATAGGTACGGACTACCTAGATTAGAGCAAATTCATTTAATCTTCCTTCAAACTTTGGTTCTAAACCAAAATTGTGAAATCTTTTAAAATTTCAAAGGTTTCTAAGTAAAGAGAAGAAATCTCATATCACAAGTAATCATCAATAGATAGCACATATCCCTAATGTTTATTCTGATATAGATGACTCACATACATCAATATGTATGAGATCTTGAATACCTTGACATCTTACACCTTTCCCAAAGAAGGGTGTATTGGTCATTTTACTTTGAATACAATATTCATAAGTATGCAAGTTTTGAAATTTTAAACATTCTAAAGTTTCATCTCTTACTTGTCTACTTATCTCGTCAACAGACATATGTCCAAAACATTATGCTAGATCATTGTCAAATGATCTTCAACCTCCTAGTGATCTTTAAAAGTTTAATTTTCATTATTAGAATTCTTAATGAACCATTCATTAATTTTCTAATTTAGCGGAGTCCACTAGATGTTAGATTACTATCTGAAATATATCCATCATAATTCTCTATGATAGGTTTATTCCAGAATTCATGTTTATTTCCAACATTTATAAATAAACTATGAGTGTATTCTAATATCCAGGTCACAGAGACATTCTCTAAGACTTAGGGCTCCCACTGAAAATATGAAGTCTATTGATCCAATGGAAATTGTTGCAACAATTGCATCATTTCCAACATGGATGACCATTAAACTTTAAGATCAAATTTCTAATATTCTAATACAGATGCAACCAATTGCAAGTATCATTAGAAGATTGAGATACAATTATTAAACTTTATCTTATCAAATAAGTAAGTCAATTTTAATGATTATATGTAGATTATTCTGATGTACTATCCGATTCCTTCTCTAAGGATTCTAGATAGATTTGATAGTCATACTATCAACACATCAACTTATTGCGGTATTGACATTCATCCAACTCTTTGGATGTCATATGGAAGTCACAGAAGTACAGTCCACCTTTTGACTATACTTCTTACTTGGGTCCAACCCATGCTTCCACTGCGCTCCCTTTATCTATACGCAGCCATTGCTCAAGACAAAGGATCTCTTATGTTAAAATCAAAAATTTCAATATAAGAGTATTTCAACATGTATACATGCTTCATTCAATTCATACAATATGAATATTATGAAGCTTCATGAATGACTAGAGTATAGATAGTAGAATGATGACACTCATCGTATCTACATCCATTTAAACTCTTAAAACTTAGGTTCAGGTAGGTACTCAAACAATTTGAATACATCATCTCTTATAGAGCCACCATTCTGCATAATGCAGAGAACCATGTCATTCAAGATTATATGTCGAGAGCACATATGTATGCAAGAACATCTTCTTAGATTTTATAAGGATAATTTGATAATTACAATCATTATCGACATGTCACTTCAAAAGTACATTCGAAGAGATCAAGACTTATAGAGACATACAAACCCTAGGGTTTTAGTCCTATTGTCTATTTAATTATCATTCCTCATTATTATGTAGAAACTTGCACATTGCAACCACATACATTATGTGTCCAATTGCAAGTACAATATCTGGATCATAGGTCCAATCCATGATATTCTACTGGTTATTATTGAGTATAAAATAGAGTGGGATTAAAGAAGGATTATCTGAAATAAGAAATTTGCATAAACATATATAAATATATAATTTACTTTGATTTAGGAATTTTTATATCAAAGTTGTCTTGCCATGTCAATAATGAAAGTTCATTCCCTTAATCACTTTCAATGTAAGAGATATACTTACCAATATATCTCAAGCAAGATCTGGGATCTCCATCCTTATCTTTGTTACATCCCAATAATGTGAGAACCTGTAACTTGGATAAAAAGAAGCGGGAACACATTCCGCACTTGCAAGTCCAACTTGCATCTCCCAATTCGGTCTTTAACACCCAGGCCCACCACCCCTAAGGTGATGTTGACCCATCATTAATTGAACCAACCGTCAACCAGAATACAACTCGCTATATGCAATCCAATATCGCCCCAATAATATGAGGACCCGATATTGGGGTCACTACGCATACATCCTTACTCTTTTGAGAAGCGACGAGCCCGATCCAAATGGATCGTATGCAGGAGCTGTCACTTCGGATAGGCGTCTCCCACATACAATATCTGGCGACGGAATGCCTCGCCTTGACGAGAGACCATGGATGTCACTTATGTGTTCCTCCATATCATATTCAAATTCTAATTAATTATCATGAATCATATTCACATAATTAATTCTTCCAAGGGAAATGCACATCTATTCATAATAGAGTGTTTTTAATTGGATATAATTAATTCAATCATATTAAATTAATTATCAATCCAATTCTATCAACAAACTTGATTATTTTACTTGAATATATATATATATATATGGTATTATCTCGAAGTACGTATTAATTCGAATTTTAATAATTAGAAAAATACATCTTGATTTCTTCGGCATTATCGAGTCTCTACCCGTTGTCATGGCCAGTACCGACGAGAGTGGGACGGACCACATACGTTGCAACCTGCTACCCCAATGCTCTCCGTCTAGACACCATATCCACCTCAAGAAAGGATAATGCCAAATAGATCAATATGTACTTGAGATGATCATCGGTTCTTCAACTGAATTTATACCATATAGTAATAGTCAAAACATTTTTTATTATAAGGAAATTTGCTAGACAAATTCTCAATCTTATTCAAGCAAGGAGTTTGATGATTATGTTTCCAAACATGATCTAGATCAAATCTGATCAATTTATTGGTTGAGGCCATGTCAATTAAGGAAATAATCATCATTCAATATTTCTTAATTATTTTCCATAATTATTTTACGAAATTAACAATTAATTTCATTAATTGACAAACACATGGTTCTTGATTATGACTGTAATTTCAGCAGTGACCCCAACTTACTAAAATTAACATATCTCAATCAATCAAATCCAAATTAGACAAAATCAGTTTTTAAAGATTGCTAATTAGATTTAGGATAGAACTTAAGTGATATTTCACGCATTTCGAGCCGGATCAGAACAGTAATTAACTCATTAATCATGTTACGATTCGCAGTTCACACAACAGTGAATACATGTTCATTAAAACAACCATATCTCGAGCAAACAGAATCCAAATTACGTAAACTCAGATCCTATGGTTTCCTTATTTAATGTGGAACAAAATCCAAGTTTTATTTTTGTGTTTAAACAATTTAAACAGGGCCGAAAATAATCAGTAAACAGAGATGCAAAATTGAAATGCGATAAAACGTTTGCAACCCTAACGAACCCATGTCGCCTTCGGTTTTATGGATCGTATCCAAAATCTTCAACGTGGTACTGATACCACTTGAAGGATATGGTTAGATCCTCAAGCGCATCACGGAAGCGTGAGCGTCGTATCGAATACGACGAAGAACGACTAGTCGCACTAGTTGTCCTATGCAGCGGAAATTAAAATTTTTTCATGCGACGAAACCACATGATCCAATAACACTTCTCGGATCATTTCGTATAAACCACAAACTAGTAATAGGATTACCTCTTGAAGCATGGTTGCGATCGAGTCTCTAAACGAAGAGACCTCCTATCTCAAGTCCGATCCGACGGAGGAGACGCTTGCGAGCGCGGAGATGAATCGCGTACTTCTCGCAATCCATGTTGATGATCCAAGCGACAGATCTCCTAATCTCGACACACGAGATCCGACATCTTCTTCACGAGCGAGGCGCACCGAAGGAGACGAAGATCCACGAGCAAACGATCGGGCATCATAACGACGACGCTGCGGCGATGGAGACTCTCTCTAGGGCATCTATGGTGGACGACCATGATAGAAGAAGAGAGAGGGCATGTGGGAAGATATATATATATATATATATATATATATATATATATATATATGCGCTTCAAAAGTATTCCCCTAGAGAGCATGGTATGCCTCTCCATTTATAGAGTTTTGGGATCCATGGTCAATCCATGGGACATTAAAATCAATGTATGAGAATGATTTATGTTCAATCCAATGGTCAAGATTGTTGTTGGTAAAAAATCAACAACTAATAATCTAATTTAAATCAAATATATTTGACATATTAAATATGATTCAATCCTAAATTAGATCTAGCAATTAAGGAGAAATTAGCATGGATACTACTCCCCATAAGGAAAAGGGGGGACAGCTACCACATTCCTTGTGGGAATTTGTAGCTGTCCTCCATGTCCTAAGTTGGAGGCAATCTCTTGTAATCTCATGAGATTGCATATCTCCATGAATCTCTCCCATAATTTCCAACAACTTTTGTTGTGTTTTATTCTTCAAAAATAATTCACAATTAATTTTGAGAATATAGCAATCTTGCCATTGGAATTTTGCGAATTACATTCACAACCCAAAATAAAATATAATTTACATTTTCAATTAATTACACAATGTGTATCCAACACACATCAATAATTAATCAGCAAATATAAATTATAATTAGCTCTCTCTAATACATTATAAATCACATTTATAATATATATGATTAATATGGATAGTGCTATCCACATTATTCGATATCCATGGTAATTAAATCACATTTAATCATCGTGGATCTCTATTCTCATGTTCCCTAATAATATGAATCACATTCAAATTATTTACATCTTTGATAATCAAATCTCATTTAATTATCTAAGATAACTCTCTTTATAATATGAATAAAATTCATATTATTCATGATAATTAAATCACATTTAATTATCTATTTTCTCAATGCTCAGATACATATATCAACAATAGAATTACCCATGAACCCTTTCAAGGATAATGGTTATACAACCGTTTATGATTACATCACCCTCAGGTATTCCCAATACCTGTACATCCTGGATACTGGAAGACTCAGAATAAACCTGAAGTATAAGATCAATTTTACACTGTCTACTTCAGAGTTTTATCATTAAGTTTCTCATTCGATTATTGGGAGTTAGTATCGATCATATACCTTCCAAAAGCATATATTATACCTAGGTCTTGATCATATACTTTCCAAAAGTATATATCAAACCTACAAATTCAGTGAAGCTTCCAAAGCGAGATGTCTGTGCACGGAATTTGATTCTTCCCAATATCTCATGAGTGAGCTCATGTCTTCCGGTTAAGCAATTGGACCTGTATGGTCCCTTTGAGAGATCGTATTACTCATATATCCTTGCATGCACACCAGCGCGTCGGTGTATAGACCTTTATTAGGTCATCACCATAATGGTCAACCAAATGTACAGACTCAGACATATAGTAACACATCTGTCTCTGGTCAGAGGACGCTTGCATATATCATGACATCATGCAATATAATACTTTGGTTATCTCGATCTCGTTAAGTCAACTTTTTGACCTAAGTAATCTGACACCTCCAAATGTCTATTCCTATGCAGAGGGCGTGCATCAAGAGGTCGGTCAGATATCAGCCTAACTAAGAAAGGATTGCCATCTCCTACTCAGGCTAGAGATCATCTCTTAAAAATCATTTGATGGTGCTTGATGAATCCTCAATCTAACTCTTTAGATGTTCATCCAAGCACCAGCCTCTATGATTCAATATTTGAATCAACAGTTGTATGATCATCAAGATGGCCATGGTACATAACCCTAATTGTACAAAGGGACCTATTATGCAAATTATGTACTCTTTATTTCAGATTAAGGAGTGAATTGCAATAACATTTATCGCATAATGGCTCGTCGTGGGCTCGCATGTCCAATAGCCATGTCCAAGTTCAAAATATTACATATTAATATTAAAAATAAAATAGAAGACACTCTCCTCACAAAATAAAATAAAATCCAAGTAAGTTGCTCTCCTCCTCCTTCTCTGTCACCTTCCCTGCTCTCTCCTGGTCGGCTTACAAGTAGAAGAGCTCACCTCCTTGTGGCTCTAGTGTGTACACCTCCTAGAAAGCGACCCTCACAAGAAAGTCAAACAGAGACAGTTGCGTTAGAATAGATAAATAATTGTAAAAAATACATAAGCAGAAAATAATGAGACATAAAATAATTTACAAGCTAATATATATAATGCTACGCTATCCATTGCTCCCAGCAACGACGCAATTTGAAATAGCGGAGAAATCCCCCAGGTATTGTCTTTTGGTCCACACAAGGTGAGACCACTAAGTCACAGTAATGACAGCCTAAGGAAGCTCTCCAGCTCAATTGAACAATCAACCCACAAAACAAAATAATCAATCAATAAATGCAGGAAGTATATCAAAATTTATTATACCCAATGATGAATGTGTATAGTGGACAAGTAGGTTGGGATCAAACATAGGGAACATGGTGCATAGCAGAAATTATTTAAATGAATAAATAGTGCAAGTGTATATACAAGTATGCACAAAATCAATCAAAGTGTTTGTGGGTTTTTAATAAAATAAAATAATTCTATTTTTAAATTAGTTTATTATATATATATTAAATTTTAAAATTATGATTTTAAATTTCATATTAATATATTAATAAAATATTATATATAAGTATATATAGATATAAGATATATACCTATATAGAATATAGGTAGTATGTAATAGAAGATATAAAAATATGCAAAAATCGAACAATATCCGAAAGAACATTCCTTTTTATTTTTTTAGGTTTTAAATTATGTTTATTGTAATAATAATTAATAATAGTATGAATTATGTAGATGTATATAGGCAATATAAGGTATACTAGAGGGGCGATCCTATGATATGGGCTTTTGTGAGATGGTTAGATGGGTAATCTCAACCGCTCATTTTTTCATCATTCATAGCATGAAACCTGGGGGGATTTAGATCACCATATATCATCATGGTGTAATTCAAAATTCAACTCACTTCGAGACTTTTATCTCGTCCATCATGAAAAGCAAATTTTAATGGTCTCAGAATTGCTGAAATTGACCCCCTCTAGATGGACATGTTAGGGGTGTTTTTTTACACAAAATTTGAAACACACGTTCCACTCATTATTCTATCTAAATCCCCCCAGATTTCATTGTTGGACATGCGAGCCCAGGGCAATCCATTATGTAATAAATGTTATTGCAATATCATTCCCTGATCTGAAATGAAGAATAACTAATTTGCATAATCGGTCCCTTAGTACAATTAGGGTTATGTATCTGATGAGCGACCCAAGTGACTAAGGTAAAAAGGTATCAATGGTCGTTGTGACCTCAACCTCTCGGGTCAGACTCATTCAAGAAACTCAAAGACCACCAAATATAAAAATCAAACAAGTCAAATAAATAGCGATCTCGCTATTTTATTTTACCTGGTATAGCAACCAGGGTCAAACACAAGGAGCACAGATTGGGAATCCTACGAAGTAATCGGGACTCGAAAATAAAAAGAATAAAATATTTTTGGTGGATTTTTATGTTTTAAATTTTTTTGTGATTTTTAAAATTGAGAAAATGAATAAAAGAGGTCAAAAAGTCACAAACAATCAATTATTCAACACAAGAAAAAGAGTCAGAAAATTAAAATAAAAATATTTTTGTATTTTATAATTTTTCAAGTGTTTTTGATATTTTTCTCAGATTTTATGATTTTTAGTTGATTTTATAAAAATGAAACAAGAGCAAAAATCAAAGATAGTGTGCAACCAGAATCTAAAGGCTATTTAAAAATAACTAAATAGCTTATAAAATTCCAAAGACAATTTTATTTAAAACAAAAAAATCTAACTAAAGAAAATGGAATTGCATTTTTTGAATTTTTGTTAATTTTTAAATATTTTTCGAAGTTTTTTAGGGTTTTTCAATTTTAGGGTTTTTATAAGTCCAAATCAAATAAAAGTGGACAGAATTAAAAACCTAACAAAACAAGCGTACATTAATTATTTTAGAATTTTTAGAGGGTTTTTAATATTTTTAGTAGATTTTTTAAGTTGGACAGAAGAAAAATTCAAGGTTTTTTAAATTTTAAAAATAGAAAATGAAAACAAATTGGGCCCAAAAATTCACGGAACTTTTTACACGGTGGCAGAGGCCACGTGTCCAAATTTCATGAAATTTGGGCTATGTTTGCTGTTTTATTCTACCAATCAAAATCATACAACACATATGGACTATTCTTCAAGAAAAATAACTTCTAGGACTAAATGATAACACGTTTTAAAAGTTCGAGGGGCCACTTGCAATTTTCGCACAATATTCAACACAGGTCAAAACTCAGCCTTCACAGGGGTATAAGTGCAAATATGAAAAATAAAATATCAAATCACAACCTCAATAAGTCTCGGTGACATACACGCAAATATACCAAACATACACGTGACGATGCACGTGCCACCATATATGAAGGACTAAAATGCAAATAGTGAAAAAAGTAAGGGCTAAAGTGCAAATTGACCACAATATACTAATTTATTTTACAGACTATATAAAAACATAAAGAAACTGCAAGGAAGAAGGTGCAAATTACCCAGCCTAAGCGTACGGGTCACGTGGGTGACAGGTGGCGGGCGGTGAATGGCTGGTGACGTACGGTGATGAGGCTGACGGCTGGCGCATCCAACAGCTCTAACAAGATCACGAACGTGGGGCGTACGTGGCTGTTAGATATCAGATCTAACGGCCTGACACAAGCAAGTGCTGGACGGTCCAGATGGCAATTGGGAAGGAGGCGAGATCCGATAGTGGAGAAGGCGACTGGAGGAACTCCTCCCTGGCGAAGTTCGCCAGAGGACTAGTGGCGCTCCGGGTGGTTGATGAACGATCAGGAAGAGGTGATCGACTCGCGATGCTCCTTCACGTCGGGTGGCGGTGGCGGATGGAGCATCCGCCAGTCAGATCTCCCGGAAGGGGGGTACGACCTGGGATAGCTCCGGCGAGGTGGATGAGATGCGAGCTAGGGGGTAATCGCGCATGTTCTGACCTGCGAATGGAAGCTACTGCTCAGATGAATGCTCTGGCGAGGGTTATTTGATGAAAATCAAAGGGAAGCGATGGTGGACGGTGAGGGGAAGTTCCGGCGAAGGCGAGGGAAGGAACCTAGCCTGATCTTGGCTCGGTTATCTAAGATCTATATGATCAGACTGCGAAAGGATGATGGCAGTGGATAGGAGAGTCGATCGGAACAGCTAACTATGGCTGGTGGAGCTCCGACCACTAGGTCAACGCCGGCGGATGAAAGATGAAAGATTTGGAAATAATCAAAACTAGGATCGATGAGAGGTCTACCTGAGGGTCCAAGATCAATCCTGAGCTCCAGGAGGGTGCATCGATGTTGGTCATCGCCTCGACCATGCTGTGGCGGGCGGGGAGACTCGAACGTGGCGGCGCTCCGGCCACGTGCTTTGTGCAACAACTGCAGCTACTCAATCTGACCACCAAGGGGTACTTCCGATCGTTGTCACCGAGGGGAAGATCGTTAAGGTAGAATGAGGGATTGCGGCGCGAGCTATGGAGTTGGGAAACGAATGGAAGGATTTATATGCAGTTCCAGGTGATGAGGATGAACGGGCACAGACACACGAACCAAGAAAGATCCGTCTCGCCCTAGGATCTGCGAGGGTGGCTAATCCCAGGGGAAGAGGTAGGCGGTGGATTCGAGGCAAACGGTGGTCAGATCCACTCCAGAGATATTGGAGAAATCAGGCCGGTGAGCAAGATCCGTGAAGAGGGAATGCGGGAGGGCGAGTTGATCGGGGGTCAACAATCCCCCGTGGACCAATCCCAAAATTCCAGAGTCAAAAATATTTATAAATTAAATTAAATATAGAAAACGATTTTATTTAAAAATATTTACAAAATGAAAAATGTTTATTTATTTTCAAACTATTTTTAGTGATTTTTATTTATTTTTATGAAAATTAAATTAGGCTATGTACAATATACTATATTATATACATGTATAAAATACCTATGTATTTTATATTTATATTTTTATTTTCTTATTTTTGTACAAATACTCTAATTTTATATTTTATTTATTTACAACAAAAAATTTAGAGTATAAAATAATTTTTATTTTATTTTTAGTATTTATTTACAAGGGTGAAATAAATAGGTATATATACATATATACATGGTATATGTACAAGGATGAGAGAGAAATTATTTCCTTTTATTTTAATTTTATTTTTTCTAATTTTTATTTTTTTATAAATATATACAAAATAATAGAAACACATTTTTATTTTTGTTTTTGTGAAAATAAAATATGTACAAGTAGAAGGAATAAATACAAGGATGAATGGCCCTATCTCTCTCTACTTATTTTATTTGGCGATCAGGCCCATCTTGGGCCCTCTCTTGGGTTCTGGTCACTCAATATTTATTCTAACTATTTCCTTATTTTTCTTTATTCTTTATTCTTTTATTTTTGCATAAATACATGCTAATTATTCATATTTACAAAAGCATGCCTATTTGGTAACTTCTTGTATTTACAGCTATCTACATGTTGTTTTACCAAGATTAATAGCTAAAATAAAAGAATAAAGAGTGATGAATAAGTATTTATCACCCCCCTATATTTTACTTTTGCTAGTCCCTTAGTAAACACTTATTTGAAAAAGAAGTGAAAAAGAAAAAGGAAAAGAAAAAGAAGAAAAAGAAGGTGAATCAATGCTGATTATTAAACTTGTCTTCATTAAATTGAAGTATGGAGCTCAGTAAGATCTTTGGATTATTAATTTGTCGGAAACTTATTTGGACTTAGGTTTAGAACTCAACAGCCTCTAAGTTCCACTAATCTATAGTCAAGACTCCTCAACAATCCAGATCAGAACAAGTCTACATACACAAACTCTGATGACCATGAATCTTTTCTTGTACTGTGTAAGTGATGTATAGCTCTCCACCTCAGAAATAGCAAAGTGACAACCACCCAACAAGGTAACTCTAATAACCTAGTTTGGAAGCTCTTTCCTCGAGGAGCGGGGTATTCCCTTCTAAGTTCAAGTTAAACCGACTCAAGAAGAGGACGAAGAAGAGAATGGACCGTGGTCAGTGTAGCCATGTATCCTTGGGAGCTCAACCAGTGTAGCTAAGTCTCCCTGCTGCAAGCTTCATGAGATGGGCATGGGTAACATAAGCTTTGCTTTATTGAACTATATACATTCCAGTGGGTATTTCATTTTCTAGCAGACCCACCACATTTTTGGAGTTCTTTTCTTTTTGCACATTTTTTGATGTGCATATGTACAACATATCTACATGGTGCAACATATATACATAAGGAGTTTTTCCTCTTGAGCCAGTAGACTATCCCTCTTTTGAAGCTTTATCGCAACCCACAACTCCTGTCTTTAGACCTCATTGCTACTAGACCAAGTTGAGACGCACTTCCTTCACTAAAAGAAGAAGAGAGGTTCCCCCTAGAAGTACTACCCTCATATGCTACCCCAAGTCAAAGAAGACTGCCTCCTCACCACCTCATCCGTAGAGAGTTAGGTGTAAAGTGCTGGTCCAATTAAAGCCATTGTCTATGAGAGTCATGTGTGTGTCGTTAAGTGTTCTACTTAGGCTCATCAAGATGACATATGATCATAGCCTAGTGGACAAAGAATTAAGTCACTGTGGACCTGAAAAGGCTCAACCCTAAGCCCTATAGGGCTCCTCTTAGAAATTAGGTGGATTAAGATCTAAAAAGCTCCATTTTTCAATTTAATTCCAGGCTAGTTTAAATGTCAACTATGATTTGGAAAAACTGTACAAATATTTATAAACATGCATTTTTTGCAGAATTTTTGAAAATGTGCAAAATTTTTGAAAATGATTGAAAACCTGGATGTATGCATGAATGCAGAAGTTTTGCAAAATATTTGCACACATTTACAAAAGGATTTTTGCAAACTTTTTGTTTTTCAAACATTTTACAAAAATTTTGTACTATATACATAATTTTGATATGAAAAATATTTACACACTATTTACACAAAATATTTTTAAAAACATTTTTTACAAAAATAATTTTGTACATAGCTATGTATGTGCAATAAAGAATTTTATGTACAAGAAAAAATTTTAGTTTTTATGGATTTTTAAGGATTTTAGCCATTTTATTTATTAACACACTCACACAAAGTATGAGTTATGGCTAAAGTATATATGAAATATAAACGAACCCCCCCTATACTTAGCTCGAACGATGTCCTCAGAGTGAATCAAGAGCGATGAAGAAGACATAACTCGTTCTTAGTATAGGGAAGTGAAAAGGAAAAACTATACTATAAAGATGAATGAAAGAAATAGAAATGAAAAAGAATCTTGGGGTTCCCCCTATACTTAGGATCAAGTAATCCTAAGTATAGCAGGTTGTACACAAAGGGAAATCTGAGTGAGAGAATGTACAGGGTCTACCTCCATTATACTTAGGGTGAAATATCCCTAAGAATAGGCACCAAAACAGAGATAGAAAAGAATCAAGAAACTCAAAAGTCTCACACCCCCTATACTTAGGGTAAAATGCACCCTAAGTATAGCATAATCAAAGATGCAAATGGGATATTGGACTGAAGAATAGTGTGATATGGACATCTGGATCTATACAAGTCTGAAGAACAATGATAATCAGGCGTGAGATGCACTAGATGTGAGTCAAGAGACCACATCTCATGCAAAATGAATAGGGGAAACGTCAACGATCAACGGATCATGATCTAGATATGGTTTGAACCGCTTCCTGTTAACACGAAAGGTAGACTCAGATGACAACTCAGATATGTCGATGCTTCCGTTGTCGTGTACCTTTCGGACCAGATAGGGTCCCTTCCATTTGCTCTGCAACTTCCCTGGAAATAAACGAAGCATGGCATCGAACAACCATACTCTCTATCCTGGCTCAAACTGCTTGTGGCTGATATGAGAATCATGACACTCCTTCACTCTCTCCTTATACTGTAGGATGCTTGAAAAGGCTGCATCTCGTAGCTCCTCCAGGGCTGCCAACTCTGCCCTCCTCTGATCTCCTACACTCACTGGATCTAGAAGTATATCTGTGACTACCCAAAGTGACCTGTGTCTCAGCTCAGCAGGTAAATAGCAGGGCTTGCCATAAATGAGGCGAAAGGGAGATGTACCCAAAGGCATCTTAAAGGACATCCGGTATGCCCACAAGATCGAGTCCAAAACCTGTGACCAATCCTTTTGGTCAGGGCAGACGACCTTCTGCAGAATAGTCTTGATCTCCCTGTTCGACACTTCAGCAAGACCATTGGTCTGAGGATGATACGGTGTGGCTACTCGATGGTCAATGCTGAACTCGCTAGCAAGGGCCTTTACCTTGTTGTTGATGAAATGAGATCCCCCGTTAGATATTAATACTCTAGGCACCCTTAACCGTGAAATGATATTCTTCCTCAAAATTAGGCATACAGTCTTAGCATCTGCAGTTCAGGTGGGGATGGCCTCAACCCAACGACTAACATAATCCACGGCCAACAGAATGTACTCGAATCCCTGACTCTTAGGGAATTGACCCATGAAATCGATGCCCCATGCGTCAAAAACCTCACAGAAGTGAATGGGCTGCATTAGCATCATATCACGTTGTCCACAAGTGCCCATCCTCTGACAGTCAGTACACCTCTTCACGAACTCATCAGAGTCCTTGAAGGGGGTAGGCCACCATAGGCCGGATTGGAGCACTTTCTGTGCCGTTCTCCTCCCAAAGTGATGTCCTCCTGCCTCAAGCTTGTGGAAGTAAGTGAGGACGCTATAGTGCTCCTCCTGAGGAATGCACCGATGCCAGACGCTATCCCCTCCTTCATGATAAAGGGCGGGATCCTCCCAAAGGTAGAACTTGGCCTTCACGAGGAAGGTCTCAAGTCGCTGCATGGGCCAACCTTGGGGAACTTTCTTGGCAACAAGATAGTTCACAATGTCGGCGTACCACCGGGAGAGAGGCGATAACAAGGATCACCTCATCTGAGAAGGTCTCTGGAATATGCTCAATCTGCTCAGAATCCTCAAGATGCTCAAGTCAGGAGAGATGATCCGTCACCACATTCTTGACTCCAGGCTTATCCTTAATCTCTATGTTGAACTCCTTGAGTAGAAGGATCCATCTGGTCAATCTAGCTTTGGCATCCTTCTTTGCCATAAGGTACCTGATGGCGATGTGATCTGTAAATAAGGTCACCTTGGATCCAATTATGTACGATCTGAACTTATCTAGGGCAAACACTACGGCTAGCATCTCCTTCTCTGTGATGTGTAGTTCCGCTGAGCGGCATCCAAAGTATGGCTAGTGTAGTGTATGGAAAAAGGTACTCCATCCCTCATCTATCCCAGCACGACCCCTACGACAAAATTGGAGGCATCCGTCATGATCTCTAATGGGAGAGACCAATCAGGCGGCTGGAGGACAGGAGCCTCAACAACTAGACTCTTGAGAGTCTCAAATGACGCTAGACACTTATCATCCACAATGAACTCGGTGTCTTTCATCAGCAAATCAGTCAACGGCTGGGGAATCCTGTTGAAATCATGAATGAATAATCGGTAGATATCGACATGCCACAGAAAAGACCGTAACTGTCGCAAGTTGGACGGTGAACTAAGTTTCCTAATGATATTCACCTTGGCCGGATCAACCTCCATGCCCTGATGGAGATGATATGGCCAATCACCGTCCCTTGAGTCACCATGAAGTGACTCTTCTCCCATGAAAGAATAAGATAGACCTCAATGCATCGCTGAAGGACGCGGTCTAGGCAGTCAAGAAAAGCATCAAACTCATCGTCGTAGATCGAAAAGTCATCCATGAAGACCTCCAAGCACTCACCCACCATGTCCGAAAAGATGGACACCATGCACCTTTGGAATGTTGCCGGGGTGTTACATAGACCAAAGGGCATCCGTCTGAAAGCATATGTCCTAAGGGATAGGTGAATGTAGTCTTGTCCTGGTCTTCGGGCACAATGGCCACTTGATAATGACTCTTCCCTGCTAGCCTCTCTATAATTTGTTCAATAAAAGGCAACGGGAAATGATCCTTCTTGGTGGCCTGGTTCAATCGTCTGTAGTCCACACAGACCCTCTAAGAAGTGGGTACCCGGGTAGCGATCTCTTCTTAGACTCACTAACAGCGATGGTGATGCCCATCTTCTTGGGCACCACATGTAACGGACTGACCCATTTGGAGTCGGATATGGGGTAGATAAAATCGGCGCTCCACCATTTCGAAATCTCCTTCATGACAACCTCTCGAAGGTTCGGGTTCAGTCGCCGCTGGAACTCACGTGATGGCTTCGCACCCTCTTCGAGATAGATATGGTGGGAGCACATGACCAGACTTATCCCCTAGAAATTGGCTACGCTCCATACTATCACCTTGCGGTTCTTTTCAAGAACCCCCATCAGACGGGATTCTTGCTCTCCAGTCAAATCCGCTGAGATAATGACTGGGTGCATCTCATGCTCCCCCTCAAGGAACCTATACTTCAGCGATGACGGCAAGGGCTTCAGCTCTGGATAACTAGGTGCTGGCGGATCTGGCCTCTGAAAAGTATGAGTGAATGTGACCAAATCTGCATGGGAGAATGATAACTCTCGCTGAAAATCAGAATCTGGAGAAGACTGCTCGACTGGTGTGTCTCTGCTCTGCATGGAATCAGTCTCCACCCTAGCCGCTGGCTCTGTGGACATTAGACATGGTATCAAATCATCAAACTTTTCCCAGTCTATGTCTGACTCCGAGGGATCTGAATCAGTATCATAAAAAACATCTGCCTCACGATCGGAAACCGACTCTGCTACCTGAATTGTATTCTGGACCAAGAATGTGCTCTCCAATATCTCCTTTGCTGGAATCTGTGCATCAAAGGACTCTGAAGGTAAGAGATGGCTTGTGCAACTAGATCAGACCAAACTACCTCATCATCTGTAATCACAAAATCACAGTCCTAGTGGATGTCTCGTCCTGCCTCTATCATATGCTCTGAATCTAAGGGTTGATCTGAGCAAGTGGAATCTCTGGCTCTAGTCCTCCTCGATCGTCTCTATTTGTATACTCTCACCCTCGACACGGAAGTATACCTTCCCGCTATCATGATTGGACACAGCCTTGGCTGTGGCCAAGAACGAGCATCCTAAAATAATGGGGGTTCGGTCACAGACTCAGGGATCTCCATGTCCAATACAACGAAATCCACGGGAATTTAAGGCCTGAATCGTGACGACAACGTCCTTCAGCAACCCCTTCAGCCTCTTGACAGATCGATCAGCAAACTGAAGGACTGTCCTGCTCCGTCATAGAGGTCCCAACTCGAATCGGTCGAGTAAGGCTGTCGGAAGTAGGTTGATCGAAGAACCGCTGTCTAATAGAGTACGGTCGAACCTCTGCTCATGAATGTGGCATCTGACATAAGGGGATCCTGCATCTGACCTCTTGGCTGGCAGACGGTTCTGGATGGCGAAGCAATTGGTGCAAGTGAGCACATGGATCTCTGACTGGTGGTTCCTCCTCTTCCTTCGAATGGTCGTCTTGTCTTTGAGGTTCCTCTAGTAGAGAGGGATGTGCTCCAAGGCCTCCTGTAGAGTCAACTGTATGTGAAATCTGTCCATCATCTGCTTGCTGAACTCTAGCTGGTGTGATCTTTTTGGATTTTATTTGGTCCCCTTAGCCAAGCGGAGTGCTTGAGGAAAGGGGACGTCTGGGTCCTTCTCAGATGAAGGACTAGGATCAGGTCTATGCTGTTGTGGCAAAGTGGAATCCATACATAAATCATCAATCAACATAGATGGACTCGCAAATAATAAACCCTTTCCTTTATTCGCATAGTCATCCTGAGATACATGAACTGAATGAAAAGCAATAGGAGTAGAACTGGAAATGGTGGCCTCAGCACCACCCTCGGCATCTGGAATAGAATCATCAGTACCGCGCTCTGTCTCAACAACTCAGGTGGCATCAGTACCACCTCTCCATCTGGTGAAGCGACGCCCTCAGTACCGTCATCTGGATCAATGTCCTTGGTGGCGTCAGCACCACCGTCATCATCATGATCATGAGCGACATCAGTACCGCTCTCCTCCTCGTTTGGTGCTCCTGAAGCTGCATGGGGTCGTCGCTCAGACGAGGCGCCGCCTGCTGGCATCTTACCGCTCCTAAGTGTAACAAAATTAGCATCAAACATGTATGCAGTAATATCACCAAGGGAATCACTAGGAGTGGTAATCTCTGTGAACTATACCTGCCCAGACTTCCTCTTGAGGTTACTCGGATTCGGCTCAATCTGGGCAGGAATGTCAGCCTTCCCTTTTACAATCTCTCTCATCTCCTATCTAAACTCGTCCATCTCCTGTTTGAAAGTAGCTTGCTGCTCGGAGATGAGGGGGCTAAGTCGTCTAAGGTGGGGTTCTCATAGGAGGGCCCATGAGAACTTGACAGGTGGCCTCTCTGGTAGTGGGGTTGATGCTGCTGGTGAGAGAGATAAGGGGACTGGGAGTGATTCTGCTGAGGCTGTTGTGGTTGCCTCCAAGACTATCCCTGGTGGTAGGGACGAGGACCATGCTGCTGGTATGTCTGCTGATGTGGTTGCTGCAGGTGTGATGGGAACTGGGACTGCTCTCACTGCTGGCTGTATTGGCCACCCTGAACTAGAGGCAGCTGTTGGGAACTGGTACCTCTGATCGTCCAACAGAATCCAGGATGGTCTCGTCAGATCCCAGGCCGGGGTCGGTCATACCATATCCCGTTGACATCCATCAATGGCTCCTGCTCGTAAGTGGGTGGAGGGAGTACTTCCAGGGGCTGGTCCTGGTGATACACCACCATCTGGCTGTCCTAAGATGGTGGCGACTGGATGTATTGCTGATGCGGCTGTTGATACGGCTCCGCCTGGACATGGTGGACCTGTAGGAAGTGGGCAGAAGGCCAGGTCAAGCTGTTGTTGCTGCTTCCTGGGTCTGCCCGTGACTTGAGACGGGACTGAGAAGCCGTCTATGCCTTATGGAGACACATGATCTGGGTCTTCAGGTCACTCAGCATCTGTGCCATCTAATCTATCTGTGACATGCCCTAGCACTGCTTCTTCTCAATCAACTCGATCCGGTCCAGCTTCTCGCTGATGATACCCATGTCAGCGGCTGTTGACTCTGCATGTGCTGTTGCCATTGACGAAGTAGAAGGATCGACATCGACCCGTGCTATCCTCTGATAGGACACGGCCTGTGGCTGGGGCTTCCCCTGAGTGTAGAGGTGGGTCTGTGACATCACCGTGTAGTTCTCGGCCATCTCCTTGTAAATGGCCCAGACCTGATCCTCATCCTTGGCAAAGTACGAGCCCCCACAAGATGCATTGACTAACCCCTGCAGCTCCAGTGTAAGCCCACAGAAAAAGCTCTGAACAAGGTTGGGCTTCGAAATGTCATGATGTGGGCACCAATTTGTGAGCTCCCTAAAGTGATCCCATGCCTTGTGAAACTGCTCACTGGGGAGCGTGGAGAAATTGTTGATCAGGGCCCTAGCTGCATTGGTCCGATCGAGTGGATAATACTTTTTGAGATACTCGTTCTGAAGTTGTTCCCAAGTAGTAACAAATCTCCCGAGGTGCTTCATCTAGTTGGTTGCTCTATCGACGAGGGATAAAGGGAAAGCCATCATCTTGATGGTGTCCTCGTCCACGCTGCGATCATGTACAATGCTGCAGATCATCTCGAACTCCTAGAGATGAAGGTGCGGCTCCTCGGTGGCTATCCATGGAAGCGAGGAAGGAGCTGAATACTCTGAGGTGGGAACTTTAAGTCTCCCGCAATAGCCGGCAGAACAATCCATCTCTAATCCATCTTTATGTTAGAGTTGCACCAGGGTTGTGCAACTCTCTCATCGGACGCGCTACTGCTGGCTGAGCTGGCTGCTCCTCAGGCTGTCTGGCATCGGGTCCATCTCTTCCACCAGGTCTGCGCTGCTTTCGGTCTGCTCGCATCTGCTCGCATCTGCTCCATCTCCCAGTGTATATCAACCATGAAAGCCCCTTGATCTCGAATCTGTCTCTGCATCATCTCAAGGGAGGCTAACATGGTGTTGTTGATCGCACCCTGGTCTAGCACATATGTCTGCTTTGCTCTGGGGCCATCGGTGTGGTCCTCGCTGCTGGCCATGGTCTCTACAAAGGCAAAAGACCCAAACTCAGGTGCCGATAAATCAACTGGCTGCTGCTCTCTCTGATAAGGCACTGGCACCTCAGGACTTGTGGTAGAAGGGTGGTCAAGGGGGAACAGGGTGGAATCGAACTCCGGCTCGGAGAGCGGGTCTCGGCTCTCACGAACCAACCTAGATGAGCGGGCCGAAGTGCTCAAAAGCAGTGCAGCCAGAGGCTGCCTAAGGGACCTCTGACCTATCATCTCGATCTGGCGAGTAAGGTGGATGAGATCTGAATAGCAAACATGATGGTCAAACAATACCCCCAATTCACCAAAGCACGCGGAGCTGATGACCATAAAGGCTCAATCTTTTATTTTTGTCATTTTTATTAGGTGATAATACAATCTATCAGAGCGATTAAGCGAGCTGTTGGGAATCCAACGTCCTCAGGAGATTGTCCCGATCCCAAACTAGATCTTTCCCAGCCAGTACAAGCCACGGACCATTTACCGGCTACCCGATCGGCTCGCTCTGTTAAGGATATCGCGGCCTGCTTTACCGGAGACCGAAGCGATCCTCACTGGAGAAACAACTAGCTCAAAACTAGTAGTATGAAGATGAGTCGGATATGGCTCTAGCCTAGTGTGTGTGTCACTCTCTCTCCCATCCAAACCATACAATGAGGGGATTGCTCTCCCAATACAAATTTTTTGTGAAGTGATTTTTTGGTCAAGTTTGCTTAAACAACCCCAATTTTATGGTTTTGATTTTTTTAGATATTTTTCAGAACAAACAACGCTTAACAAATTTTTCGGTTCTCATAATTTTTATTAAGTCCAAAAACCGGGGGGAGAAACGAAAAAGCCGATGCGCGATGAAACTCAATGATGCATGCTGAGTAAGAAATGCGTACTTTGTCTCCAGCACTCTACATGCAAAATGATCTGCGCATAAATTTAAAGACAGAAATTAAAACTAATCAAAATGATGCAGCGAGGAAAGTGGCCTTAAGTCATCAATTTCTACACGTGAAGCACTGTAGCTAACGGGTCAACGGGAGGGGTCGGGATCCGATCTCTGATGCCGATCGGTGTCCACCACAACGGATCCTGCCAGCGCTGTATACGGCCTCTAGTGGCACGTGACCCCTCGAGTGACCAGGTTAGCTTTTTATTAATTAATTAATTAAGGTACAATTATTCGGTCTATAGGAATAGACAAGATAATTAAGGTTGGGCCCTAATTAATTACATCACAAAGCAATATAAATTCTTAAGCTAAGGCTAAATCCTCAAGAAATAAATAAAAAGAAAAAAGCCGATAAAAACCAAAAGCTGGCAAAAAACCGCGGTGAGGTCCCCCGAGCACACCGCTACCCGGTGAAACAGACCTCGATCAATCAACCAAGTCTGCAAGTGTCTGTGTCTGTCCCTGTATTATTACAATAAAATAGTGTTGAAAATAAAGAACTAGGCTAAACTAAACTCCCAAACACTCTGCTTTCTTCTCTCGCGCTCTCTTGCGGCTCTATAAAGAAAAGAGCTGCCTCCGAATCTCGCGGGTGCGTCGGCTTCCCGAAGAAGCTGCCCTCGATCGTCGGGCCCTCGCAAGAAAATCAAACAGAATGTGTCAGTCCACAGATTATTATAAAATTAAATAAAATAAAATAAAATGAAAAAAATAAAAATAAAAAAATAAAAACAAAATAAATAAAATAAAAGAAAACAAATAAAAACAAACAAAATAAAAACTAAGATAAAAAGAAAACAAATAAAGAAGAAAATAAAAGAAAAAGAAAAGCGCAAAAGCCGCAAAAAAGAATGAAATGCTGTGAAAAAGCCGACTACTAAGCCGCGCTCCCCGACAACAGTGCCATTCTGATGAGCGACCCGAGTGACTAAGGTAAAAAGGTATCAATGGTCGTTGTGACCTCAACCTCTCAGGTTGGACTCATTCAAGAAACTCGAAGACCACCAAATATAAAAATCAAACAAGTCAAACAAATAGCGATCTCGCTATATTATTTTAACTGGTATAGCAACCAGGGTCCAACACAAGGAGCACGATTGGGAATCCTACGAAGTAGTCGGGACTCGAAAATAAAAAGAATAAAATATTTTTGGTGGATTTTTATATTTTTAATTTTTTTGTGATTTTTAAAATTGAGAAAATGAATAAAAGAGTCCAAAAAGTCATAAACAATCAATTATTCAGCACAACAAAAAGAGTCAGAAAATTAAAATAAAAATATTTTTGGATTTTATAATTTTTCAAGTGTTTTTGATATTTTTCTCAGATTTTTATGATTTTTAGTTGATTTTATAAAAATGAAACAAGAGCAAAAATCAAAGACAGTGTGCAACCAGAATCTAAAGGCTATTTAAAAATAACTAAATAGCCTATAAAATTCCATAGATATTTTTATTTAAAACAAAAAATAAAAATCTAACTAAAGAAAATGGAATTGCATTTTTGAATTTTTGTTAATTTATTATGATTTTCTAAGTTTTTTAGGGTTTTTCAATTTTTAGGATTTGTATAAGTCCAAATCAAACAAAAATTGGACAAAATTTAAAACACAATAAAACAAGCATAAATAAATTTTTAGGTTTTTTAGAGGTTTTTAATATTTTTAGTTGATTTTTCAAGTTGGACAAGAGAAAAATTCAAGGTTTTTTAATTTTTAAAACTAGAAAATGAAAACAAAATGGGCCCAAAAAAACATGGAAATTTTTACACAGTGGCAGGGGCCACGTATTCAAATTTCATGAAATTTGGGCTAAGTTTGCTATTTTATTCAACCAATCAAAAGCATACAACACACATGGACTATTCTGCAAGAAAAATAACTTCCAGGACTAAATGATAACACGTTTAAAAAGTCCGAGGGCCACTTGCTATTTTCACACAATATTCAACACATGTCGAAACTCAGCCTTCATAGGGGTATAAGTGCAAATATGAAAACTAAAATATCAAATCAGAACATCAATAAGTCTCGGGGACATACATGCAAATATACCAAACATACACGTGATGATGCGCGTGCCACCATACAGGAAGGACTAAAACGCTAATAGTGAAAACAGTAAGGGCTAAAGTGCAAATAGATCACAATGTACTAATTTATTTTACAGACTAAATTAAAACATAAAGAAACTGCAGGGAAGAAGGTGCAAATTACCCAGCCTAAGCGAACGGGTCATGTGGGTGACAAGTGGCGGGCGGTGAATGGCTGGTGATGTACGATGATGATGCTGACGGCTGGTGCATCCAACGGCTCTGACAATATCACGAACGTGGGGCGTACGTGGCCGTTAGATATTGGATCTAACGGCCTGGCACGAGCAAGTGTTGGACGGTCCAGATGGAAACTGGGAAGGAGGCAAGATCCGACGGTAGAGAAGGCGGCTGGAGGAACTCCTCCCTGGCAAAGTTCGCTAGAGGACTAGTGGCGCTCCAGGCGGCTGATAAACGATCAGGAGGAGGGGCTCGACTCGCGATGCTCCTCCACGTCGGGTTGCGGTGGCAGATGGAGCATCCGCCGGTCAAATCTCGGGAAGGGGGGTACGACTTGGGATAGCTCCGGCAAGGTGGATGAGATGTGAGCTGGGGGGTAATCGCGCACGTTCTGACCTATAAACGGAAGCTACTGCTCGTAGGAATGCTCCGGCGAGGGTTATTTGATGTAAAGCAAAGGGAAGCGACGATGGACGGTGAGGGGAGGTTCCGGCGAAGGCGAGGGAAGGAACCTAGCCTGATCTTGGCTCGGTTAGCCAAGATCTGGATGATCTGGTTGCAGAAGGATGATGGCAGTGGATAGGAGAGTCGATCAGAATGGCTAACTATGGATGGTGGAGCTCCGACCCCGATGGATGAAAGATGAAAGATTCCGAATAATCGAAGCTAGGATCGATGAGAGGTCTACCAGAGGGTCCGAGATCAATCCTGAGATCCAGGAGGGTGCGTCGATGTTGGTTGTCGCCTCGACCACGCTGCGGCGGGCGGGGAGGTTTGAACGTGGCGGTGCTCCGGCCACATGCTTTGAGCAATGGTTGCAGCCACTCAATCCGGCCACAAAGGGGTGCTTCCGGTCGCTGTCACCGAGGGGAAGATCGTTAGGGTAGAATGAGGGCTTGCGGCGTGAGCTACGAAGTTGGGAAACGAATGGAAAAATTTATGTACAGTTCCAGTTGACGAGGTTGAACAGGCACGGGCATGTGAACCAAGAAAGATCCGCCTCGCCCTAGGGATCTGCGAGGGTGGTTGATCCAAGGGGAAGAGGCGGGAAGTGGAATCGGGGCAAACGGTGGTCAGATCCGCTCCAGAGATATTGGAGAAATCGGGACGGTGAGCAAGATCCGTGAAGAGGGGATTCGGGAGGGGAGTTGACCGGGGGTCAACAATCCCCCGTGAACCAATCACAAAATTCCAGAGTAAAAAATATTTATAAATTAAATAAAAAATAGAAAATGATTTCATTTAAAAATATTTACAAAATGAAAAATGTTTATTTATTTTCAAACTATTTTTTAGTGATTTTTTATTTTTATGAAAAATAAAGTATGCTATGTACAATATACTATATTATATACAGGTATAAAATATATATGTATTTCATATTTTTATTTTTATTTTCTTATTTTTATACAAATACTATAATTTTATATTTTATTTATTTACAACATAAAATTTAGAGTATAAAATAATTTTTATTATTTATTTACAAGGGTGAAATAAATAGGTATATATACATATATACATGGTATATGTACAAGGATGAGAGAGAAATTATTTTCTTTTTATTTTAATTTTATTTTTTTTTCTATTTTTTATTTTTAGAAATATATACAAAATAATTTAAACATAGTTTTGATTTTATTTTTGTGAAAATAATATAAGTACAAGTAGAAGGAATAAATACAAGGATGAATGGCCCTATCTCTCTCTACTTATTTTGTTTGGCAATCAGGCCCATCTTGGGCCCTCTCTTGGGTTCAGGTCACTCAATATTTATTCTAAATATTTCCTTCTTTTACTTTATTCTTTATTCTTTTATTTTTGCACAAATACATGCTAATTATTCATATTTACAAAAGCATGCCTATTTGGTAACTTCTTGTATTTACAGCTATCTACATGCTGTTTTGCCAAGATTAATAGCTAAAATAAAAGAATAAAGAGTGATGAATGTGTATTCATCAGTACCATGGCCATATTGATGATCATACAGTTGTTGATTTAGTTATCGAATCATAGAGGCCAGTGCTATGATAAATATCTAAAGAGTTAGATTGAGGACTCATCAAGCACCGTCAAATGATTATTAAGAGATGATCTCCAGCTTGAGAAGTAGATGTCAATACTTTCTCTAAAGGTTGATATCTAACTGACTTATTGATGTAGGTCCTCTGCATAGGATAGAAATTCAGGGATGTTCGATAAGCTATGTTAAAGAGTCGACTTAATGAGATCGAGATAACCAAAGTCCAATGTCATATACTTTAACGATATATGCACACATCCTCTGACCGGAGATAGATGTGTTACTACATGTCTGAGTATGTACATTTGACAGACTAATAGGTTGATGACCGAACCAAGGTTTATACAGTGGCGTGCTGGTGTGCATGCAAGGGTATATGAGTAATACAATCTCTCAAAGGGATCATACAGGTTCATTTACCGAACCGGAAGATATGAGCTCACTCACGAGATATTGGGAAGAATCAAATTCCATGTGTGGTCATCTCTCTTTGGAAGCTTGACTGAATTTGTAGGTTTGATATATTCTTTTGGAAAGTATATGATCAACACCTGGGTATGATATATGCTTTTGGAAAGTATATGATCGATACTAACTCCCAATGATCAAATGAGAAACTTAATGATAAAACCCTGAAGGAGACAGTCTAAAAGAGATCCAAAACTTCAGGTTTATTCTAGGTATTCCAGTATGCAGGATGTATAGGTATTAGGAATACCTGGGGGTGATGTGATCATAAATGATTGTATAAATATGACACATCCATTCCTAGGGAGTGATGAAACAGGTATGGATTTTATTGACTCCTCTCAGTAGAGAAGTAACCTGATCTTGGTCCAAATGTTGGACATTGATCTGAATGTGATTGAGATGCAATGAGAAGATTAGATTTGCAGTCTTGATTTAATCAAGCATCTATGCGAGGTCTGCAATATCTGGATTTGATATGTGATCTCAATATCCAAGTCACTATACGTAGAACAATACAATCGCCATGTACCTATCTCCAAGTATTCGCGAAGAAAGCATATATTCTTGAAAGAGTTTAAGGATAATTTCATTATTCATATATTATCAAAGCATTGAGAAAATTGATAATTAAATGTGATTTAGTTGTCATGAATAATATGAATTTAATTCATATTATAAGGAGAGTTATCTTAGATAATTAAATGTGACTTAATTATCAAAGATGTGAGTAATGTGAATGTGATACATATTATTTGGGCACATGAGAATAGAGATCCAAGATGATTGAATGTGATTTAGTTATCATGGATATGAACAACGAGGATGGCACTATCCATATTAATCATATATATTATAAATGTGATTTATAATATATAATAAAGAGCTATTTGTAATTTACATTTGTTAGTTAAATGTTGATGTGAATTGGATTCACATTGGACAATTAATTGAAAATATAATTCACATTTTATTTTGGATTGTGAATGTAATTCACAATTTTCCAATGGCAAGATTACAATATTCACAAAAAAATTATGAATAATTTTTGTAGAATAATTTACAACAAGTGTTGTTGTAAATCTTGAAGATTTCCATGGAATAATGTAATCTCATGAGATATCATGAGATTATATGAGATTGCCACCAACTCCCATATTATGGAAGGAGGCAATCTTCATTCCATAATCTCCATGCTTGATTGATTTAATTTGGGATTAATTTGTATTGATTTTTCAATATATTTTTAATGTAAATTAACTTAATTATTGTTATCTTTTTACAACAAAATCTTGGCCATTTAAAGAAACACAAATCAATCTCATCCATCAATTTTGTGTAGTCCATGGATTGTGATCCATGGACTCCCAAAATATTATAAATAGAAGGACACCCCTTGCTATTCATGTTAAATAACATGAGAACACAAAGCTCTCTCTCTCTCTACATGCCATCTCTCCCTCTCTCTTCTGGCTGTCCAACTTGATGCCCTAGAGAGTGTTGACATCGTTGCATCATCGTCGTTATGCTGTCGGATCATTCACTCGAGGATCTCCTTCTCCTTCGGTGTGCCTCACTCATTGAGAAGACATCGTATCTCGTGTGATGATATCAGGAGATTCATCACTTGTATCATCAACTTGGATTGCGAGAAGCACACGTTTTATCAACGCGCTCGCAAACGTCTTCTTTGCCGGATCGGAATTGAGATATGAGGTCTCTATGTTTAGAGAATCGATCCACAACCATGCTTCAAGAGGTAACCCTAATACTTGTTTGTGGTTTAGATGAAATGATCCGATAAGTGTTCTTGGATCATGTGGTTTCATCGCATGAAAAATTTTAAATTCAGCTGCCTCGAGCAACTAGTGCGACTAGTCGCTCCCAATCGCATACGATGTGATCCTCATGCTTTTGTGATGCTATTAAGGATTTAACCATGTCCTTCAAGTGGTATCAGAGCCATAGGTCGAAGGTTTCGGATATGACCCATAAACCTAGGACGACTTCGGCTCGTTAGGGTTTGCGAAATTTTATCACATTTCATTCACGTAGCCCTGTTTTATGAATTTTTTCATCTTTGTTTAAATTGTAACACAAAATTATCACTTTGATTATGTTCCCCATTAATAAGGAAACTGTGGGATTTGAGTTTGCGTGATTTGGAATCCTTTTGCTCTAGTTATAATCATTTTAGCGAACATGTATCCACTGTTTCGGAGACTGCACATCTTGACATAATTAAGGAGTTAATTACTTATTTGAAACACCTAGAAATGCGTGCAAATCACTTAGGTTTTGTTGTAAATCAAATTAGCAAACTTTGAAAACTTATTTTGCATGATTTGGATTTAAATTGATTGAGATATGCTAATTTTAGTAAGTGAGGGTCACTACTGGAAATTACTTTCCTAGTCAAGAACCTTGTGATTATCATTCAATCAATTAGTAAAATTAAATGATTTAATTTCCTGGAATAATTATGGATAAATATTTGTGAAATATTTGATGATGATTATTTCCTTAAATGACATTATGTTGACCAATAATTGTTTAGATATGATCTAGATCACAATTAGTTACACAATCTACTTTCCAACAAACAAACTTGCTTGAATAGGATTGGGAATTTGTTTAGCAAATTTCCTTATAATCAAAATGATTTTGATGATTACTATATGGTATAACTTCGGCTGAAAAACTGATTATCATCTCAAGTACATAATGATCAATTTTGATCGGACTCTCTGCTTCTCGAAGAGTAAGGATGTATGCGTAGTGATCTCAATATGGGATCCTCATATTATTGGAGCCATATTGGATTGTGCATAGGGAGTTGTATTACTGTTGATGGTTGGTTCAATTAATGACGGGTCAACATCACCTTAGGGGTGGTGGGTTCAGGTGTTAAAGACCGAATTGGGAATGAAAGTTGGACTTGCAAGGTGGAATGTGTTCCCGCTTCTTTTTATCCGAGTTACAGTTACTCATATTATTGGGATGTGACAAAGATAAGAAAGGAGATCCCAGATCTTGCTTGAGTTATAATGGTAAGTATATCTCTTACATTGAAAGTGATTAAGGGAATGAACTTTCAATGTTGACAAGGCAAGAAAACTTTGATATAAAAATTCTTAAATCAAAGTAAAATATATTTATTTATTTATATTGATTTAAGCAAATTTCTTATTTCAGATAATCCTTCATTAAACCCACTCATTACTATACTCAATAATAACTAGTACAATATCATGGATTGGATCCATGATCGAGATATTGTACTTGCAGCTAGACACATAATGTATGTGGTTGCGATGTGCAAGTTTCCTCATAATAATAAGGAGTAGCAATTAAATATACAATAGGACTACAACCCTAGGGTTTGTATGTCTCTATAATCTTGATCTCTCATCGAATATACTTTGGAAGTGTCATATCGATGATGATCGTAATTGTCAAACAATCCTTATAAAATCTAAGAATATGTTTCTGGCATACATATGTGCTCTTAACATTTAATCATGAATGACTTGGTTCACTGCATTATGAAGAATGGTGTCTCAATAAGAGATGATGTATTCAAAATGTTTGAGTACCTACCTGAACCAAAGTCTTTTGGATTTACAATGTATGTATATATGATGAGTGTCATCATTCTACTATCTGTACTCTAGTCATTCATGAAATTTCATAATATTCATATTTTATGAATTTAATGAAGCATGTATGAATGTTTAAATACTCTTATATTGAAATATTTTGAGTTCAACAAAGGAGATCCTTTGTCTTAAGCAACATTTGATTATAGATGAAGGGAGCGCAGTGGAAGCGTGGGTCGGACCCAAGTAAGAAGGAAAGTCAAAGAGTTGATTGTACTTCTGTGACTTCCATCTAACATCCAAAGAGTTGGACGAATGCCAATATTGCAACAAGCTGGTGTATTGATAGTATAACTATCAAGTCTACCTAGGATCCTTAGAGAAAGACCCAATAGTGCATCGGGATAATCTATGTCTACATTTAATCATTGAAACTGACTTTCTTATTTAATAAGATCAAAGTCTAGTAATTGTATCTCATTCTTCTAATAACGCTTTCACTTGGTTTCATATGTATTAGAAGATTGGAAATTTTGATCTTAAGGTTTAATAATCATCTACATGGGAATTGATGCAATTGTTGCAATAATCTCCACTGGATAGATGAACTTCATGATTTCAGTGGGAGAGCCCTTAGTCTTAGAGAATGTCTCTACGATCTAGATATTAGAATACACTCATTGTTTATTTCTAAATGATGGGAATAAACATGAATTCTGAAATAGACCTATCAAAAAGAGTTATGATGGATATATTTCATATAGTACTTTGACATCTGGAGGACTCTACTAAATTAGAAGATTAATGAATAGTTCATTAACATTTCTAATACTTAAAATTAAACCCTACCAAGATCAATGGGAGGATGAAGATCATTTGTCAAATGATCTAGCATCTAGCCTTGGACATATGTCTGTTGATGTAATCAATAGACTAGTAAGATATGAATCTTTAGAATGTCTGAAATTTCAAATCTTACATACTTATGAATGTTGTATTCAAAGTAGAAAATGTTCAAAGCACACTTCTATGGGGATGGTGTAAGATGTCAAGGTATTCAAGATCTCATACATATTGATGTATGTGGATCATCTGTATCATAATAAACATTGATGATATGTGATATCATTTGATGATTATTTGTGATATGAGATTTCTTTCCTTCACCTGCTTTGAAATGTTCAAAGATTTCACAATTTGGTTTTGAACCAAAGTTTGAAGGAAGATGAAAATGAATTTGATCTAATCTAGGTAGCTTGTACCTATTAGATGAATTCTAGGAATACCTTATGTAGAAAGGAATGTCATTCCTATCTCAATCCTCCTAATGTTCCTTAACTCAATAGAGTTGTAGGGAGATACAATTGGATCATGTGTGACATGATTTGATCAATGATGAATCTTAGAATAATTACCTCTTAGTCTCCAAGATATATATATATGTAGTAGAGACTACAATATATATCCTTAATAAGGTTTCATGCAAATTAGCTGGAATCTAGCACAAGAGAATGATACTTTATTAGAAAAATAAAGGATGGTATTTGATACCTACTTTATGACCTTGAGATTCTTAAAAGATTTCATATATGAGAATGTGATTCTTAAAGGATGAGTCTCTTGAGAATCAAGATAAAAATGAAGTAAAGGAACTCATTTAATCTTCAGAAGATAATGAGGCACCTAAACTCGGAAACTAAAAGGACAATTAAATATGAAACACTAATACCTCTTCAAATAAGTTTAAGGATGGTATTACATGTGTCAGTTAAGTCGGACAATGATCTTACTTCATGCAATGAAGCTTCTAAAGATCATGACATGGAAAGATGGATGCTAGCAATAAAGTCTAAAGTAGACTTCATATATAAGCGTTGTATATGGACCCTCGAGGATCCATCTATATGGGTAAAACCTATTACATGTAAATGGATCTTCAAGAGAAAGAGGGAACCTGATGAGAAGGTAGAGGTCTTCAAAGCACAGCTTGTATACTCAAGATACACACCGAAGAGAAGACATCGCTTGCGATAAGACTTGCTTTTCAGTGATCATACTTGAACCCATCAGAATAGTTACGACTATAGATACACAACTTGACTATGACATCTTCATGATGTGAGTCAAGATTGCATTCCTCCATGAATACCTCTCTGAGTATATTCACATGAAGTATCCCCAGGGCTTCATGGCTGAGGAAAGCAAGGTGTACAAGCTAAGGACTCCATCTATGGACTCAAATAAGATTCTTGTAGTTGGAATATTGGATTTGATGAAATTATAAATGTTATGATTCCAGATAGATTCTTGATGAACCGTGTAAAGCTTAGTGGGAGTGTCAGTGTTCATCATGTTAAATGTAGATAATATCCTAATCAATTGGAATGATATAAGGATGATAATAAGTATTTTATAGTCTAACTATTCCATATCTTGAGATATGATCTCAAAGATACCTCTTGGATCTTAGTTCTGAAGTTGTTCAAAAGCAAATAGATGAGGGTATTGGGACCGTCAAATTAGTGGTACACCTTGGACATATTCCATTCTTGGAAAATTCAAATAAAGGCTTCTTTCCCTCAATATATGGTACTGACCTATCTAAAGGGACAACACCTCAAAGAGTTGAGGAAGTGAATGTTGGAACTGCTTGCCCTTGTGAATCAGTTACGAGAAGCCGAGTGTATGCTAAATGTGTACAAAAGCCATATGTCTGCCATGCAGTGGGAGTAGTAAATTGCTACTAATCTGACTATGGTGATAAAACACTTGATTCCAGTAATAACAATATCTTCAAAGAGGACAAGACTTTTGAGATAGTGATCTCTAAGTATTATATTCAAGAAATTAAGACTTTATAGATAGTGATCTAAAAGGTCTTATCTACGAATACCTTAGGAGATAGAGATCTCTGAGAATAAGGGTATTCTTATAAGGATAATGGAAATACTAGTTATAATAATAATTGAGATACAGTCTCAAGGACACTATAACTAATAATGTTGAGTATAGGTTGCATAAGATGCAACATTCACATTGGATGCGAACACTATTACTAGGAGATATGCAAGTGCCATAAAAGGACTTGGCATAGTCTCTTGGGAACAGAGTGACTGATCAGCTTACCTAGCTATTTTTCTAAATAGCCTATGATTTTCACATGACTGTGGGTTTAATGATTAACCCATTAATGGCTCTTTGGGCTAGTGGGAGATTGTTGGACGTGCGAGCCCACGGAGAGACATTATGCAATAAATTTTATTGCAAATATCATTACTTGATCTGAAATGAAGAATAACTAATTTTTATAATAGGTAACTTAGTACAATTAGGGTTATGTACCATGGCCATCTTGATGATCATACAGTTGTTGATTCAATTATTGAATCATAGAGGCTGGTACTATGATGAATATCTAAAGAGTTAGATTGAGGACTCAACAAGCATCGTCAAATGATTAATAAGAGATGATCTCCATCCTGATAAGAAGATGGAAATCCTTTCTCTAAAGGTTGATAACTAACTGACCTCTTGATGCAGGTCCTTTGCATAGGAATAGAGTTTCGGAGGTGTTTGATAAGTTAGGTCAAAGAGTTCACTTAACAAGATCGAGATAACCAAAGCCCTATGTTGTTTGCTATCACGATATAGGCACGCATCCTCTAACCGAAGACACATGTGTTACTATATGTCTGAGTATGTACATTTGGCAGACCTATAGATTGATGACCTAACGAAGGTCTGTACACAGGCGCGCTGGTGTTCATGCAAGGGCATATGAGTAATATGATCTTTCAAAGGGATAATATAGGTTCATTTATCGAACCGGAAGACATGAGCTAACTCATAAGATATTGGGAAGAATCAAATTCCGCACGCGGTCATTTCACTTTGGAAGCTTGACTGAATTTGTAGGTTTGATATATGCTTTTGGAAAGTATATGATAAACACCTGGGTATGATATATGCTTTTGGAAAGTATATGATCGATACCAACTCCCAATGATCGAATGAGAAACTTAATGATAAAACCCTGAAGGGTAAGTCCAAAAGAGATCTAAAACTTCAGGTTTATTCTGGGTCTTCCAGTATGGAGGATATACAGGTATTAGGAATACCTGAGGGTGATGTGATCATAAACGATTGTAAACCATGATGCTTCCATTCCTAGGGAGTGATGAAACATGTCTGGATTTCAGTGACTCATCTCAGTAGAGAAGTAATCTGATCTTGGTCCAAATGTTGGACATTGATCTGAATGTGATTCAGATGTAATGAGAAGATTAGATTTGCGGTCTTAATTTAATCAAGCATCTATGGAAGGTCCGCAAGATTTGGATTGGAGATGTGATCTCAATATCCAAGTCACTATAAGTGGAACAATACAATCACCATGTACTTATCTCCAAGTATTCGCGGAGAAAGCGTATTATCCTTGAAAGAAATCAATGCTAATATCATTGTTCATATATTATCCAAGCATTGAGAAAATTGATAATTAAATGTGATTAAGTTGTCATGAATAATATGAATTTAATTCATATTATAAGGAGCATTATCTTGGATATTAAATGTGATTTAATCAAATATGTGAGTAATGCAAATGTGATTCATATTATTTGGGCACATGTGAATAGAGATCCAAGATGATTAAATGTGATTTAATTATCATGGATATGAATAATGTGGATAGTACTATCCATATTAATCATATATATTATAAATGTTATTTATAATATATAAGAGAGAGCTATTTGTAGTTTACATTTGTTAATTAAATGTTGATGCGAATTGGATTCACGTTGATCAATTAATTGAAAATGCAATTCACATTTTATTTTAGGTTGTGAATGTGATTCACAATTTTCCAATGGCAAGATTGCAATATTCACAAAATAATTATGAATTAATATTGTAGAATAATTTACAACAAGTGTTTTTGTAAATCTAGGAGATTTCCATGGAATAAAGTAATCTCATGAGATCTCATGAGATTACATGAGATTGACACCAACTCCCATATTATGGAAGGAGGCAATCTTCATTACATAGTCTCCATGCTTGATTGATTTAATTTGGGATTAATTTGTATTGATTTTCAATATATATTTAATCTAAATTAAATTAATTATTGTTGTCTTTTTACAATAAAATCTTGGCCATTTAAAAAAACACAATTAATCTCATCCATTGATTTTGTGTAATCCACGGATTGTGATCCATGGACTCCCAAAATATTATAAATAGAAGGGAACCCCTTGGTATTCATGTTACACAACATGAGAACATAAATCTCTCTCTCTACATTCCATCTCTCCCTCTCTCTTCTGGTCGTCCACCTTGATGCCCTAGAGAGAGTCGCCATCACCGCAGCGTCACCGTTATGTAGCCGGATCATTCGCTTGTGGATCTCCGTCTCCTTCGGTGTGCCTCGCTCGTGAAGAAGACGTTGTATCTCGTGTGATGAGATCAACAGATTCATCGCTTGGATCATAAACATGGATTGCGAGAAGCATACGTTTCATCAACGCGCTCACAAGTGTCTCCTCCATCGGATCAGACTTGAGACAGGAGGTCTCTTCGTTTAGAGACTCGATCACAACCACGCTTCAAGAGGTAACCCTAATACTTGTTTGTGGTTTAGATGAAATGATCTGAGAAGTGTTCTTGGATCATGTGGTTTCATCGCATGAAAAATTTTAAAATCTTCTACCTCGAGCAACTAGTGTGACTAGGCGCTCCCGATCGCATACGATGCAATCCTCACACTTCCGTGATGTGCTTAAGGATTTAACCATATCCTTCATTCATGTTGTGAATGATGGTAAAATGAGCGGTTGAGATTGCCCATCTCACAATCTCACAAAAGCCCCATCTCATAAGCTGCCCCTCTGGTATACTATATACATATATCGAGGAAAATATGAAAAAAAATAACTAAAATAAATCTTTTTATATTTTTCAAATATTTTTTCTATTTTTTGGATTTTTAGTGAAATTTGTAAAAATTTTATATTTTTAAAAATCATAATAAAACAAAATAGGGACTATTTTAATAGGCAGAGTTCATTTGAGAATTAAAAATAGGAATTTGTCTCAAAATTTCTCAAAATCAAATTCAATATGTAAATATTAAATATATAAAAATATGGAACAAAAACTAATATTTTTGTTATTTTTGGGATGTTTTATAATTTTTTAAGGTTAGCAAGGGTTTGCTAATTTTAATATTTTCTTTTGAGATTTTTTGTGATTTTTGGTCTGGATTTATAAATAGGCTAATAAACAATAAGTGATTTTTTTGAAATTTTTCAAAATGGATTTATAGTATTTTTTATTTTATAAGTTGAATAGGGAATAAAATGGGAATTTGCATGGAGAAGGCATTCTCATAAAAGAAATCAATGATAAGAGGGAGGTCAGAATGGGGATGTGAGCATTTTGAACAACATATTTCAGATTATTTAACAACATGTTTATATGGATCTCAAATATAGAATTTCTTTATCAAATATATAGTTCTGGTAAATGCACTTAGGTCAATCAGGCTGAGGTCTTAGATACACCATGCTATAATAGCGTGAACAAGTAGCCAATCATGCACATAAACCCAATTTTTTGAGATTTTTAGAGAACATGAGCTATTTTAAATAAAAATAAATGCATAAATAAATATTAACAAGCTTGTAGGGGTATTTTTGCAAGTAAAATATAACTCAAGGGCACATGTGCATAATAACCAGAAAGTTTGAATGTCAACTTGATTTTTCAGTACTTAATACCAATTACAAAAACCAAGGGTGTCTAGTTGCAAAATGTCCACTCACGTGGGGGTCCAAATGAGATGACCAGGAATTGGACTTAAAAACAATATCACAAAAGTCTGAGGATCTTCTTGCAAAATGTCTCAAAAATTTTGGTCTAATTTAAATATATACATGACCATTTCCAAAGAATTAAAAATATCGAGGGGGTAAGTGAAATTTACCCTGACTAAGTCGTCTGATCAAACCATTCTCTGTGCTCCATGTGTACAATCTGATGGTTGAGGGAGGATGACGGTTCGAATTAAATGAATGACCTAGATTAAATCTGGGTAGCATTCTTGATTTAATGGTCATCAGCCCCTCTGGATAAACTACTGAAGAACAACGACCGGAGCTGCTTTGATCTCCTCGTTCTCCATCCTCCAGCGTTAAATCCTTGATCTGACGGCGACTCGAGATAGCTAGGGGTCCTCTGTGTGTTGGATGTCTTGAAGAAGGTCGAAGGTGTCCTAGGATCTCAGACGCCCCCAGACGACCTAGAGAAGCTACGGGGCTTCCAGGTGGTTCCAAATGGGTCTTCATGCCCGTTATCCTACACCAAAAGCTTCTTTGGTTAGAGGGCTAACTCCTTGACCGAATGGTTAGGTAAAAAGGGGTCGGGGATGAGATGAAGGTGGAGCTCCGACGAAGGGTGGCAGAGGGAGCTTCGACTCCTAAATCCATGATGGATCTGAGGGCCGATGGATATATCAATGGAGCAGATGAATGGGAGTCAAATGAGGTGAAATCGAGTCGAGTTAGAGGTTAGATTACACTCAATGGCCTTGGAGCTTGAGCTTCATAGAATTGGGGATTTTTGAAATCAAGAAAAATGACAAGATTAAACCTAAAATTAACTTCAGCAATGAGAAGGAGACTAAGAAATTTACCTAGGGACAGAAGAATAGGGCCTTAAGTCAGTCGTGGACCGATGAAGCAAAACTGGTTGGAGCTGCCTCCAGCAATGGATTGGATCACCACCTCCAACCATTCCTCCTCACTACAATCCTCTCTTTCACTTGTTGTCACCAAGAGTAAGTGTTTGGGATGGATCTGAGGGACTAATGCCGATTTAGGAGGGACCAAACTTCAGATGAAGGCTAGAGGAGCATATTTATAAGCTGGAAAGAGGTGAACTTTGATTGAAGATGATGCCTGGATCAAGGACGATCGAAGTGAACTTTTCCAACGACATGAATTGGGAGATTTATTCTCCAGAAATCAAGAGAAACACCATGGGAAATCATGATGAACTTGAACGGATAAATGGGTGAAATGTCGGGCTCTGATAGTTCGGAGCTCGAGGAAGAGAGAGGGGGTGGGAGCGTTCTAGTTGGTCCACGTTGACCAATCAAAAAATTCCCTAGAGGAAAAGATTAGTAAAATAAAAAAGAATAATTGATTAATTTAATTAATTTTTATTAAAATATGAAAAATGTTTGAAATTTAATGTATTATTTTATCCATATTTATATTTATTTTATGGGTCTTTTTATTACAAGTTAATATTTACAAGTAAAATATAGGTGTAAATACCTAAATTTTGGTATTTTAGTTTTATTTTGTATATATATATTATTTTATACATGCATTTTATATATTTATGATTTGTTTTATACATATTTAGATATTTTTTTGAGTTTGTATGTACACTTAAACAATTATGCATCTATTCATCATATGTATATGTAGGTATACTTTACCTATGTGTTTGCATGTATTATATATTTTGATTTTATTTCAATGGTTTTAATTAATTTTAATTGCAAATACGTGTTTTAAATAATATGTACAATTTTATAAAAATAAAATAATTTTTAAAATACAAAGAATAAATATATTGAATAAAATATACATGTATAATGCACAATATGGGCCCAAAAGTTCAATTTTGCATCTTAGCTCCAAATTAAATGAAACTACCATCATTAAATAGCTTATTAAAAATTATATACAATTGAGTGATTTTGGTCCATTTTGATATAGTATGGAGAAGTTACAGGTATGTGAAGTTTTTATTTTGACTTTTTATTTTGTGTGTCTGGGGTTGTGCATTATTTTTCTATGAAAACAATGTTGTTTTTTTCTTTGTATTTTTATTTACAACTTTCATGTACAAAGTTTATTAGTTTGATGTTTACATAATAAAGAATAAAATAGGTCTAATCAGCTATAGATGAATTAAAACATAAGGTTTTTTGTGTCTTCTCTGTACAATTCATTTGCCCTATATCCCCCTACTTTATTCCTTGTCGACTAAGTCATCATGATGACTGGATCTCGAGGTCTAGGGTCACTTAACACCTATGGTGTATCGTTCTTGTTCTTTTCTTCCTTTTATTTAATTTTGGAATTAAATATAATAAATATAAAGTATTTTATACAATATTTTGTACAGTTTAAATATTGTGTTTATTTTGATAAATTAATGATATATACATGCATTTAGCTAGGGATTTAAGGTCGAAATGAAAGTATAAAGATGATGAAATGGAGATTCATCAAATACCCTTATTCCTAGATATTTCTATCTCCTTAAATTAATTCCAAGTCTTAAGACTTGTAAGGTATCTACAGTTAAGACCTTTTAGATCACTTTATATATAGTCAAGTTCTTGAAGATAAGACTTTGTGATAATTATCTCAAAAGTCTTGTCATCTTTGAAGATATTGTCATTACTGCAATCAAGTGTTTTATTTCCATAATAGGATTTGTAACAGTTTACTACTCCCACTGCACGATAGACATCTGACTTTTGTACACATCTAGCACACATCGGGCTTCTCGTAACCAATGCACAAGGGCAAACGGTGTTAGCATTCTCTTCCTCAACTCTTTGTGGTGTTATCCCTTTAGATAGGTCATTATTGTATCTTAAGGGAAGGAAGCCATCCTCGGGATTTTCCCAAATGTATCAAGTTCAAGATGTACCACTAATGTGACGCCAATTCCCTCTTTTCTTCGCTTCTGAACAAATTCAGAACTAAGATATAAAAGTCATCCTTGATATCATATCTCAAGGTATAGGACAACCAGATCATAAAACACTCATTATTATCCTTATATTATTCCAAATGATTACGATGTTATCTACATTTAGCACGATGAACACAATGGAACTCCCACTAAGCTTCATATGGTTCATCGAGATTCTATCTGAAATCATAACCTTTATAATTTCATCAAATCTAGTGTTCCAACTACAAAAATCTTATTTGAGTCCATAGATGGAGTTCTACACCTTACATTAGCCAACAATGAAGCCATGGGGCTACTTCATATGAATATCCTAGGTGAGGAATTCATAGAGGAATGCAATCTTGACTTCCATGTTTTAGATGTTATAGTCAAGTTGTGTAGCTATAGTTGACAATACTCTGATGGGTTTAAGCATGATCAGTGAAGTGCAAGTATCATCGCAAGCGATGTCTTCTCTTAGTATGTGGCTCTTGGCTATGAACCATGCTTAGAAGGTCTCTACCTTCTCATCAGGTTTCCTCTTTCTCTTGAATATCCATTTATGCATGACGGGTCTCACCCTTATAGGTGGATCATCGAGGGTCCATACACAACACTTGCGTATGAAGACTACTTTAGACTTTATTGCTAACATCCATCTTTCCATGTCATGATCCTCTGAAGCTTCATCATATGAAGTCAAATCATTATCAGATTTATCTGAAACATGGAATCTATACCCTTTAGGTGTTCTTACCACCCTCAAACAGCCACGACTGTCCTCCCGAGGACCTTAGGTTACCTGTCAAACACAGTTTTATCAAGCATACACAGATCTGGAAATTCCCAAAACCGATCATCAAAAGCCACTCCAAAATCAAAATCAAAGTCCAACAAGAACCACAATCAAAACCTTGATATAGCAGCACAACACAAGGCTCATAGGGTGGAGAAAATTCCATCTTAATGGCAGCAAAGAGGGGTATAATTTGTACCTTAAACAGTGCTCAAGAACTGCTCAAGAATAGCAGCAGCTCCAGCCCTCCAACTCCAATTTCGATCCAAGCTTGGCCTTGGATCCTACATGCAACACTTGATATTTGTTCCTCTCCTTTCCCAGCTCTAATTTGAGCCCAAGAAACTCAAATTTGGTGGAGAGATGAGGTAAAAAACTAAGGAAGAAGGTGGAGGTCCAAGAAGGTTTCGGCCATGGAGAGGAGAGGGCTCCAAGTCTCAAGAGGAAGACGGTATTAGCTTAAGTGTGGTTGAGTTTTGGGGTTAGTGGAAATATATAGGCCTTGGTCATTTTGCAACAAAAGCCCACTCAACTTTCTAATATTGCAACCAAGGCCCACCCATGAATAGTGATCCTTCACTAATCACACTTAACCACATAATCACATCTTGGCCACAAACCACCACTTAGTCGCTTAATGACTTTCCAAATCCCATCAACTTTCATCCATAATCATTCATCATCTAGGATTTAGTTGGCCTTTAGAAATTAGGGCTGTTACAATCATAAAAACCTCAAAGAGAGTCTCGTCCTCGAGACTCCGCTTCTAAGTCGGGTTTGTCGGTCTGCCATAAAAACCTCAAAAGGTTTTTAACCCATAAAATCCTCAAAGAAGGTTTTTACCCAGAAAATGAAATGTTTTGCCAAATAGAGAACTGATAAACTAAACTGAGAAGGTACCTGAGAAGAGTCGTGGGTATCTCTCGCGCATCGCTGCTTCGATCTCCCATGTTGCCTCCTCAACAACCTGTCGGTGCCATAGGATCTTGACCAAGGGGATCTCCTTGTTTCGAAATCTCCTGACCACAAAATCAAGTATCTGCACTGGCTACTCCTCGTATGTCAACTCTGGCTCTACATCAAGGCTCTCATAGCTGATGATGTGCCGAGAATCGTGCTTGCACTTTCTCAAGTTCGATACATAAAAAATGTCGTGAATGGCCACCAAACGTGGGGGAAGTGCCAGTCTATATGCATTTTTCCCAACACGTGAAAGTACCTCGAATGGCCCAACAAAACGTGGCGCCATCTTTCCATGAACTCCAAATCGTTGTATCCCTTTCATGGGTGATACACGTAGAAACACAAAGTCTCCAACCTGAAACTCCAAGTGTCAGCGATGTCGATCCGCATAGCTCTTCTAGCGACTCTGTGCCGTCAAGAGCTTCCTCCTCACCAAGTTAACAACCCTCGCAGTCTCCTCCAAGAGATCCACGGTATACAATGCATGATCGCTACCTCGTGCCAACTGATTGCCGTAAGGCATCTCCGCCCATAAAGAGCCTCAAATGGCACCATGCCGATGCTCGAATGATGGTTGTTGTTGTTGTAAGTGAACTCAACAAGAGGTAAATGATCCTTCCAGGATCCTTTCAACTCTAGAGAATAGGCGCATAAAAATCCTCCAAGGTCTATATCGTACGATTACCTTGTCCGTCCGTCTGAGGGTGATACGCTGAACTCATCTTCAGCTCGGTCTGTAATGTTGACATGAACTGCTGCCATTAATGGGAAGTTAACCTCGAGTCTCTGTCAGACATTACCTCTCAGGGTATGCCATGTAACCTCACCATGTGTTGTATGTACAATCTGACCAACTGAGAAGGTGTATAAGTCATGCTAACAGGTATAAAATGGGCGGACTTTGTCAACCTATCAACAATGACCCAAATGAAATTGTGGCCTCTCGGTGTCCTTGGCAATCCCGTAACAAAGTCCATCGAAATGATCTCCCACTTCCACTCATGAATGGGGAGAGGCTGCAGTAAACCAGGTGGTCGTCTATGCTCTGCCTTCACCATCTGGCAAGTCAAACACCTGCTGACATGCCCAGCTACGTCCCTCTTCATCCCGTCCCACCAGAAATGTCTGCGAAGATCGTGGTACATCTTCATACTGCTGGTATGAATGGAAAGATGCGAACAATGCACCTCGTCAAGTATGTCTCTTCGTAGCTGCTCGTCGTTGGGAACCACTACCCGACCTGCCTTCCACAGAATCGACTCTGACACAACAAAGTCATCAAACTCATCCTTCACTGCCCGTATGTATCTGTCGTGAATCCACGGGTCTGTCTGTTGACCTGCCACTATACGGTCCCAAAGACTATTGTACCTCGGAGGTACGGAAATGGGAGAAGACACACTGTCCTGCGGATGCCAATTCGTCAGTGCTGCAAGTAAGTCCCAAGTGTATAGCCAATTCATCATACCCTCCGTGTGCGCTCTCCTACTGAGGGCATATGCAACAACGTTTCCCTTACCGGGATGGTAAGAGATCGTGCAATCGTAGTCCTTCAACAGCTCTAACCATCTGCGTTGTCTCATGTTCATCTCCTTCTGATCAAATATGTACTTCAGACTCTTCTGTGAAGAGCTCAAAGTTAACCCCGTACAAGTACTGGTGCCAGGTCTTTAGAGCGAAGACCACTGCCGCCAACTCAAGATCATGTGTGGGGTAATTCCGCTCATGCGGTCTCAACTATCTCGAAGCATAGGCAATAACATGCCCCCTTTGCATCAGCACTGCTCCCAAACTGTCACCTGACGTGTCTTTGTAAATCGCATAGTCCTATGTACCTGAGGGTAGAGCAAGAATCGGAGTTGTAGTAAGTCTCTCCTTCAGTGTCCTGAAGGCCTGCTCGCACGAACTATCCCAAACAAAAGATACTCCCTTCTGTGTCAAACGTGTCAAGGGTAGTACGATCCGCGAAAAGTTGCTAACAAAGCGTCTGTAATAGCCTGCCAACCCAAGAAAACTACGGATCTGTGTCACTGTCTTGGGCTGCTCTCAAGACATCACTGCATCTATCTTTGTAGGGTCAACGGCGACTCCTGCTCCTGAGATAACGTGTCCCAAGAATGAGACCTGAGGTAGCCAAAACTCACACTTACTCAACTTGGCATACAGTCTATGCTCTCTCAAGGTACCAAGCACTGCTCTCAAGTCGTTCTCATGGTCCCATTCATTCTTCGAGTAAACCAGCACGTCATCTATGAACACCACAACAAACTTGTCCAACTAAGGACGGAATACTCTGTTCATCATGTCCATGAATGCCGCGGGGGCATTCATCAGTCCGAATGGCATCACTACAAACTTGTAGTGGCCATACCGTGTCAGAAAGGTTGTCTTCGGGATGTCTGTCTCCCGAATCCTCAACTGATGGTAACCCGAGCGGAGGTCGATCTTCGAGAACACCGAAGATCCCTGTAGCTGATCAAATAGATCATCAATGCATGGCAGAGGATAAAAGTTCTTCACCGTCCTCTTGTTCAGCTGTCTGTAGTCAATGAACAACCGCATGGTTCCATCCTTCTTCCGAACAAAGAGTACAGAAGCGCCCCAAGGTGAAGTGCTCAGCCTCACAAAGCCCAAGTCAAGCAACTCCTGTAGCTGCACCTTCAGCTCTCTCAGCTCTGCGGGTGCCATGCGATATGGAGCCATGGAGATTGCCTGCGTATCGGGAAGTAACGAGATCTCAAACTCGATCTCTCTAATTGGAGGTAGTCCCGGTAACTCCTCAGGAAACACGTCGGGATACTCTGACACAACTCTAATGTCCTGAGACATCGGCTCTCTGCCTGTAACCTCCTGAACAAAGGCCAAAAAAGTGTCACATCCCTGATCAACCAGTCGTTGTGCTCTCAACACTGAAATGTACGCCATCCTGGAGTCATGTAATGTCCCCTCAAAAGTGAACTCTGTCAAGCCGGGGATCCTAAAGACAACAGTCTTCCTGTAACAGTCGACTAGGGCATTATGTGTAGACAACCAATCCATGCCCAAAATCATGTCGAACTCATCAAGCTGAAATAGAAAGCAGACTGCAGTCATCTCGTGATCGCCTGTGGACACTGGTAGCCCTCTAAATATCTCTGAAATCACAAACAACTGTCCGCCTGGCCCTCGGATGTGAAATGGAGGATCTACGTCCTCCGTGACTCTACCCAATGTGGCTAGAAGCCTCACAGCAAGAAACGAATGGGTAGCACCGGAATCAAACAACACGTGAAAAGGATGGCTCGAAACTGAAACCATACCTTTCACGACCGTGGCCGTGGACCATGCTTGCTCAGCCGTAACTGCGTGAATATGTCCCTGCCGTATAGATCCAGCACTGGATCCTGCTGCGCTCTGAGCTGGTCTCTGTTGACCTCTGTACCAGAAGCTCCTCTCGGTAACTCTCGAACGCGGTGGAGGTGGAGGTGGTGGAGTCTGTAGCTGTGGGCATTGGGACCTGAAATGTCCCACCTGCTGGCACTGGTAGCACCTGATCGCCCTGCTCGGTGTAGAAGATGGACCAGCACTCTCTGTGGGTCTCGTGCTCTGTGCTCCAAACCTCTGCGATCCAGATGGTCGCGCTGCCTCAAAACCTCTACTGGCCAGTGCTCCTCCCAAAGTAGTCGTGGGGGTCGAGCGAACACTGCCAGAAGAAATCGTCCCTCCCGGACGAAAGCGTCGTGCTGACCGTTGTGGTCAGAACTGCCGCCGAATAGGTCCAGACGACCTCTGTGGTACTAGTGGTGGTCTAAAAGTACTCCCAAAATGTCTCTCGCAGACGTCCTCTATCCGCTCTGCTGCGTCAGTAACCTCAGCGATGGTAGTCAGTCTCAGCCCTACCAACTTCTCCTGAACATCCTCCCTCATGCCACGAACAAACTTCTCCAGATTCTCATCTGGAAAAGCAGCTGCAGAAGATGTGTAGCTTGACAACTCTGTGTAGCGCACAAAGTACTGTCATCCTGCCCTGTCTCAGCTTTGCAAACAACCTACGTTGTGTCTCTCTCCACTTCCCTGAGAAGAAGTGGGCTCAGAAGTGGGTCTCAAAGTCTGTCCAAGTCGGCACACACCCCATCTCAGACACAGTAGCCTCCCACCAGCGCTCTGCAAACCTAGTAAGTGAGAACTCAGCAAAGGGTAACCACAACTCTGGTGGTGCCTGAATCATCCTGAACACCTTCGTCATCGTCCTGAGCCACTGCTCAGCCTCATCAGACGTACCTGTGCCTTGGAACCTGGGTACTCCAGCTCTCTGGTAGGATGTGAAAACATCATGGTGTCTCGGTGCAGTAGGAAGAACAAACCCTGTGACCTGTACTCCTGCTACAGGCCCTTGGCCTACCTCATCTTTGTCGACTCCTGACTCCCTCAGAATTTCTGCCTAAGAATGTTGGGGAATCTCTTCAGAGACTAGATGCTCGACTCTAGCGGACTCATCCCTGGATGGGTGGTATGAGAAGTCAGACAGCTCCTCCATCCTCAACTCCATCCCAGTCTGTCGCTCTGCCAACTCAGTCTGCTAGGCAAGTATCTGATCCTGTCTCTGTCGCAGATCAGTAAGTGCATCTAGCACCTGCGCCATCTCTCCTGGCTGATCATGAGCTGCTCGTGGTGCCATGCTAATCCTCCTTGTATCAGATCATAGCATAATTAAGCACACTTTAGGAATTAATCAGTTGTACTATTTTTCCTTTTTGGATACTTATATGAATGAAATGTTCTGGTGACTTGTGGTTACATAAATCTAGTGAATGTCAAAACTTTTCCCATTCGGCTTCACGAGACGTCATAAGACTCTCGTTATTCGAAACTCAAGCTATTAAGTTATGCGAACGCGTGTATCGGGGTAACCTTGCTCTGATACCAAACCTATCACGACCGTCCTCCCGAGGACCTTAGGTTACCTGTCAAACACGGTTTTATCAAGCATACACAGATCTGGAAATTCCCAAAACCGATCATCAAAAGCCACTCCAAAATCAAAATCAAGGCTCAACACAAGGCTCATAGGGTGGAGAAAATTCCATCTTAATCACAGCAGAGAGGGGTATAATTTGTACCTTAAATAGTGCTCAAGAACTGCTCAAGAACAGCAGCAGCTCCAGCCCTCCAACTCCAATTTCGATCCAAGCTTGGCGTTGGATCCTACATGTAACACTTGATCTTTGTTCCTCTCCTTCCCAGCTTTAATTTGAGCCAAGAAACTCAAATTTGGTGGAGAGATGAGGTAGAAAACTAAGGAAGAAGGTGGAGGTCCAAGAAGTTTTCGGCCATGGAGAAGAGAGGGCTCCAAGTCTCAAGAGGAAGAAGAAGGTATTAGCTTAAGTGTGGCCGAGTTTTGGGGTTAGTGGAAATATATAGGCCTTGGTCATTTTGCAACAAAATCCCACTCAACTTTCTAATATTGCAACCAAGGCCCACCCATGAATAGTGATCCTTCACTAATCACACTTAACCACATAATCACATCTTGGCCACAAACCACCACTTAGTCACTTAATGACTTTCCAAATCCCATCAACTTTCATCCATAATCATTCATCATCTAGGATTTAATTGGCCTTTAGAAATTAGGGCTATTACAAAAACTAATTTGAAGAGGTATGAGTATTTCATCTTTAATTGTCCTTTTAGTTTATGATTTCATGAGCCTCGTTATCTTATCAAGATATAATGAGTTCTTTTACTTCATTTTCATCTTGATTCTCAAGAAGGTCATCCTCTAAGAAATATATCCTTAGAGATGAAATCTTTTAAGAATCTCAAGGTCATAAAGTAGGTATCCAATACCATTCTTTACATTCCTAATGAAGTAGCATCCTATGGTGCTATATTCCAGCTTATTTGCATCCATGCCATGGTTATGGTTCAAGTTAACCTAAATCCTCAAGTTTCCAACATAAGGCTAGGTTCCAAACCATAGCTTATGAGGGTTTTCGGATTTAGATTTGCATGGAATCTTATTATATTCCCTACTACTTATATACGTGGAAACTAAGAGGACATTATGCTAAGATTCGTCATTGATCAAATCATATCACACATAATTCGATTGCATCTCCCTACAATTCTATTGAGTTTAGATCTATTAGGAGGAGTGAGATAGTAATGATATCCATTTCTCCATAAGGTATTCCTTGAATTAATCTAATAGGAACTTGCTACCTTGGTTAGATCAAATTCATTTCATCTTCCTTCAAACTTTGGTTCTAAACCAAAATTGTGAGATTTTTGAACATTTCAAAGATTTCTAATGTTCAAGGAATAAATCTCATATCACAACAATCAATAATAGATATCATATATCATTAATATTTGTTATGATATAGATGATCCACATACATCAATTTGTATGAGAACTTGAATACCTATGCTTACACCATTCCCAGAGAAGGGTGTATCAGACATTTTACTTTGAATCTCCATTTATAAGTATGTAAGTTTTGAACCTTCAGACAATCTAAAGTTCAATCTCTTACAATTCTATTGATCTTATCATTTTGTATTTATTCACCGTATATATTCATCACTACTCATCATGTATATATAATTCGCCTATTTTTATCTCTAAATAAAAGGTCTCAAAATAATTCCTTTCCATAATAAAACTTGTAAATAAAAATGTTTTCTAAATAATAAAAATAGTTGCAAAATTAAATTGTGTACATAATTAAAATAACGCCACTCATATAAAGTTGTAAAGCGGATATTAAAAGATCAATACTAGCCCCAAATGAACTCAACTTCTTCCCAAGTCACTTTTCTTAAACTCTAAATTAAATTGTCTTCAATACGAGGGTGCTTTCATTATTTTTGGAGTTCAAAAGATGGCTTTTTGAGTGTGATTGTATAATTGTACAATACCTATACTTTTATTTATTTATGTAAGTATTTTGTGTAAATTTCATATATTTTATTTTTAAAGTCGTGTATATACTCCTAATAATTATATAAACTTAAAATCAGATTCATAAAATACAAAATACTATTAAAAGTAAATTCAACTCTTCATTGTATAAAAGACCCAAGTGTGTATATTGTACATAATACTAATTTATTAACATATGTAACTAACTTGTAAAATTCCAATAAAAATGTTTTTATACACTTTAAATTATTTTGTAAATAAACAAAATACAAAATTTAATTTATTTTTGTAAAAATAAAAAGATAAAAATATGTATATATTGTATATAGGTATAATATAGCTGCAAAAATCGGGTTTCTATGAAAATAACCAATCAATTTAATTTATTAAATTTAGTAAAATCAACTAAAATAAATTATTAATTTATAAACATTTTACAATTTAATATGTTTTTATTTTAAAATTATTTACCTATTTATTTTTAATTATCTTTATTTATTTCTCTATTTTGTTATCTCCCCTATTTTGTATGTTTCCTTCATCTTCCTATGGGACCACCTCGGATTGTTGACTACAGTCAACTGATCCCCACCCCCTTTCCTTTTTATTCTGCGGATCGGGTTTGACTTGATTTCTTCCATTTCTTCTCACCCGATCTGATGGAGTTCTCCTCCGCTCTTCCACCTTGATTGGAAGGCACGGATCCCTAAGCCACGTCCGATGCCAACCTCTAGGATTTGCACCTCGATTCGAATGATTTCACTCGATCCTTCTCGAACTTGTTATTCCTATAAAACTCCCTGCACCATCCTCCTCCTGGTACCTTTTGGCTGCTCCACTTCTTCCATTACGCTCAGCCTTTCCTTGAGAGTGACAACGAGAGAGAGGGCTAGTAGGGAGACTTTAGGCCATAGTTTACCGTAGGTCCGGGCCTTTGGTTTCGCCGAGCTAGTAGGCCCTGATCCCCGGAGACCACTCGTCTCCAACACATGCAACATCGTTCACCACCATGTACGTTTGATTGATCAGATGCTCTTGATTTGACATGAGTCCTAACTTCCTGCAGAGCATCTAGTCTTAGACCATAGACCCGATCAAAGCTTCATCTCGACCCATTAAACATGTCGCACACCATACCGCCCACTTCTTCATCTCTCTCTGCCATCTGATCATAAACCCAATCATAGGATTAGGTAGAATCTTACGTCCTTTCCTTCATGATATGCTGGACCTGACCCATTCTTTTTCCCCTAGTTATTTCTCTATTTCTCCACCCCCTAACCCTTCGTCGGAGCTCCATCTCCGAGCAAGAACCTCTATGTAGGTCCGACACTAAAGAAGACCTCGTTTGATGGTCAACCTGAAGATGCACAGTAGGCCCAGGAAGACCCAAGTCCCCATGCATCTCCCGGACTTGTTCTGAGGTCTTGGACCCTTCTGAGAGCCTCCACAGCTGTGGAACCTTCGTACGATCTATTCCAACATCTCAGCAGCTCGGGAGACTGTCAAAGTCATAAGGGAGGCCGGATCGAAGCGATCATCATCACTTGTTCTTCATTGTTCTTCTGGACCTCGTTAGCACTATTTGGTCAATTGCTCGCTCTAGGTGCCACACTAGCTGTCGTATGGGGACCCTGTAGTACTGCTCGATCCCCTCCAGAACCTGATCGGGATCCTCCATGCGCGAAGGGGTATTCGCACATTTCAGTCGTCGATCACCTTTAGTGGATCAACATGCGCCATTGGTTAGCGTGTGATCTAGGGTAAACTGCATATCTTCGCCTCGCATTTCTGTTATTTATTTTTAGTCTTGTAAATTTTTTCAGTAGCATAAAATTTGTTGGGCATTTTGCATTATGGACCTCAAGATTTCCTAGTTCTTAATTTGAGTCAAGTCCACGTCAACAGACAACACTTGTGTGTAATTTGTATTATATGCCCTAAACTTTATCGGGCCTATTATGAAATGAAGAAAACTTTTTGTATGATTGCAGTATAATAAGAGGTGTGGCATTCGTGGATCTAGAATATGAGGTGTGGCATTTTTTGCATGAATACTCCTAGGGATTGCTTATGGGTTATTGAATGATGGTTTGTTTCACCTGAATTGCAAGTTAGTCCCTGTGTTGGCTTAAAGCTTAAGATATTTTGGGAAACTTGCTGCTTTAGCCTTGGTAGTTTGCCTAATTATAAAAATAGCCCTCCCAGTTGCTACTTAAGTGGATTTTTAATCTGACCAGTTGTGTGGATGACCTCTGGACATTGATTTATTATTATTTTAGGGTGCTTAAGGTTCTAAAAATTAAATTTAGGCCCTTCCTCTTCCAACAGTTGTATTTTTGTTTATTTTTGTTGTAATAAACATTATTTTATCTTCAAAAAATCTCAAAAATCAAGTTAAACTTCTGCTTTGATGTTCTATCTTGCATGAATTTTTGATTGCAAATGAAATAGATTAAATAATATTAAAAAATCAAAAACCACAAAACATTTCCATGTTTACAGTAGAAAATTCATAAAAATTTGAAACTTTCTCTAAAAATTCCAAAAAATGATTTTAGGTGTATTTTATCCTGTTTAAATTTCTTTATAAATTTCATCTCATTTGCTTTTATAAAACTCTAAAAATACCATAAAAATCATATAAAATGTTTTAAAACACCAAAGTTGTGATTTCAATCTCTATTTATAGATATTTAAATCTAGTTTTTGACAAAATTAGCTTCCAAAAGTTTTGAGCCTTTTCTATATTTTTTATTTGAAAAATATTCTCGGTTGCACATTGTTTGTGCTTTTCTTAGCTTTTTATTTTTATAAAATCCATAAAAATCCCAAAAACTCCTCCAAAAATCCATAAAAATATTATAAAACATATAAAACATAAAAATATTTTTTGTTCTAATTTTTTGTTTATTTTTATCATATTAAAAAATACAAAAAACGTGTTTGTATTCCTTCTTTCATTGTCTTTATTTTCCTTATTTTCAAAAATAAAAATTTACAAAATTAAAAGCCACTAAAAATAATGAAACTAAAATAAAAATCCTTTGATTCTCTAAAATTGACTACCTAGTTTATCATAGCGCTCCTTGTGTTCTACCCTGGTCGCAATACCAGGTTAATAAAAGTAGCTTAAACCATTGTTTTACTTACTTCATTTGCTTGTGGTTAAATAATTTTCTCAATTTCGACTTTGTTAGCTTGGGTGACAATGACTTCTTAATTAATTCCTTACCCTGAGTTGGCAAAGTCAAACATCAGAATGGCGCCATTGTCTGGGAGCACGGCTAGGTAATATGATTTTATTTTCTTGTTTGTTTCTTTCTATGTTTATTTTATCTTGATTTTCTTTTATTTTAGTTTCTTATGTTTCTTATAATTGTTTATAACACTCTTCTTGTTTCACCTTTGTTGAGAGGGCTCACGAAGCGAGGGAGGCTCTTAGGAGAGCCAACACACTTGAGCGAGGCAGAGGCCGGGCGTTCTACACCAACCAACATGAGAGAGCAGCTTAAGATGAGCAGAAGGAGTAGGAGATCGTTTTTTTATTTTCCAGTCATTTTATCACATTTTATATAATAATTTGTAATTATTTTCGGCACTTTCCCTTTTTCTATTTTTAGGCCATTATATACCTGTGTTTAAGGGGTTCGTTTCGCCAAGTGCGAGTGCACTAGTGGGCACACTGGATTTTTGGTTTCATTACTTTATTTTTATTTGTTTTCTCATAGTTTTGGTGCTTGAGCCTGTAGACTTAGGTTTTTATTTGGTTGAGCCAGGTAGAGATTAGGTCCAAATCCCTGATAGTATATATGATCCTATAGAATTCGATTGGACTTGGTCAAAATAAAGTGATTCTTCCCGTAATAGAAGCTTCTATCTAGGACGGTTCTCGCCTTTTCATCATATAGTTAGTTTTAATTTATGCACGTATCATATTGCATGTAGATTGCTAGAGCAAGGTACACATTCTATCTCGTGCATGCATTCATAGTTTCTCGCGCATTGACTTTTCCATCTTCCTCCCCTTATTTTCTTGGACTTAGGAATAAAAGCAAATTGAAATTTTTGTTAGACATGTCTTTATTCAAAAATATCCAAAAAAAAGTGACAACCAAATAAAATCGGGATTGTTAAAGCAAACTTGACCCTAAACCAAACGTAAAGGATTGATATCATTGTTTTGGGAAGAGTAACCCCCTCATGTTTGCAGGTACTTACCTCAAGACAAAATGAGTGAGGATGTAGTCGCTAAGGATTAGAGACCAAATCCCTGGACTTGTGCCCTATGCTCATGTACATTACTCATTGATGTATGGTTGAGATGCAAACTCTTGCCTTTGACCCTTAGTAGAAGTAGTCTTGTCCAAGTTGGGTGTGCACCGTCGGCTTGGTCAGGTTCTACCCTAGGTTACATCACCCGTGAGTCTGATTAAGTAATGGTATTCTCACTAAACTCTAAAACAGAAAAGATTAACGATCGAGCTTTCACGGTCATCATTGTGTTGAGTTGGTGAATTAGGGATTTATTTGCTCATCATTATTTTTCAGTCTCGATCTACTCTTCACTTCTCCCTACATCAAGATGATGGGCAGAAGGTCTCTTAGGCTACCTTTGGTTGCACCGCTTCACATCACATATGTCCATTCATCTACGGAAGTTCTGTAGAACTCAGATCCGCTCTCAGAACCCGAGTATTCCACCTCCTTTTTCTTTGACCTTCCCCCACCCATCACTTGAGGTACAACGGCAATAGTCAGAGCAGATTTTTGTTGACTTGGAGACACCTAAGGTCCGTTCTTTTTCATTTTCAAAGTTTGACGAGATGACCCAAGAGCGAAGAGAGGATGAGAAGCCAAATATTCATGATGTTGATCAGGCTATGATCAACAACACCCTCCTGGAATCCCTAGAGGAGATGCAGGGACAAATTAGGGACCAAGGGTTGCTCATGATAGAGATGAGGCAAGAGTTGACACAGATGCGAGATGGGAGAGAAGATGCTAGAGTTGGGAGACCTTGTGGCAGAGGAGAGATTCTCATACCTGAGGAACGATCAAAGGATAGATATAGACATCAAGAGGATGCCTATGATCCACAGAGACCTTTATGCACCATGAGGGAGTTGCACAACCCATGCGCAACTCTCACTCATAGGTGGATTTAGCTGCCTGTCATTCTAGGATATTTTGAGCTCCGTCCACAAATGATTCAGTTGTTGCCCAAGTTCCAAGGGTACACCACCGAGGATACCCATCTACATCTTCAAGGGTTCGAGATGATCTGCAGCACCATCCATGACAAGCTGGTGGATGAGGATACTATCAAGTTGATGGCCTTGCCATTTTCCTTGGTTGACAGAGCAGACTACTGGCTAAAGCACTTGGGGAGGGTTGTCACCACCTGAGAGCAGTTGAGGACCAAGTACCTCAACAAGTACTATCCACTTGGTCGGACGAATGCAACGAGAGAGATGATCAATAACTTCACCATGATCCCAAATGAGCAGTTCCATGAGGCTTGGGATTGATTCATGGAGCTCATAAATAGGCATCCACATCATGATATAAGCAAACCCAACTTGGTCCAGAGCTTCTTTTGTGGGCTGACACTTAAATTATAGGGGCTTGTCAATGCCTCTTGTGGAGGATCCTATTTTTCTAAGGATGAAGATCAGATCTTGTCTATCTATGAGGAGATGGATGAGAACTACACAGTGATGACCTATACCTGTGTCTACACTCGAGGGAATCCCTCCCACCCTGTGTTGTCTCACCACAGAGTTGCACACATAGAGGTTGGTTCATCTTCATCTTCTATAGTAGCAGCACTAGCAGAGTCATCAGCTACAGACATGGGCATCATTAGCCAGAAGTTGGACCATATGGAGATCATAGAGAAGAAGACGTGTCAGGGCATGGATAAGCTCAACAGGATTGATGAGCTGGCCCAGATTTTGAGTGACCTTAAGATGCAAATCGTGTTCCTCCAAGAGGCATAGATGGCTTCTTTACCACAATCTAGGTCACATGCTGATTGGGGGAGAAGATCTTCATAGCCATCTACCTCATACAGATAGGTTCGCCACATTCAAGCGGAGCATGTTCAGCCACCCCCGCAGTACCAGTAGCCACCACCACCTTCACCAGACACACAGATGGTGGTGTAGATCAGCCATTGGCATCCCTTCCCCCATCATTGCATGAGTAGACGGAGCCATTGATGTAAGTCAATGGGATTTGGTATTCCCAGTACCAACAGCAGCCAGGAATCTGATGTGATCACTCAGGCTTCAGATGGTCTGTTGGAGCTGCTCAGTCCCAGCAACAGCCTTCGACATAGTCTGGGCTGACCCCTTCGGGAGCAGCAGCTCCAGCACACGACCATCTTCGAAGCCCTGCGTGATCACATCAGATTCCCTGGTGCTGTAGGTACCTGGAATCCAATCGCTAAGCATGTGTGTAATTAATGCATATGGATCCGTTTACTCATGCAATATGGGAGGATGCCAAGACATGATCTACATGAAGAGGACTCAACTTGAATTTATATCCCAGGCAAGTCTGGGGTCGAACACATGGAGGCAAAGGAATAAGTTTGTGTTAATTCAGAAAACCTAGGTCTAGGTTTCCAATGTGAATTTTTTGAAAGTTTTTTATGCAAACAAAATAAAGCCGACGCAAAATGTAGGTGAATTAAATTAATAAGAAAGCACTCAACTTAGCCAAATTAATTTTAATACAAAACTAAGTCAATTAGACAAATTATGTTTTTCCTAGAAACCTAATCCAGTGATGAATGTAAAACACATTTCTTGGAATTCTAGGGGTTAAAATGCACCATATAAAAATGCACAGCTTTTATGGACTTTTACACAATTTTTCACTCAAAGTGAATGCAAAATTTATGAAAATTTTATTGGAAATAAACATGATGAATGAGTCTACAGTATTTTTTTGTAATTTTTGTTAATATATGTTTTTCTATGGATTTTTTTAATGAAAACAGAGTGATAGTAAGTAATTAATTCCTAATAAATCCATAATGTTAAATCATTCAAGAGTTAATTATCTCAAAAAGGTATGTATATATGTAATCCAGAAGAGTAGGAATTTTGCAAAAATAACATCTATGGATTTATTTAAAAATCCTTTACAAAAATTACTCTACAATTTATTTAAGGCACGGTACAAATCCAATTAAGTTGAAATTTGGATACAAGTTAAAGCATATTTTAATGCATCATTTCTGATTTTTGTAGAATTTTTGGAGCAATCATGAGTGAAATATGAATTTAAGACCACAGATTGTATAAAATATGCAATTTTCACTTTTACAATTTTACTTAATTACCCATAACTCACAAAAAATACAAATAAATAGCCAAATGATATAGAGTTGCTCAACATAATAACATTTTTCATTAAAAATAAATGAAGCAATAAAGATGTCCAAATTAATGAGCAAAAATAGGGGTATCCGTGCAATACAGAAATGAATTAAACAATACAAAACATGCACAGGGACTTATTCGTAATTACATAAACATAACAGGAAAATATGCTATTTTTATGAAAATAAAAAAGCAACAAATAAAAAGGATGGAACCTCTTCTTCTTCAACAACCGCTAGGGCGCAGAGGGGGTGGCAGGGCGACACGTGGCTGGATGGTGGGCTGCAGCATCGATGGCAGTTGCACGGTAGCGTCGGCGGTGCTGGAGGCGGGGTGGGACCAAGTAGTGCGGCCGGCGGAGGTGCAGCATGGGGCCTCGCTGAGGGGGTACAGGTTGTGGCGGATTGTAGCGGGGACAAGCCTACAGGGAGGGTTGGCGGTACGCCGATTGTGGTCGTGCAGGGGCAGGGCCAGTGGTAGGGGGTGGGCGTTGGGCGAGGCGACTACGACGGCTGTCCTGGTGGGTGGACGTCGGTGGAGGGTGGCCGGCCACCTCCTTTTTTATCCTTTTTTTAATTTTTCTTTTGATTTTTTTACTGTGATTTGTTTTTTAAATTTAAATTTTTTATTTTTTAGTTTGTTTTAAAATAGGGAACATGTATATATAAAAAAGGGAAAAATTTAGAGGAGAATGATGATGAAGATAATGGGAATGAGGTGATGATAATTTGATGTGGTGGGGATATGAAAAAAAATAAATGAACAAATGAAAGTGACAATGATGTGACGTGATGGTGATAAAAAATGAGAAAATAAAATGAGGACAAATGATAAAAAAAGGGAACTTACCTACGATGGAAGTGGGTGCATATGGTGTTCTCACGAGAAGCACGATCCTTGCTCGAACCGCTGGCGAGCAATGAGCTCGAGCAGCACGCGGAGGCAGCTACGATGTTGGCTGGAATGCCAGCGGATCTCACCGGAGAGGAAGCGATCGTCGCTCTACTTCGTCGTTCGTTGTCACAGAGATGAGTGGTCGGAGCTCTCAATCATCTCTTGCATGATGGTGGATGGGCAAAATGAGGATGAGGAGATGAATATAAAGAATAATGAGAAGTTGGAGGAAAATAAAGGTGGAGTTGAATGTGAGGTTGAAAAATGATGGAGTTGAATGGAGGTTATAAAAAAATGGTGGAGGAGATGGAGTGGAATGGGATAAGAGAAGTTATTGTAGAGAATGGGAATTAAATAAAAGCAATTTATTAAAAGGAAGAATAAAATAAAGAGAAAAAATGGAGAATTTACAAAATTAAGACGAACAATATGGTCATTTTTTTAATTTTTCTAATTTTATTTGTTTTGTATTCTAATAAAAGATATTTACAAGATAAAATAAAATAAAATACTAGAAATAAAATACAACACAAAAATTTTTTTTGGATTTTTTGTAATTAAGAAAAGTAAATAAAAAATAAGAAAATAAAAAATATGTACAATATATACAATGTACACGAAGGTCCCAAAACCCATATTTTTCAAACGAGCTCCGATTTTAATAAAACCACTTTCATAGGATAGATAATTCTCTAACTTAAACTTTAAAAGTGATTTCGTTGAATTTAAAGATCAAACGGAGCAGGAATTTGGACGAGAAGATAGACTTTACGACTTTTTCTTTTTGACATCTAGGAGTATTTATTTGAGGTGGAATTTATTTTTTATTTTTGTATTTTTATATACATGTTTATGAACAAGTCAGAGAAAGAATTAGTAAAAAAGGAGTTGAAATGAAATTATTAAAAATACATGAAGTTTTGGGCTAATTACGGTGAAAAACTCCTTTATTTTGTGGCTTTTTATTGTTAATTTATTTTGTACAATATAATATACATAATTAGTGTATTTTATTTACAAGAGTTATTTTATTAGTTTATTGATTTCATGAATATTTATTTGAGATTTTACTCAGAGATTTTGCTAAGATTAATATATTGAGATGATGAATCGCGAATTCATCACCCCCCTATACTTAAACTTTGCTAGTCCTCGAGCAAATAAAGAATGAATAAGTTGGAATAACCCCTAACTGTGCATGTGAATACAAGACTTGATCTGGTCAAGAATTCTCGGTTTTAGAGAAAAAAAATCAGTAAGTGATGCTAAACTTTTGCTATGTCCTCATAGCACTAAGTGAGACAATGCCATAGCTCAAGTTAAAATATAGGAAAAATTACAAGAACTAAGGAGGAAACTGTTGGACATGTGAGCCCATGGCGAGCCATTATACAATAAATGGTATTGCAAATATCATTCGTTGATCTGAAATGAAGAATAGATAATTTGCATAATAGGTCCCTTAGTACAATTAGGGTTATGTACCATGGCCATCTTGATGATCATACAACTGTTGATTCAATTATTGAATCATAGAGGGTGGTGCTTGGATGGATATCTAATGATTTAGATTGATGACTTGTCAAACACCGTCAAATGATTGTTAAGAGATGATCTCTAGCCTGAGTAGGAGATGGCAATCCTTTTCTCAGTTAGGCTGATATGTGACCGACCTCTTGATACAGGTCCTCAGCATAGGAATAGAGATTCAGAGGTGTCAGATTAGTTAGGTCAAAGAGTTGACTTAACGAGATCGAGATAACCAAAGTCCTATATCGTATGCTGTCATGATATAGGCACGCATCCTCTGACCGGAGACAAATGTGTTACTATATGTCTGAGTATGTACATTTGGTAGACCAATAGGTTGATGACCTAATCAAGGTCTATACACCGGCGCGCTGGTGTGCATATAAGGGCATATGAGTAATACGATCTCTCAAAGGGATCATACAGGTTCATTACTGAACCGGAAGACATGAGCTCACTCATGAGATATTGGGAAGAATCAAATTCCGTGCACGGTCGTCTCGCTTTAGAAGCTTGACTGAATTTGTAGGTTTGATATATATACTTTTGGAAAGTATATTATCAACACCTAGGAATGATATATGCTTTTGGAAAGTATATGATCGATACCAACTACCAATGATCAAATGAGAAACTTAATGATAAAACTCTGAAGTAGACAGTGTAAAATAGATCTTATACTTCAAGTTTATTCTGAGTCTTCCAGTATGCAGTATTGGGAATACCTGAGAGTGATGTGATCATAAACGGTTGTATAACCATGACGCTTCCATTCCTAGGGAGTGATGAAATGGGTCTGGATTTTAGTGAATCCTCTCAGTAGAGAAATAATCTAATCTTATTTCAAATGTTGGACATTGACCTGAATGTGATTCAGATATAATGAGAAGATTAGATTTGCATACTTGATTTAATCAAGCATCTATGGGAGGCCCGAGATCTGGATTTGAGATGTGATCTCAATATCCCAAGTCACTATACGTGGAACAATACAATCACCATGTCCTTATCTCCAAGTATTCGCGGAAAAAGCGCATTATCCTTGAAAGAGTTCAGGATAATTTCATTGTTGATATAAGTATCCGAGCATTGAGAAAATGGATAATTAAATGTGATTTAATTATCATGATTAATATGAATTTGATTCATATTATAAGGAGAGTTATCTTAGATAATCAAATGTGATTTGATTATCAAAGATGTAAATAATGTGAATGTGATTCATATTATTTGGGCACTAGAGAAAAGAGATCCAAGATGATTAAATGTGATTTAATTATCATCGATATGAATAATGTGGATAGAAATATCCATATTAAACATATATATTATAAATGTGATTTATAATATATAAGAGAGAGCCATTTGTAATTTACATTTGTTAATTAAATGTTGATGTGAATTTGATTCACATTGGACATTAAATTGAAAATGTAATTTACATTTTATTTTGGGTTGTGAATGTGATTCACAATTTTCCAATGACTAGATTGCAATATTCACAAAATAATTATGAATTATTTTTGTTGAATAATTTACAATAAGTGTTGTTGTAAATCTTGAAGATTTCTATGGAATAATGTAATCTCATGAGATATCATGAGATTACAAGAGATTGCCACCAAATTCCATATTATAGAAGGAGTCTTCATTCCAATAATCTCCATGATTGCTTGATTTAATTTGGGATTGATTTATATTGATTTATCAATATAATTTAATCTAAATTAAATTAATTGTTGTTGGTTTTTACCAACACAAATCTTAGCCATTAAAAGAAACACAATCAATGAGAGCCAATTGGATTTGTGTTGTCCATGGATTGAGATCCATGGATCCCAAAATATTATAAAAGGAGAGGCACCACTTTGCTCTTCTTTAATACAAACAAGAGAACATAAGTCTCTCTCTCTCTCTTTCTCTCTACACGTCAGCCCCTCTCTCATCCTCTCTCATGGTCGTCCACCATGGATGCCTAGAGAGAGTCTCCATCACCGCAGCGTCGTCGTTATGCTGCCCGATCGTTTGCTCGTAGATCTCCGTCTCCTTCGGTGTGCCTCGCTCATGAAGAAGACGTCGGATCTCGTGTGTCAAGATAAGGAGATCCGCCGCTTTGATCATCAACATGGATTGCGAGAAGCACACGATTCATCCCCACGCTCGCAAGCGTCTCCTCCGTCGGATCGGACTTGAGACAGGAGGTCTCTTCGTTTAGAGACTCGATCGCAACCACACTTCAAGAGGTAATCCTAATACTTGTTTATGGTTTAGATGAAATGATCCGAGAAGTGTTCTTGGATCATGTGGTTTCGTCGCATGAAAATTTTTTAAGTTCCGCTGCATAGAACAACTAGTCCGACTAGTCGTTCTTCGTCGTATTCGATATGATGCTCACGCTTCCATAATGCGTTTGAGGATTATCCCATATCCTTCAAGTGGTATCAGAGCTTTAGGTCGAAGGTTTTGGATATGATCCATAAAACCGAAGGTAACTTGGGTTCGTTAGGGTTGCAAAAGTTTTATCGCGTTTTATTTTCGCATCTCTATTTAATGATTATTTTCGGCCCTGTTTAAATTGTTTTAAACACAAAAATAAAACTTGGATTTTGTTCCCCATTAAATAAGGAAACTATAGGATCTCAGTTTACGTAATTTGGATTCCGTTTGCTCGAGATATGGTTGTTTTAATGAACATGTATTCACCGTTGCGGAACTGCGAATCTTAACATGATTAATGAGTTAATTACTGTTTTTATCCGCCTCGAAATGCGTAAAATATCACTTATGTTCTGTCCTAAATCAAATTACAATCTTTGAAAATTGATTTTGTCTAATTTGGATTTAGATTGATTGATATATGTTAATTTTAGTAAGTAGGGGTCACTGCTGAAATTACAGTCCTAATCAAGAACCATGCGGTTGTCAATTAGTGAATTTAACTGTTAATTTCATGAAATAATTATGGAAAATATTTGAGAAATATTGAATGATGATTATCTCCTTAATTTACTTGGTCTCAACCAATAAATTGATTAGATTTGATATAGATCATAATTGGAAACACAATCATCAAACTCCTTTCTTAAATAGGATAGGGAATTTGTCTAGTAAATTTCCTTATAATCAAAAATATTTTGATTATTATTATATAGCATAATTTAGGTTGAAGAACCGATGATCATTTCAAGTACAGAGTGATTGACTCGGTATTTTTTTTTCCTGAGGCAGATATGGTGTCTAGTCGGGGATCGCTGGAGTAGCGGGTCGCACCGGTTGCGGTTCATCCCACTCCCACCGGTGTTGGCCATGACAGCGGGTAGGGAACGAATGATGCCTGAGAGATCATGATGTATTTTCTAATTATTAAAATTTGAATTAATATGTACTTTGAGATAATACCATATATTCAAGTAAAATCAAGTTTGTTAATTGAATTGAATTGATAATTAATTTAATGTGATTAAGTTAATTATATCCAATTAAAAACACTCTATTATAATAGATGTGTTATTTCCCTTGGAAGAATTAATTATGTGAATATGATTCATGATAATTAATTAGAATTTGAATATGATATGGAGGATCGCATAAGTGGCATCCATGGTCTCCCGTCAAGGCGAAGGGTTCCGTCGCTAGGGATTGTATGTAGGAGACGCCTGTCCGAAGTGACAGCTCCTATATGCAAGCACATCTGGATCAGGCTCTTTCTTTCTCTAAAGAGTAAGTCCGTATGTGTAGTGACCCCAATATCGGATCCTCATATTATTAGGACGATATTGGATTGCGCATAGCAAGTACTATTCTTGTTGACGGTTGGTTCAATTAATGACGGGTCAACATCACCTTAGGGGTGGTGGGCTCGGGTGTTAAAGACCGAATTGGGAGATGCAAGTTGGACTTGCAAGGCGGAATGTGTTCCTATTTCTTTTTATCCGAGTTACAGATTCTCATATTATTGGGATGTAACAAAGATAAGGAAGGAGATCCCAGATCTTGCTGAGATATAATGGTAAGTATATCTCTTACATTGAAAGTGATTAAGGGAATGAACTTTCAATGTTGACAAGGAAAGACAACTTTGATATGAAAATTCCTAAATCAAAGTAAAATATATATTTATATATTTATGCAAATCTCTTATTTCAGATAATCCTTCACTAAACCCACTCAATGTTATACTCAATAATAACCAGTAAAATATCATGGATTGGATCCATGATAAAGATATTGTACTTGAAATTGAACACATAATGTATGTGGTTGCAATGTGCAAGTTTCCTCATAATAATAATGAGGAATGACAATTATAATAGACAATAGGACTTCAACCCTAGGGTTTGTATGTCTCTATAGTCCTGATCTCTCATCGAATGACTTTGGAAGTGACATGTCGATGATGATCGTAATTGTCAATTAATACTTATAAAATCTAAGAAGATGTTCTGGCATACATATGTGCTCTCGACATTTAATCATGAATGATATGGTGGCTCTATAAGAGATGATGTATTCAAAATGTTTGAGTACCTACCTGAACCAATGTTTTAAGAGTTTAGATCGATGTAGATACGATGAGTGTCATCATTCTACTATCTATACTCTAATCATTCATGAAGCTTCAGAATATTCATACTGTATAAATTGAATGAAGCATGTATTAATGTTGAAATACTCTTATATTGAAATTTTTTTATTTCGACATAAGAGATCCTTTGTCTTGAGCAATGGTTGTTTATAGATAGAGGGAGCGTAGTGGAAGCATGGGTTGGACCCAAGTAAGAAGTATAGTCAAAGAGTTGAATGTACTTCTGTGACTTCCATATGACATCCAAAGAGTTGGATGAATGCCAATACTGCAATAAGTTGATGTGTTGATAGTATGACTATAAAATCTATCTGGAATCCTTAAAGACGGAATCAGATAGTACATCAGAATAATCTACATATAATCATTGAAATTGACTTACTTATTTGATAAGATAAAGTCTAATAATTATATCTCAATCTTCTAATGACACTTGCCGGTTGCATATGTATTAGAAGATTAGAAATTTGATATTAAAGGTTTAACAGTCATCCACGTGGATATTGATGCAATTATTGCAACAATCTCTATTGGATTGATATACTTCATAATTTCAGTGGGAGAGCCCTTAGTCTTAGAGAATGTCTCTATGACATAGATATTAGAATACACTCATTGTTTATTTCTAAATGTTGGAAATAATCATGAATTATGGAATATATCTATCATAAAGAGTTATGACGGATATACTTCAGATAGTAATCTAGCATCTAGTGGACTCTACTAAATTAGAAAATTAGTGAAGGGTTCATTAATATTTCTAATACTAAAATTAAATTTTAAAAGATCAATAGGAGAATGAAGATCATTTTACAATGATCTGGCATCAAGCATAGGACATTTGTCTGTTGATGTGATCAATAGACTAGTGAGAGATGAAACTTTAGATTGTCTAAAGGTTCAAATCTTACATACTTGCGAATATTGTATTCAAAAGTAAAAATGCCCAATACACCCTTCCTTGGATTTGTGTAAGATGTCAAGGTATTCAAGATCTCGTGCATATTGATGTATGTGAATCATCTATATCAGAATAAACATTATGGATATGTGACACCTATTGATGATTATTTATGATATGAGATTTCTTCTCTTCACTTAGAAACCTTTGAAATGTTCAAAGATTTAACAAGTTTGATTTAGAACCAAAGTTTGAAGGAACATTAAATGAATTTGATCTAATCTAGGGAGTCTGTACCTATTAGATGAATTCATGGAATACCTTATAGAGATATAAATATTATTTTTCTCTCACTCCTCCTAATAAACCTAAACTCAAGAGAGTTGTAGGGAGATACAATTGGATCATGTATGACATGATTTGATCAATAATGATTTTTAACAAAATTACCTATTAGTTTCCAGGTATATATGTAGTAGAGACTACAATATATATCCTTAATAATGTTCCAAGCAAGTAAGCTGGAATTTAGCACTTGAAAGTGCTACTTCATTAGGAAAATAAAGGATGGTATTGGATACCTACTTTATGACTTTAAGATTCTTTAAAGATCTCATCTTTGAGAATATGATTCTTATAGGATGACTCTCTTGATAATCAAGATGAAAATGAAGTAAAGGAACTCATTTAATCTTGATATGATAATGAGGCTCCTGAAATCGGAAACTAAAAGGACAAGTAAAGATGAAACACTAATACCTCTTCAAATGAGTTTGAGGATGGATTCCATGTGTCAGTTAAGTCTGACAATGATCTTACTTCATGTGATGAAGCTTCTGAAGATCATGACATGGAAAGATGGATGTTGGCAATAAAGTCTAAAGTGGACTTCTTATACAAATGTTGTATATTGACCCTTGAGGATCCACCTATAAGGGTTAGACCCATTTAGGTGTAAATGGATCTTCAGGGGAAAGAGGGAACCTTATGAGAAGGTAGAGACCTTCAAAGCACAGTTCGTAGCCATGAGCTACACACCGAAGAAAAGAGATCGCTTGCGATGAGACTTGCTTTTCAGTGACCATGCTTAAACCCATCAGAATATTGATAACCCTAGCTACACAATTTGACTATGGCATCTTCAAGATTTGTGTCAAGATTGAATTCCTCTATGAATACCTCTTTGAGGATATTCATATGAAGTAGCCCCAGGGCTTCATGGTTGAGGAAAGCAAGGTGTGAAAGCTAAAGAACTCCATATTTGGACTCAAATAATCTTCTTGTAGTTGGAACATAAGATTTGATGAAATTTTAAATGTTATGATTTCAGATAAAATCTTGATGAACCATGTGAAGCTTAGTAGGAGTGTCATTGTGTTCATCATACTAAATGTAGATAATAATCTAATCATTTAGAATGATATAAGGATAATAATAATAAGTGTTTTATAATCTGGTTGTTCGATACCTCGAGATATGATCTCAAGGATACCTCTTAGATCTTAGTTCTGAAGTTGTTCAGAAACAAAGAGAAGAGGGTATTGGGACAGTCACATTAATAGTACACCTTGGACATTTCTATTTTCTGGAAAATTCCAAGAAAGGCTTCTCTTCGTCAAAGATATGGTATTGACCTTTCTGAAGGGATAGCACCTCAAAGTGTTGAGGATGTAAATGCTAAGACTGCTAGCCCTTGGGCATCAATTTCGAGAAATCGGGTGTATGCTAGATATGTACAAAAGCTAGATGTCTGCCATGCAGTGGGAGTAGTAAATTGTTATTAATCCTACTATGGTGATAAAACACTTGATGACAATAATAACAATATCTTCATAGAGGAAGAGACTGTTGATATAGTGATCTCAAAGTCTTATCTTCAAGAAATTAAGACTTTATAGATAGTGATCTAAAAGGTCTTAACTATGAATACCTTATAGATAGAGATCTCCAAGAATAAGGGTATTCTAATAAGGATAATTGAAATTACATACTGGTTATAATAATTGTTGAGGAGTAGTGTCAAGGACACTATGACTGATATGATTGAGTATTGGTTGCATGAGATGCAACATTCGCATTGGATGCGAACACTGTTACTAGGGGATATGCAAGTGCTGTAAAAGGACTTGGCATAGTCTCTCAGGAATAGAGTGATTGATCAGCTTACCTAGCTATTTTCTAAATAGCCTATGATTGTTACATGGGTCCGGGTTTAAATGGTTAGCCCATTAATGGCTCGTTGGGCCAGTGGGAGATTGTTGGACATGCGAGCCCACAGCGAGCCATTATGCAATAAATGTTATTGCGAATATCATTCCTTGATCTGAAATGAAGAATAGATAATTTGCATAATAGGTCCCTTAGTACAATTAGGGTTATCTACCATGGCCATCTTGATGATCATACACCTATTGATTCAATTATTGAATCATAGAGGTTGGTGCTTGGATGAATATCTAATGAGTTAGATTGAGGACTCATCAAGCACCGTCAAATGATTGTTAAGAGATGATCTCCAACCTGAGTAGGATATGGAAATCCTTTTCTCAGTTAGGCTGATATCTGATCGACCTCTTGATGCAGGTCCTCTGCATAGGAATAGATTCGGAGGTGTTAGATTAGTTAGGTCAAAGAGTTGACTTAACGAGATCGAGATAACCAAAGTCCTATATCGTATAATGTCATGATATAGGCACGCATCCTCTGACCGGAGATAGATGTGTTACTATATGTCTGAGTATGTACATTTGGCAGACCAATAGGTTGATGACCTAATCAAGATCTACACACCGGCACACTGGTGTGCATATAAGGGTATATGAGTAATACGATCTCTCAAAAGGATCATACAGGTTCATTACTGAACCGGAAGACATGAGCTCACTCATGAGATATTGGGAAGAATCAAATTCCGTGCACGGTCATCTTGCTTTGGAAGCTTGACTGAATTTCTAGGTTTGATATATACTTTTGGAAAGTATATGATCAAGACCTAGGTATGTATATGCTTTTGGAAAGTATATGATCGATACTGAATACCAATGATTGAATGAGAAACTTAATGATAAGACTCTGAAGTAGACAGTGTAAAATTGATCTTATACTTCAGGTTTATTCTGAGTTTTCCAGTATGCAGGATGTACAGGTATGGGAAATACCTGAGGGTGATGTTATCATAAACGGTTGTATAACCATGACGCTTCCATTCCTAGGGAATGATGAAACATGTCTGGATTTTAGTGACTCCTCTCAGTAGAGAAATAATCTAATCTTAATCCAAATGTTGGACATTGATCTGAATGTGATTCAGATACAATGAGAAGATTAGATTTACGGTCTTGATTTAATCAAGCATCTATGGGAGGCTCGAGATCTGGATTTGAGATGTGATCTCAATATCCAAGTCACTATACGTGGAACAATACAATCGCCATGTCCTTATCTCCAAGTATTCGCGGAGAAAGCGCATTATCCTTGAAAGAGTTTAGGATAATTTCATTGTTGATATAAGTATCCGAGCATTGAGAAAATGGATAATTAAATGTGATTTAATTATCATGATTAATATGAATTTGTTTCATATTATAAAGAGAGTTATCTTAGATAATTAAATGTGATTTGATTATCAAAGATGTAAATAATGTGAATGTGATTAATATTATTTGGGCACAAGAGAAAAGAGATCCAAGATGATTAAATGTGATTTAATTATCATCGATATGAATAATGTGGATAGAAATATCCATATTAATCATATATATTATAAGTGTGATTTATAATATATAAGAGAGAGCTATTTGTAATTTACATTTGTTAATTAAATGTTGATGTGAATTGGATTCACATTGGACATTAAATTAAAAATGTAATTTACATTTTATTTTGGGTTGTGAATGTGATTCACAATTTTCCAATGGCAAGATTGCAATATTCTCAAAATAATTATGAATTATTTTTGTTGAATAATTTACAACAAGTGTTGTTGTAAATCTTGGAGATTTCCATGGAATAATGTAATCTCATGAGATATCATGAGATTACATGAGATTGCCACCAAATCCCATATTATGGAAGAAGGCAATCTTCATTCCAATAATCTCCAAGATTGCTTGATTTAATTTGGGATTGATTTATATTGACTTATCAATATAGATTTAATCTAAATTAAATTAATTGTTGTTGATTTTTACCAACACAAATCTTAGCCATTAAAAGAAACACAATTAATGAGAGCCATTGGATTTGTGTTGTCCATGGATCCCAAAATATTATAAAAGGAGAGGCACCCCTTTACTCTTCTTTAATACACACAAGAGAACATAAGTCTCTCTCTTTCTATGTCTTTCTCTCTACACGTCAGCCCTCTCTCATCTTCTCTCATGGCCATCCACCATGGATGCCCTATAGAGAGTCTCCATCACCGCAGCGTCGTTGTTATGCTGCCCGATCGTTTGCTCGTGGATCTCTATCTCCTTCGGTGTGCCTCGCTCGTGAAGAAGACGTCGGATCTTGTGTGTCGAAATCAGGAGATCCGCCGCTTGGCTCATCAACATGGATTGCGAGAAGCATGCGATTCATCCCCACGCTTGCAAGCGTCTCCTCCATCGGATCGTACTTGAGACAGGAGGTCTCTTCGTTTAGAGACTCGATCGCAACCACGCTTCAAGAGGTAACCCTAATACTTGTTTGTGGTTTAGATGAAATGATCCGAGAAGTGTTCTTGGATCATGTGGTTTCGTCACATAAAATTTTTTTAATTTCCGCTGCATAGAACAACTAGTTCGTCCGGTCGTTCTTAGTCGTATTCGATATAATGCTCACGCTTCTGTGATGCACTTGAGGATTATCCCATATCCTTCAGACACCCCCTACACTTAGGTTAAAAATAACATAAGTATCGGAGAGAAGTATGAATGAGTAAAGAATTTACAGGGACATAGGTCCCCCACATACTTAAGCCGAGAATAGCGCGCCCACAAACCATACCTAAAGCACATGGGTCTAGGTTCGGGTGTCGACGAAGGCTCGAGGTCAGGACTGGGCCACGTTCCAATGGATGGCACTCCGGTTTGGCTCGGGTGCTCCGATCATGTAGGCTCGAAGTGGTGGCTCGGGGCGGCGACGTGGCTTTGCTTGGGCCATCCGATCATAAAGATCGGATGGCAACTGAACGTGCTCGGAGGAGTTGACATGGCTGAATGGGGACTGTTGGATGAGCACCGAGAGGATGCCATCAAGCGGTACATGTATGCTTTGGGGGGCTCCTCCTCCGCCGAAGGCTGGCAGTGATTTTGGATCTTCGACGGACATGTGCAAGCTCCACCGCCATCCTCAGCACTTGATGACGATCTAGGAAGATTCTTGGAAGGATGGTGACCAATCTTGGATCACAGGGATGGCGCTGGACTGTTGGAGGAGTGCATCGACGTCCCTATGCTGAAGGCAGGGCTTCGAAAGTCCCATACGACGAAGCTCCGACCATTGAGAGTGATGGTGCATGCAATGTTAGTTGATAGCTGAAGCAATTGGGCATTGGAGTTGTGAGTGAGATGGGGTTCCATGCGAGCGGCAGGAAGGGGAACCCGAGTTCCATCTCCGGTGAAGTAGAGAGGAGGTGGAGCGATGGTGTTCAGACGATGAAGAAGAAGAAAAGGGCGAGTGGAGGTGTGCGTGAAGGTGAGAGTTGGTAGGCGAAGCTAAGTAAATAGTCAATGGAGGGTGATAGCAATGAGGGTCTCCTAATTAATTGGAAGAAATGAGGAGAAAAAGCTTAAGGAATCGAGAAGTCTTACCTGGAGATAATGGCGACTACGGAGGCCTGGGGCTTGAGCTCCTTGAAAAAGCTTGGGTCTTCGTTGGACTCCATAGGCCAATTGGAGCAGTTCGCCAGTGTGTTAGAGCCGAAGACAAGGTCTACCATGGCCAAGGGTTGACACTGAGGCTTTGGTCATCATGGCATCGTCGATCTGACCTCCTCCTGTCACAGGAAAGCGGAGAGATGCTGGGCCAAGCCCCGCGTACAGGTGGACATGCGTGAAGGTGGGTGGTCATGGCGTATTTGAATGGGGAAGGGTTGACGTGCAGGTGGTCGTCGGCATGGATTGCAAGCGTGCTATGGAGCAGGAGAGAGGAGTACATGGGGAGTTGTGCATCCCATGAGGATGATGGAGGAGTGGGGTTTGACAGAGCACATTCAGTGGGGCGAGGGAGGTGATGAGGATATTGGGATAATGGAAAGGGGGTGACGGTTTGGCTTGGTGGATGACGTAGGAGAGAAGGGGGTCTGGAGGAGGAAGACGGAGCTCGACCGTTGGATCTCGCGATCCAACGACTTAGAGGTGGGTGCAAGGGAGCGGCTATGATTAAAGCACACAAGAGGAGATCACAAAATTATGTCCCACTTCTTTTGACCTCTTGTGTGCTTTAATCATAGCCGCTCCCTTGCATGGGCCTGACCGCATAAAAGCCAAGTAGAGGGAGATAGGGGCTCATGTGTATATATTTATGTAAATAAAATCAAAATGTTTTCCTCACCCAAAAATATGCTTGTGAATACTTGTATATATTTATAAAAGATAAAAACAAAATAAAAATACCCTTTTATTCTCTATTTTATTCTATAAATAAATAAAATATAAAATAGGAATAAAATTGTACAAAAATAATAATTAAAAATCAAAAATCAAAAGCCTACATATTGTATATATACCTATACCCAACCCTACTATGTATATAGCTTATTTTTATTTCCAAAAATTAATTAAAAGTCACCAAAAAATAGAAAAAAAATAAAATAAAAATAATTCATGTTTTAAGTTTTTGCAAAATCGGCCATTGGCTGCCCTATTTTTGAGCTCCAAACTTTTTCCACGTGGCAGCTACCCATTGGGTCCTGGGGATGTTGACCGCCCGGTCAACTGGCCCCCCCCAGGACCACTTCCCACGGACTCGAGCACCGGACCCCCTTCTCGGATTTTTACCCGCTCGACCCGACTCCATCTCGCCTAAACCCCGGGTCCGACTCCTTCGTGTCACACCCGAGACCCTCGTCGGAGCTCCTGCATCGGGATCCGCGCGCTTCCACGCCCTACCCGCGCCTGTCTTCCCGGACTCTCCAGCATATAAAGCTCCAGCTCCGCCTCCTCATTTCTTATCTTTGGCTAATCCGCTCCACCCCCAGTGACCTCCAGTGCTCGAGCGTGAGTGACAGCTCGCTCCAGGTGCTGTCGCAGCGAGGAGAGGAGCCGGATACCACTGATCCGGCGAGTCAGCACCGCCGTGCTCCGCCCAGAGCAGGAGCCAGAGCCTCGGACGTCGACGCTCCTTGAGGTGAGGACCGGGAGCTTGCCCAACTCTAGCACAGTCGATCCATCCACCCAGGTAATCCCGTAGCTCCCCCTTTTGGTCCAATTTCCGATTTCCCCCAATTTTCGCCGTCGCCGACCATCGCTGATTCCGACCGCCTCACCCTCCCGTTCGACCATCGGAATCCCCCATCACGTTCGCCCTTCCCCCGCGCATCTTCTCCGCCCCTCCGTTCAACCCAGCTCGCACAGGAGCTGGGATTCGAACCCCTCCACTGTCGCATCGCCGGGGTTCGCTCGCCCCGACGCACCGATCATCCCCACGTCGCCTAACTGGGTCGAGGTACTTTGCCCTCGACCCGCGAAGCTTCTGAGGTGTTTTGCAGGTTCAGCAGAGGTCGTCTGAGGCCCCTCGACATTCAGCCCAGGAGCTTCACCTCCGCCGCCCTCGTCGGAGCTCTCCCGAGCTCGGCTGGGGCATCGGAGGACACCAGCAGCCGCGCATCGTCACGACGGAGCCCCTCCGATCTTCAGGCGCATCAGAGGAGGACCGGAGCGAGCGTACTGGGCCGGCGAAGTTCGCCGGCCTCTTGTTCCTTCAGGACCCTCTAGAGTCGTCGGATTAGCCTCCCGCTCCAGGTTCCATCCTGACCGTTGGTGGCTGGAGCCCCCCTTTGACGTCCGATCTGAGGCAGTTGATCCAGACCGTTAGATCCCCACGTGTCCTGGCCTGGACCATTGGATCGAGCAGAGCCTTCCAGCGTTGAGAGCCGCCCCATCCTGAACCGTCAGATCTCCACGTGGCGGCCATCCGTCAGCTCAGATTAATAAAGGGTAAATTACCCTTAGGCCCTTATCTTGCTTTTATTTCACTTTAGTCCTGTAAATATTTAAATGCGTTGTTTAGTTTTGGGTTAAATTGCATAGAGGACCTTGATCTTAAGTTAGTTTGCATATATACCCCTGCCTATTGTGAGCCACGTGCTTTGTCATGTGTTTTATTGGTGTATTTGCAACCTTAGTCCCTGTAGTCCTGGATGGTTCTGAAATGAATGAAATATTTTTGACATTTGCATTTATGCCCCTGTGAATGGTTTAATTCCGCATGTGTGTGATTTCTTGGGTAATTTGCAGCTGAGGTCCTCGGATTTTTGGTACGTGTTACCATTTAGTCCCTGGACCTTATTTTTATTACATAGAGGTCCCTGAGTGCCCCAGGCACGCGCCGCGCGCGTGTTTTACTGGGTATTTTGCACCGGGACCCCCAGAACTTAGGGTATTTGCATTTTAGTCCCTGTGCACAGTACCCCCTTGTTATTTTTGAATAAAATATCAAATCACCTCCAAATTCGACAAAAATTTGACACATGGCTCCTGCCATGGTGTAGGATTTTTTTGAATTTTTGAGGACATTTTTGATTTCGTTTGTTATTTTTAAAAATTCAAAAACCAACATTTTTGTTACTGTCTAGGTTTAAAAATCACAAAAAAATATAAAAACCCCTCTAAAAATTCTATAAAAATTAGGTTCTGTTTAGTTTAGTGTGTTTGATTTTCTAGCCAATTTTGGCTATTTTTCACTGCTTAAAAACCTCAAAAACTTAAAAACACCTAAAAACTCATAAAAATTATATTAAATAATCTAAAAACCCAAAAACAATAATTTTGGTACTCAAATTTTCCTTATTTTACCTAGTTTACAGGAAAAATACCTCCAGGCCCTTTTGAGGCCCTTAGATATTTTATCTAGGGTTTTTGGGCCTGGCTGGACAGTACCTTGCATTTTTGTTACTGTTTGATTTTTAGAAAATAAAATATACATCAGAAAAATTCCAAAAATTCACCAAAAACATAAAAAATATAAAACATATAAAAATATTTTTGTTTGAATTTTTGCTTGATTTTTGTTGCACTAAACAAATTGTTGAAGTGTGCTTATTTGTGTTTCTTTTATTTTCTTCACATATTAAAAATCCAAAAAAAATATAAAAACAATTAAAAACCACTAAAAATATTTTGTCTTTTATTTTATTTGTTTTTACTACTTTGTAGGCCTTCGGCCAACCCGTGCTCCTCGAGTTCGACCCTGGGTGCTATACCAGGTTAAACATATAGTAGGACCGCTTGCTTTGTTTTGATTGATTTTATTTGTATCGGGTGGTTCGATTTTCTTGATTGACTTAGCCGAGTGATCGAGGTCGCAACGACCTATTTCTGTACCTTTACCTCTGTCGCTTGGCTGGTCATCAGAATGGCGCCGTTGCCGGGGAGCACGGCTTAGTAGTTCTTTTCGTTTTTATTCTCGCGGCTTTTCGCGGCTTTTTGTCTATATTTTGTTTGATTTTATTTTCTTTTTCTTTTATTTTTGTTTTTGTTTTATTTTGTGTGTTTATTTTATTTTACATTTTTGCATATATACCCTTCTTCTTTTCATTTATTTTCTTTGCTATCATTTGATTGGTTCTGACCATTTGGTTTTCTCTTGCGAGGGCCCGAGGACCGAGGCGGCTATTCTCGAGAGCCGGCGCAACCGCGGGATTCGGAGGCGGCTCCTTTCTTCGCGGAGCCGCAGGAGAGAGTGAGAGAGAGTTGAGTGGGTGAGGATTAGGGTAGATTTATTTTTGTTCATTATTATTGTAATAATACAGGACTCAGGACTTGGACTGCTTGGACATTTGTGACTTGACCGTAGCGGGTCTATTTCGCCGAGCACCGGTGTGCTCGGGGGACCCTTAGGACCTTCGCGGTTTTTCGCGGCTTTTTCGCGGTTTTATTTTTCTTTTATTTCTGCCTTTTCCGGTGTTTACGCGGTTTTTGCTCGAGCCCCTAGACTTAGGATTTTCTGGTGAATGTGCCGTAACTAGTAGGATCCACACACCTAATTGATTATCTGTTCCTATAGATCGATAATTGGATCTACTTAAAATCAATAATAAAAATAACCGATTCATTTGCCTCCGTAGCCTACGTGCCGCAGCCCGTCCTGTAAAGCGCTTTCTCCTACCCCCGATTTGTCGGACAGAGGAGGGACGGGCCAAGACCGGACTCTTTGGCTTGGAGGTCGGTGACCGGTTAGACGGTTCTTCGCTAGAAGTTGCTCGTCTAGGACCCGGCTTTCCCAATGCACCATATAGGTAGTTTTATTTCTGTCTTTACTTTTATGCGCGGATCATCTTGCATGTAGAGTGCTGGAGGCAAGGTACGCTTTTCTTACTCGGCATGCATCATTGATTTATCGTGCATCGGCTTTTTCGTCTTCTCCCCCCTGTTTTGGACTTAATAATCAGGAGAACCGAAAATTTCGTTTGGCCTTTTGTTTGCTTTGAAAAAGATTAAAAAAGTGAAACCATAAAATTGGGACTGCTAAAATTATTGATCTTAAAAACCGCTCACCCTAAAAACTTTGTCTTGGGGAGAGCAACCCCCTCATTGTTTGGTTTGGATGCGCGAGAGAGTGACCCGCACCCTAGGTAGAGCCCCCCGTTGCTAGTCCCGACTGATTACCGACTTTTCCGTGCGGGCCAGTCGGTTGGGTTAGCATCGGATATCCCAACAGGTCACGTAAGCGCTCTGATATTCTGTGTGTTCACCAAAATAAAATCGACAAGATAATTTGACCGAACTTTCACGGTCTTCAGCTCGCGTTGCGTTGGTGAACCGGGGGTTTGTTTTCTGATCGTAATTTTTCCAGATCTCATCCGCCTTACTCGCCAGATCAAGATGATGGGTAGACGGTCTCTTAGGCAGCCTCTGGCTGCACCACTTTCGGGCACGTCTACCTCCTCATCTAGGTTGGCTCGTGAGAGCTCAGACCCGCTCTCCGAGCCCGAGTACGACTCCACCCTGTTCCCCCTCGACCCCCTTTCTACTCTACCTGAGAGACACGAGCCCGAGGAGAGACTGATTCATTTGACGGCACCTGAGTTGGGCTCGTTTGGTTTTGCAGACGTCGCCATGGCCGGCAGTTCTGAGGATCGTTCCCGTACAGAGCACGTTGTGATGGATCAGGGAGCGATCAACTCCACCTTGATCGCCTCATTAGAGACGGTTCAGCAGCAATTACGCGATCAGGGAGCCTTCATGATTGAGATGAGGAGAGAGTTGGAGCGCCTCCGATTAGAGCGAGATGAGCAGAGCGAGCCCGAGGAGATACCGGATGCAGAGGCACGAGCCGCAGCAGCAGCAGCAGCAGCCGCGGCCGCCGCCGCAGCGGCAGCAGCCGCGGGAGGAGGAGGACCACCTAGACCGATGCGGGAGTTGCACAACCCCGGATCTACACCGATGCACCATTGGGTGGTGGTACCTGCTATCGTGGGGGACTTCAAGTTCCCCCCGAACACCCTGTAGATGCTTCCTCGTTTTCACAAGCTCGCCACTGAGGAGCCCCACCTTCACCTCCAGGAGTTTTTGATGATCTGCAGTACTGTCCACGATCGCCACGTGGACCAGGACACGATCCGGATGATAGCCTTCCCGTTTTCACTGGCAGATAGAGCAGCCACCTGGCTGAAGCATCTTGGGAGGTTTGTCTATACCTGGGAGCAGCTCCGCACCGAGTACTTGAACAAGTACTATCCACTCGGGCGGACGAATGCAGCGAGGGCCCTGATCAGCAACTTCTCCATGTTCCCCAACGAGCAGTTCCACGAGGCATGGGAGAGGTTTCGAGAGCTCCTAGACCGATGCCCGCACCACGACATCACGAAGCCGAACCTTATGCAGAGCTTCTTCAGCGGGTTGACACCAGAGCTACAGGGCCTGGTGAATGCTTCTTGCGGCGGGTCCTACTTCGCCAAGGACCACGACCAGGTCTGGGCCATCTTCGAGGAGATGGCTGAGAACTATATGGTGATGTCTCAGACCAGGTTGTATACTCAGAAGACCCAGCCATATCAACCAGGACCCGTGCAGTACCAGCGGATAGCACGGGTAGATGCAGGTCCATCCAGTTCGTCCGCAGCCGCAGCAGCACAGGCAGAGTCGTCAGCTGCGGACATGGGCATTATCAGCGAGAAGCTGGACCGCATGGAGCTGATCGAGAAGAAGCTGTGCCAGAGTATCACGCAGATGGAGCAGATGGCACAGGTTCTGAGCGACATGAAGACACAGCTCATGTGTCTCTAGGAGGCACAGACGGCTTCTCAGCCCCGTCTTCAGTCGCGAGGCGACGCCGGCAGCAGCAGCAGCTCGTCCCAGCGCTCCAGCACCCACGTGCAGCCTAGAAAGGTCCATCTTGTACGGGCGGAGCCGTACCAGCAGCCGCAGCCCACCTACCAGTCCCCACCATCCCCAGAGATGCAGATGGTGGTCTACCAGCCGGACCAGCCTCTGGCAGTACTCCCGCCAGCCCCCTACGATGTAGAGCCGTTGATGGATGTCAACGGGATTTGGTATGACCGCCCCCAGCCTGGGATCCGACGAGACCATCCCGGATTCAGGTGGGGGAGTGGTGGTACCCAGCCCCAGCAGCAGCCTTCAGGACAGGGAGGGCAGTACTCCCAGCAGAGAGATCACCACCAGCCGCAGCAGCAGCCCCCAGCATATCAGCAGCACCAGCCATCCTTCGGTCCTCGTCCCTATCAGCAGCAGGGACAGTCGTGGAGACGTGAGCAGCAGGCTCACCCGGTTCCGCAGCAGCACCAGTCCTCATACCCCTCTTACCAGCACCACCAGCAGCAGTTCCAGCAGCCTCACCCCCAGAGAGGCTACCCGTCGGGCTCCCACGAGAGCCCCGCTTTGGATGACATTGCCCGCTCCTCACGGACCAGCAGGCAACATTCCGACGGGAGATGGACGAGTTCCGCCAGGAGATGCGGGACTTGGTGAGAGGGAAGGCTGCCATTCCCGCCCAGATTGAGCCGAACCCGAACAACCTCAAGAGGAAATCTGAGCAGGTAGTACATACTGAGTTTGCCACTCCTAGTGACCCATTTGATGATACATCTTCGGATCTATTTGATGCTGATTTGTCACACTTAGGAGCGGTAGGACCCCAGCAGGCGGCGGCGCCTCATCTGAGCTTCACCATGAGGACACTTCAGAGGCTCCACATGAGGAGGAGGAGAGCGGTACTGAGGCCGCTCCAGATGATGACGGTGGCACTGAAGCCACCAAGGATGCTGATCCCACCGGCGGTACTGAGGCCGCCGCTTCACCAGATCTAGGAGGTGGTACTGACGCCACCATTTCAGCCGAGCCAGCCCGCGGTACTGATGCCGCGAGACGTCTACCAGCAGCAGCAGCACAGCCAGCCCACGGTGGTACTGAGGCCACCGGTGTTAGTATAGAGAGAGATGATGTTTTTCCTCGCCGTGTTGTATCTCAGAACTTTGGTGTGAATAAAGGAAAAGGTTTAGTTTCTTCTGGTCCCACTGTGGTGCATGATGTATGTGTGGATCCGGTCATCGAAGCGTCTAGGCCTTTTCCTAGTCCTTCATCTGAGAAGGACCCTGTGATCCCCTTCCCTAGAGCCCTTCAGATGGGGAAGGGGAAGAAAAATGATCCAAAAAATAGAGAGCTTGAGGAGTTCAGCCAGAGCATGATCGATCGATTCCATATCCAGCTGACCCTCCAGGAGGCTTTGCAGCACATCCCCCTTCTCCAGCGATCTTTGAGAGAGAGGACTACAGTCAGGAGGAGGAGGAGGAACCACACTTCAGAGATCCATGTGCTGACCAAGGCCACGTGTTTTGCGATCCAGAACCGTCTGCCAGCCAAGAGGCCAGATTCAGGGGCCCCGTATGTCAGATGCCAGATTAGTGAGCAGAGGTTCGACCGTACTCTTCTAGATAGCAGATCGTCGATCAACCTTCTTCCGGCAGCCCTTCTCGACCACTTTGAGTTGGGCACTCTTCGACAGAGCAGGACAGTCCTTCAGTTCGCTGATCGATCTGTCAAAAGGCCGAAGGGGTTATTACGAGACGTTATCGTCACGATTCAGGGCCTGAAATTCCCCGTGGACTTCGTAGTGTTGGACATGGAGATCCCTGAGTCAGTGACCGATACCCCCATCATCCTCGGTCGTCCGTTCTTGGCCACAGCCAAGGCGGTGACTGATCATGAAAGCGGGAAGGTGTACTTTCGCGTCGAGGGCGAGAGTATACAAATAGAGACGGTCGAGGACTACAGAGTTAGAGATAGAGCACGCTCAGAGGCTACTACAGATACAGAGCAGCTGACAGACGCAGAGCCAGACATCCACCAGGACTGTGATTTTGTGATCACAGACGATGAGGCAGCTTGGGCAGATCTTGAGACACAGACCATCCTCTCACTTTCAGATACAGCTGATGCCGAGATGATAGCAGAGGAGAGTCTGGAGAGCACAGCCTTGGTCAAGGATACCATAGAGGCAGCAGAGCCGGTCCTTGATCGCAGCACGATGTTTAGTGATGGTGGTGCTGAGGCCACCTTGTTTTCCGGTGGTACTGATGCCACCGCGGTTGATACAGATCCCTCGGATTCAGAGTCTGATTGGGCCGATTGTGATGATCAGATGCCAGACCTGATTCCACCTGAGCCTACAGATGAGGAGGAGGTAGATGCAGAGCAGACCAGAGACAGTGCAGTTGAGCAACCTTCTCCAGATCCAATTTGCGAGAGTACGCTTTCACTTTCCCAGGCAGATTTGGCCGACTTAGCAGCTTTCACTCAGTTTCTTCCACATCCAGATTTGCTAGCACCCAGCATTCCAGAGCTGAAGCCACTCCCTACTTCGCTGAAGTATCGATTCCTTGCGGGCGAGCCTGAGATGTACCCAGTCATCATCTTTGCCGAGTTGACTGGAGAGCAGGAATCCCGTTTGATGGGGATTCTTGAGAAAAATCGCAAGGCGATCGGATGGAGCGTAGCAGATCTCCATGGGATTAGTCCATCGGTGTGCTCCCACCATATCTATCTCGAGGAAGGGGCGAAGCCGTCGCGTGAGTTCCAGCGGCGACTGAACCCCAACCTGAGAGAGGTTGTGATGAAGGAAATATCAAAATGGTGGAGTGCAGATTTTATTTATCCCATTTCCGACTCCAAGTGGGTCAGCCCCTTGCATGTGGTACCCAAGAAGACGGGCATCACGACTGTGATCAGTGAGTCGGGAGAGGAGATTGCTACACGAGTACCCACCTCTTGGAGGGTTTGTGTTGACTACAGGAGACTCAACCAAGCCACCAAGAAGGACAATTTCCCCCTGCCTTTTATTGACCAGATCATTGAGAGACTGGCAGGGAAGAGCCATTATTGCTTCCTGGATGGGTACTCGGGCTACAACCAAGTGGCCATCGCTCCTGAGGATCAGGAGAAGACCACCTTTACCTGTCCCTTCGGCACATATGCTTTTCGACGCATGCCATTTGGGCTATGCAATGCCCCTGCGACTTTTCAGAGGTGCATGCTGTCGATCTTCTCGGACATGGTAGGGGAGTGCTTGGAGGTCTTCATGGATGATTTCTCGATCTATGGCGACGGATTTGATTCTTGTCTTGACTGCCTAGATCGAGTACTCCAGCGATGTATTGAGTATCACTTGGTGCTATCTTGGGAGAAGAGTCATTTTATGGTGACTCAGGGGACGGTGCTTGGCCATATCATCTCCAACAGGGGCATGGAGGTTGATCCGGCCAAGGTTGATGTCATTAGGAAACTCACACCGCCGTCCAATCTGAGGCAGCTACGGTCATTCCTGGGGCACGTTGGATTTTATAGGAGATTTATTCAGGATTTCAGCAGGATTGCCCGACCGTTGACTGACCTCTTGACGAAAGACACCGAGTTCCTTGTCGATGACAAGTGTCTTTCGTCATTCGCGACTCTTCAGCAGTGTGTCATTGAGGCTCCTGTCCTCCAGCCGCCTGATTGGTCTCTCCCATTCGAGATCATGACGGATGCCTCCGATTTTGCCGTAGGGGCAGTGCTGGGACAGAGGAGGGATGGAGTTCCATTTGCCATACACTATGCTAGCCGCACATTGGATTCCGCCCAGCGGAATTATACAGTCACAGAGAAGGAGATGCTAGCCGTAGTGTTTGCCCTGGATAAGTTCAGATCATATATCATCGGATCTAGAGTGATTTTGTTTACAGATCACACCGCCATCAGGTACCTCATGGCAAAGAAGGATGCCAAGGCCAGACTGACTAGATGGATCCTTCTACTCCAGGAGTTCGACATTGAGATCAAGGATAAGCCTGGAGTCAAGAATGTGGTGGCGGATCATCTCTCCCGACTAGAGCAGCCTGAGGATTCTGAGCAGATTGACCCTATTAGAGATACCTTCCCAGATGAGGCGATCCTTGCTATCGCCTCACTCCCATGGTACGCCGATATTGTGAACTTCCTCGTTGTTGGGAAAGTCCCACAAGATTGGCCCAGGCAGAGACTTGAGACCTTCCTTGCGAAGGCCAAGTCCTACCACTGGGAGGATCCCATCCTTTACCACGAAGGAGGGGATAGCGTCTGGCGTCGGTGTATTCCTCAGGAGGAACACCATAGCATCCTCACTTACTGCCACAAGCTTGAGGCAGGAGGACATCATTCTGGGAGGAGAACGGCACAGAAGGTGCTCCAATCCGGCTTGTGGTGGCCTACCCTCTTCAAGGACTCAGATGAGTTCGTGAAGAGGTGTACTGACTGTCAGAGGATGGGCACTTGTGGACAGCGTGATATGATGCAGATGCAGCCCATTCACTTCTGTGAGGTTTTTGACACATGGGGCATCGATTTCATGGGTATTCCCTAAGAGTCAGGGATTTGAGTACATTCTGTTGGCCGTTGATTATGTGAGTCGTTGGGTGGAGGCTATCCCCGCCCGAGCCGCTAATGTGAGGACAGTTTGCAGATTTTTGAGGAAGCACATCATCACGCGGTTCGGGGTTCCACGAGTTCTGATTTCTGATGGGGGATCTCACTTCATCAACGACCAGGTGAAGGCACTTGCTAGCGAGTTCGGCATATACCATCGTGTTGCTACACCTTACCATCCATAGACGAATGGTCTAGCCGAAGTGTCGAATAGGGAGATCAAGACTATATTGCAGAAATTCGTCCGCCCTGACCGAAAGGATTGGTCACAGCTCTTGGACTCGGTCTTGTGGGCATATAGGACGTCTTTCAAGACACCTTTGGGCACATCTCCCTTTCGCCTCGTATATGGCAAGCCATGCCATTTACCTGTTGAGCTGAGGCACAAGTCACTTTGGGCAGTTACAGATATTTTGATGGATCCAGATGGTATGGGAGACCAGAGGAGGGCAGAGCTAGCTGCCCTGGAGGAGCTTAGAGATGCAGCTTTCTCAAGCAGCCTACATTATAAGGAGAAAGTCAAGGAGTGGCATGATTCTCATATCAGCCACAAGCATTTTGAGATTGGACAGAGAGTATGGCTGTTTGATGCGAGGCTACGCCTATTTCCAGGGAAGCTACAGAGCAAATGGAAGGGACCTTATCTGGTTAGAAAGGTACACGACAACGGTAGCATCGACATATCTGAGTTGTCTTCTGAGAGTACCTTTCGAGTGAACGGCCAGCGGCTCAAGCCATTTCTTGATCATGAGCCGCGGGTCGTTGATCTTGCCCCTATTCATTTTGCGTGAGATGTGGTCTTTGACTCACATCTAATGCATCTCACGCCTGAGTTTCACTGATTTTTCGCTGTATATAGATCCAGATGTCCATATCACCACATTCTTTAGTCCCACATCCCTTCTTCATCTTGTGATTATGCTATACTTAGGGTGCACTTTGCCCTAAGTATAGGGGGGATGTGAGACTCTTCGGGTATTTCTTTTGTTTCTGTCTACCCCTGTTTTTGCTGCCTATACTTCGGGATATTTCACCCCAAGTATAGGGGGGGTAGACCCTGTACATTCTGCACTCAGGTTTTCCCTTAGTATACAGCCTGCTATACTTAGGATTACTTGATCCTAAGTATAGGGGGGAGACCTGGGTCCCTCTTGACTTTTCATTTCTTTTTGTATAGCCCTTCTTTTCACTTCCCTATACATAGCACGAGTTATGTCTTCTTCATTGCTCTTGACTCTGAGGACATCGTTCGAGCTAAGTATAGGGGGGTGTGTATATATTTCATATATACTTTAGCCATAACTCGTACTTTGTGTGAGTGTGTTAATAAATAAAATGGCTAAAAACCACAAAAATTAAAAAATTTTCATGTACATAATCTTCTTTTATTTGCACATACATAGTTAGTGTACAAATTATTTTTGTAAAAATAATTTCAAAAATCTTTTGTGTAAAGCTTGTGTAAATATTTTTGTATCAAAATTATGTATATAGTACAAAATTTTTCCAAAATGTTTTGAAAATCAAAAGTTTGCAAAAATCTTGTGTAAATGTGTGTAAATACCTTTTTGCAAAACTTGCACTTCATGCATCATCCATTCATGATTTCAAAACATTTTTCAAAAATTTTGCATGATTGGTAAACTTTGTGTAAATAAGCATCTTTTTGTACATATGTATATAGTTTTTCTGGATGATAGTTGACATTTAAGCTAGCCTGGAATCAAATTGAGAAATGGAGCTTGATTGAGATCTTAATCCACCTAATTTCTAAGAGGAACCTTATAGGACTTAGGATTAAGGCTTTTCAGGTCCATGGTGACTTAATTCTTTGAGTCCACTAGGCTATGATCACATGTCATCTCAATGAGCCTAAGTAGAGCACTTAACAACAACACATGACTCATATAGATTATGGCTTTACTTGGACAACCGCACTATGCACCGAGCTCTCTACGGATGAGGTGGTGAGGAGGCAGTCTTCCTTGACTTGGGGTAGCATATGAGGGTAGTACTTCTAGGCGGAACCTCTCTTCTTCTTATAGTGAAGGAAGTGCGTCTCAACTTGGTTTGGTTGCCATGAGGTCTAACGACGGGAGTTGTGGGTTGCAATAAAGCTTCAAAAGAGGGATAGTCTACTGGCTCAAGAGGAAAAACTCCTTGTATATATGCTGCACATGTATATGTTGTATAGATGCACTCGAAAAAAAAATTGTGCAAAAAGAAAAGAACTCCAAAAAAGTGGTGGGTCTGAGAGAAAATGATAATCCCACCGGAGCATGTATATAAGTGCAATAAGCAAAGCTTGGTTTCATGATCCACCTGTTGTAGCTTGCAGCAGGGAGACTTGGCTACACTGGTCAGGCTCCCAAGGGTACTTGGCTACACTGGCCTTGACCCATTCTCTTCTTCCCCCTCTTCTTGAGCCGGTTGTACTTGAACTTAGAAGGGAATACCCCGCTCCTCGAGGAAAGAGTGGCCAGATTGAGGTCATAGAGTTACCTTGTTGGGGAGGGTTGTCAAGTTGCCACTTCTGAGGTGGAGAGCTTAGACCTCACTTTCACAGGACAAGAAAAGATTCATGGTCTTCAGGGTTTGTGCTTGATGACTTGTTCTGATCTGGAGCATTGAGGAGTCTTGGTTATAGATTGGTGGAACTTAGAGGCTGTTAGGTTTTAAGCTTAAGTCTAAATAAGGTTCCGACACATTAATAATCCAAAGATCTGATTGAGCTCCATACCTCAATTTAATGAGGGCAAGTTTAATAATCAACCTTGATCCATGTACATCCTCTTTTTATTTCTTTCTTTTTTTCACTTCTTTTTCAAATAAGTGTTTGCTAAGGGACTAGCAAAGTTAAGTATAGGGGGGTGATGAATACCCATTCATCACTCTTTATTCTTATATTTTAGCTACAAAAACCTTTGCAAATGCATATAGATATGTGTAAATAGGGATAATTAGCAAAAGCATGCATTGTGTAAAAAACCTATAATTAGCATGTTTTTGTGCAAAAATAAAAGAATAAAGATTAAAAAGAAAAAGAGGGAAATATTTAGAATAAATATTGAGCAACCTAACCCAAGGGAGGGCTCAGCATGGGCCTGACTGCATAAAAGCCAAGTAGAGGGAGATAGGGGCTCATGTGTATATATTTATGTAAATAAAATCAAAATGTTTTCCTCACCCAAAAATATGCTTGTGAATACTTGTATATATTTATAAAAGATAAAAACAAAATAAAAATACCCTTTTATTCTCTATTTTATTCTATAAATAAATAAAATATAAAATAGGAATAAAATTGTACAAAAATAATAATTAAAAATCAAAAATCAAAAGCCTACATATTGTATATATACCTATACCCAACCCTACTATGTATATAGCTTATTTTTATTTCCAAAAATTAATTAAAAATCACCAAAAAATAGAAAAAAAATAAAATAAAAATAATTCATGTTTTAAGTTTTTGCAAAATCGGCCATTGGCTGCCCTATTTTTGAGCTCCAAACTTTTTCCACGTGGCAGCTACCCATTGGGTCCTGGGGATGTTGACCGCCCGGTCAACTGGCCCCCCCCAGGACCACTTCCCACGGACTCGAGCACCGGACCCCCTTCTCGGATTTTTACCCGCTCGACCCGACTCCATCTCGCCTAAACCCCGGGTCCGACTCCTTCCTGTCACACCCGAGACCCTCGCCAGAGCTCCTGCATCGGGATCCGCGCGCTTCCACGCCCTACCCGCGCCTGTCTTCCCGGACTCTCCAGCATATAAAGCTCCAGCTCCGCCTCCTCATTTCTTATCTTTGGCTAATCCGCTCCACCCCCAGTGACCTCCAGTGCTCGAGCGTGAGTGACAGCTCGCTCCAGGTGCTGTCGCAGCAAGGAGAGGGGCCGGATACCACTGTTCCGGTGAGTCAGCACCGCCGTGCTCCGCCCAGAGCAGGAGCCAGAGCCTCGGACGTCGACGCTCCTTGAGGCGAGGACCGGGAGCTTGCCCAGCTCCAGCACAGTCGATCCATCCACCCAGGTAATCCCGTAGCTCCCCCTTTTGGTCCAATTTCCGATTTCCCCCAATTTTCGCCGTTGCCGACCATCGCTGATTCCGACCGCCTCACCCTCCCGTTCGACCATCGGAATCCCCCATCACGTTCGCCCTTCCCCCGCGCATCTTCTCTGCCCCTCCGTTCAACCCAGCTCGCACAGGAGCTGGGATTCGAACCCCTCCACCGTCGCATCGCCGGGGTTCGCTCGCCCCGACGCACCGATCATCCCCACGTCGCCTAACTGGGTCGAGGTACTTTGCCCTCGACCCGCGAAGCTTCTGAGGTGTTTTGCAGGTTCAGCAGAGGCCGTCTGAGGCCCCTCGACATTCAGCCCAGGAGCTTCACCTCCGCCGCCCTCGTCGGAGCTCTCCCGAGCTCGGCTGGGGCATCGGAGGACACCAGCAGCCGCGCATCGTCACGACGGAGCCCCTCCGATTTTCAGGCGCATCAGAGGAGGACCGGAGCGAGCGTACTGGGCCGGCGAAGTTCGCCGGCCTCTTGTTCCTTCAGGACCCTCCAGAGTCGTCGGATTAGCCTCCCGCTCTAGGTGCCATCCTGACCGTTGGTGGCTGGAGCCCCCCTTTGACGTCCGATCTGAGGCAGTTGATCCAGACCGTTAGATCCCCACGTGTCCTGGCCTGGACCGTTGGATCGAGCAGAGCCTTCCAGCGTTGAGAGCCGCCCCATCCTGAACCGTCAGATCTCCACGTGGCGGCCATCCGTCAGCTCAGATTAATAAAGGGTAAATTACCCTTAGGCCCTTATCTTGTTTTTATTTCACTTTAGTCCTGTAAATATTTAAATGTGTTGTTTAGTTTTGGGTTAAATTGCATAGAGGACCTTGATCTTAAGTTAGTTTGCATATATACCCCTGCCTATTGTGAGCCACGTGCTTTGTCACGTGTTTTATTGGTGTATTTGCAACCTTAGTCCCTGTAGTCCTGGATGGTTCTGAAATGAATGAAATATTTTTGACATTTGCATTTATGCCCCTGTGAATGGTTTAATTCCGCATGTGCGTGATTTCTTGGGTAATTTGCAGCTGAGGTCCTCGGATTTTTGGTACGTGTTACCATTTGGTCCCTGGACCTTATTTTTATTACATAGAGGTCCCTGAGTGCCCCAGGCACGCGCCGCGCGCGTGTTTTGCTGGGTATTTTGCACCGGGACCCCCAGAACTTAGGGTATTTGCATTTCAGTCCCTGTGCACAGTACCCCCTTGTTATTTTTGAATAAAATATCAAATCACCTCCAAATTCGACAAAAATTTGACACATGGCTCCTGCCATGGCGTAGGATTTTTGTGAATTTTTGAGGACATTTTTGATTTCGTTTGTTATTTTTAAAAATTCAAAAACCAACATTTTTGTTACTGTCTAGGTTTAAAAATCACAAAAAAATATAAAAACCCCTCTAAAAATTCTATTAAAATTAGGTACTGTATAGTTTAGTGTGTTTGATTTTCTAGCCAATTTTGGCTATTTTTCACTGCTTAAAAACCTCAAAAACTTAAAAACACCTAAAACCTCATAAAAATTATATTAAATAATCTAAAAACCAAAAAACAATAATTTTGGTACTCAAATTTTCCTTATTTTACCTAGTTTACAGGAAAAATACCTCCAGGCCCTTTTGAGGCCCTTAGATATTTTATCTAGGGTTTTTGGGCCTGGCTGGACAGTACCTTGCATTTTTGTTACTGTTTGATTTTTAGAAAATAAAATATACATCAGAAAAATTCCAAAAATTCAGCAAAAACATAAAAAAATATAAAACACATAAAAATATTTTTGTTTGAATTTTTGCTTGATTTTTGTTGCACTAAACAAATTGTTGAAGTGTGCTTATTTGTGTTTCTTTTATTTTCTTCACATATTAAAAATCCAAAAAAAATATAAAAACAATTAAAAACCACTAAAAATATTTTGTCTTTTATTTTATTTGTTTTTACTACTTCGTAGGCCTTCGGCCAACCCGTGCTCCTCGAGTTCGACCCTGGGTGCTATACCAGGTTAAACATATAGCAGGACCGCTTGCTTTGTTTTGATTGATTTTATTTGTATCGGGTGGTTCGATTTTCTTGATTGACTTAGCCGAGTGATCGAGGTCGCAACGACCTATTTCTGTACCTTTACCTCTGTCGCTTGGCTGGTCATCAGCGCACACTGATCAACATTTTTTATTTTATCACACCTTGGCACTTAGGTAAATGTCAAGAGATTAGTACAAGAACCATGTTCTCATACTGGATAAAATCCTGACACTCAGGTTTCATGAAGCCTTCAATGATTTTATCCCATCCTCGAGCATCAATAAATCAGATCCAAACTCAAATCCCTCATCCCAGACCCTCAAGTGAAATTTCAACTCATATCATTGTAATTGTCGTCGTGCATGTGAGGTGTTGATCATATTCTTTTAAGGTTAGAGACTAAGCCCGCAATATAGCAAGCAAATCTTTCGAATTAGGGATGGTTAAGTCAGAGACCCTGGTGACTAAGGATGGTTAACTTAACATCTCATGACCCCATAAACCAAGTGTTCTTGAACATCACTAATCTGGTGTGAATGTGGAAGTGTCAAGGATTAAACTAACTCCTTCATCAAATTTTTTAAAAGAATATTTACAAACACAAATTAGTCTCATTTAAACCTTCTTTTTAAAAAGATTTTTGAAAATATTTTCAAAACAATGCCACATATATATAGATTTTTCAAATATTTTTTCAAACGATTTTTCAAAACAAGTAAAACTCATTTTTCAAACCATTTTAAAAATATTTTCTTCAAATCAATGTAACATAGTAGAGAATTTTTTTTAAACCTTGAAAGCATTCCATCCAACTCTGTTCAAGAAAATTTATACTCTAGCTCAAAAAGTTTTCAATTTTTCACAATTTTTCAAAAATAAAGCTATGACTAAAGTACATATATACTGTATATATGGTATACCCCCTATACATAGCTTTTGATATGTCCTCATAGTACTAAGTGAGACAAAGTCGTAGCTCAAGTTAAGATATAGGAAAGAATACAAGAATTGAGGAGGGTGTCCCCTATACTTAGGTTAAAAATAACCTAAGTATCAAAGAGAAGGATAATGAGTAAAGAATTTACGGGGACTCGGGTCCCCCTATACTTAGGCTAAGAATAGCCTAAGTATAGAGATGGATACATGAAGTTGTGGAGACCTGAGAGGAACAAAGAGGTTAGGATGGATTTACACATGAAGGAATGAATCTATGGGGGATGAATGGAGCATCTGGGATCTAGGGGAGGGTGTTGAAACAGACAAGGCTCAATCAACCACGCAATACCCTTGATTCACCAACCCACACATGATACCAACGAATGTTGGTTATTTATCATGTCATTTTTATTGGTGATAACTACAAATTTTAATTATGTAAGGTTAAATGATACGTCAAATCCTAACATCATATGCAAAAAAGATGTTTCTCTCCCAAAACATGATTTTACTCCATTTTATTGGTCAACTTGCATTATCAGTCCTAATTTTTAGCTTTAAGTTTATCACTGATTTAATGAGAGCACAAATCAATCAGACATTGTATACCACTCATTCCAAATTTCCAGTTAATCCTAGGACATCAATCTAGGAAGGGATGTCGAGAAAAAACTGATGCATATGATAAAATCATGATCTATACCTAAGAGAAAAACTCGTAATGCCTTGAGATGTCTTCATGAAAAACAAGATTGAATTAAAATCAAAATGCTGAAAATGTATGCAAGCCGATGAAAACCGCACCTAGCATGCTTCTATTCGTGGGGAAGAACAGATTTAATTTTGGATAAGTGAGGTGATGTCTATGTGCATCTCAAATTAATGTACGTCCTACCTACGATCAAACACATAAGATAAAAATGTGAAATAGCTTGGAGAGCTGCGTGCCTGATCCTAGGTCGACACTCAAGTGGGGCAAGCCCCACAAAACCACAAAATCCTTCGTTAATTTACAATGAGTCTTCAAATGAAGACTGTTGTAAAGACAATTAAGCATCTTAATATCTCTTTAGACTCTCATTACTCAGATTAAGTTACAAATTAAGAACTCAAAGGTTAACACACAACAGGACAAACAATACAGACACATGAAGGCCTTTTTTTAGTTTTTATAATGCAATGAGATGCAAGTGAAGATAAATGCAAGCATTGAAGGATATGGTGAGATCCTTAAGCACATCATGGAAGTGTGAGGATCACATCGTATGCGATCGAGAGCGACTAGTCGCACTAGTCGCTCGAGGCATCAAAAATTAAAATTTTTTCATGCGATGAAGCCACATGATCCCAGAACACTTCTCGGATCATTTCATCTAAACCACAAACAAGTAATATGGTTACCTCTTAAAGCGTGGTTGTGATTGAGTCTCTAAACGAAGAGACCTCCTGTCTCAAGTCCGATCCGATGGAGGAGACGCTTGCGAGCGTGTTAATGAAACACGGGTTCCTCGCAATCCATGTTGATGATCTAAGCGGTGGATCTCCTAATCTCGACACACGAGATCCGACATCTTCTGCATGAGAGATGTGCACTGAAGGAGACCAAGATCCACGATCAAATGATCCAGCATCATAACGACGACACTGCAGTGATGGAGACTCTCTCTAAAGCTTCCATGGTCGACGGCCACATGAGAGAGAGAGGGAGTGTAGAGAATGAGAGAGAGAGAGAGTTGTTGTTCACAACTTGTGTGTTGTGTTGTAACCTTGAAGAGTAAGGGGTGCCCTTCTATTTATAATATTTTGAGATCCATGGATCTCAATCCATGGATAACATAAATCCAATGGCTCTCACTGATTTGTGTTTCTTTTAGTGGCTAAGATTTTGTTGGTAAAAAACCAACAACAATTGATTAAATTTGATTAAATATATATTGATAAATCAACGTAATTTAGTCCTCAAATTAAATCAACTAATCTTGGAGATAATGGAAAAGAGAATCTCTCCTTCTATATAGGAGGGGTGGACGGCCACCCTTTCCTTGTAGGAATTGGTAAGTGTCCCTTCTCCTATTAGGAAAGGGAGATTCTAATGCAATCTCTAAGATTGCATGATTCCATATATCTCCAATATTTACAACAACAATTGTTGAAATTATTCTACAAAAATAATTCATAACTATTTTGTGAATATAGCAATCTTGCCATTGGAAATTTGTGAATCTTATTCACAACCCAAAATAAAATGTGATTTACATTTTCAATTAATTATCCAATGTGAATCCAGTTCACATCAATAATTAATCAACAAATGTAGGTTACAAATAGCTCTCTCTTATATATTATAAATCATATTTATATATATGTGATTAATATGGATAGTGCTATCCACATTATTCAATATCCATGATAATTAAATCACATTGAATCATCTTGGATCTCCTTTCTCATGTGCCCAAATAATATAAATCACATTCACATTATTTACATCTTTTATAATCAAATCTCATTTAATTATCTCAGATAATTATCCATATAATATGAATCAAATTCATATTACTCATGATAATTAAATCACATTCAATTATCCATTTTCTCAATGCTCGGATACATATATCAAAAATGGAATTATCCATGAACTCTTTCAAGGATAATGCACTTTCTCCGTGGATACTTGTAGATAAGGACATGGCGATTGTATTGTTCCATGTATAGTGACTTGGATATTGAGATCACATCTCAACTCCAGATCTTGCGGACCTCCTGTAGATGCTTGATTAAATCAAGACCATAGATCCAATCTTCTCAATGCATCTGAATCACATTCAGATCACTATCCAACACTTGGACCAAGATTAGATCACTTCTCTACTGAGAGGAGTCACTAAAATCCATACCCGTTTCATCACTCCCTAGGAATGGAAGCATCATGGTTATGCAATCGTTTATGATCACATCACCCTCAGGTATTCCTAATACATGTACATCCTGTATACTGGAAGACCCAGAATAAACCAAAAGTAAAAGATCAATTTTACACTGTCTACTTCAAGGATTTATCATTAAGTTTCTCATTCGATCATTGTGTACTTTCTAAAAGCATATATCATACCTAGATGTTGATCATATACTTTCCAAAAGAATATATCAATCCCAACAAATTCAGTCAAGCTTCCAAAGCAAGACGATCACACGCAGAATTTGATTCTTCCCAATATCTGATGAGTGAGCTCATGTCTTCTGATTTAGTAAATGAACATGTATGATCCCTTTGAGAGATCGTATTACTCATATGCCCTTATATGCACACCAATGCACTGTTGTATAGATCTTGATTAGGTCATCAACCTATTGGTCTGCCAAATGTACATACTCAGACATATAGTATGAAAATCCGTAGATTACCCTTCTTAATTCAATCGGATTAACGATTAAATTTAATGTGTGTTCGTTGCAGTCGGGTAAAATCGGACTTATCAAAACTACTTTGATTAATAGTCAATTAAACGCAAGTGGCAATTTTTTTAATTTTAATTGAGCAAGCCCAAGGTCGAACTCAGGGAGACAGCTTTTTCCTTAGATTATATTAAAGTTAATTCCAATGTTAGGTTTTCAGGAAAATATTTTTGTGATATTTTTTTATGCAATAAAGAAAATGTGATGCAATCCGAACCAAATTCAAAGGTTAAAATGTGCAGTATAGTCAAATTAAGTCTAAAAATTATGAAACTTGGCCAGAATGTTAAATGCAATGAAATTAAGCTATTGCATTTTTTGGAATTTTTCGACTTATATAATTAACTACGAATTAAAAATGAATGCAGGGTGATTTTTGCAAAGTTAATTTTAATAAATACCAATTTAATCATTTTTAGATATAAAATTTATTCTATATACTTCTATGTGAGATGATTCCAAGAAAATTATTAGACCTCAAAAAAGATTAATTTTGGACCTATTAAAAATTAATTAAGAAAAATGCTAATTAATTTATTAAGGCCTTATTATGTGTGCAAATGATGTGATTTTTGGGCACAATGTAGAACTACTTAAATTAGACTTATTGTGATTTTTCAGTGATTTTTGGAGCAACAATCAATTTAATAAGAAATTAAAGACACATAGTGGGCAAAATATGCAATTTTCCACCAAAAGAATTATATTAAATAATCTGAATCTCAAAAAAGTATAATAAGTAGTCACAATGATATAGCCTGATATGTTCTACAACATGCAATTTTTGGAATTAATAAATGATGCTAAATGAGTGGTTAAATAAGCTTGCAAACACAGGGGTAAGGATGCAAAATAGAAACAAAAATTTATTAAAACAGAAATGTGCTTACAGGACTGAAAAGTAATTACCTATAATGATGAGGGTATGGGTGCAAATGATCCACAGACCACGTGCACCTCACGTGATGCTGCCTAGCAGGGACTTGAATACAATTTCCAAAACTTGCAGGGGCACGGCTGTAAATTACCCCAATGGCATGTGATCCGCATGTGATCTGGACCTGATCGTAATTTGGAGACGTAGGTGGGGCATCAATGTAAAATTCCCAAACCGTATGTGAAGAACACGTGAGGGCTAGGCTCGGTTGGCGATGAATGCTCGGGGCAGCTTCGGCTAGCAGCTCGGGCTCGGATGCAGGCTCGGGGGACGTTCGGATGCTCCGAGCCTAAAGGGTCGGGGAGGAGACTCGAAGCTGATCGTTGACACCCTCGGTCCGTCCGATCAAGGAGATCGAACGATGTTTGTAGCTCCTGAAGGAAGGCGACGTGGCACGTTGTGGGTCGTCCGATTAAGATGATCGGACGGTAACTGTACGTCTGGTTCCTCCTTGCCGCCACTGCCTGCGGCGGGCTTGGCTGGGCTCTGGCGAAGGTCTCCTAGCTATGTTACCTTCTATCTTGCTCACTGAAGACTTCGGGCTGCTCCTGAATGGATGGGCATCATCGTGGGAGTGCGGCAGAGCAGCTGGAGCATCTGCGAGTCTCGATGGATGCCTGGATGCCGGAGATACAACAGCTCGAAGAAGCTTCAGCGAGGAGTTCGGCCATTGAAGATTGGAGCACTTGCAACGTTAGAGACTCGCCAAAGCGTGGGCGTGTGATCTCGTGAATAAAGTGGGTGGTTCGAGGCCTTGGGGCGAAGAGGTGAATCGGATGATGTGCTCCTCCGCCTTGAAAGGCGGAGCGGTGGTCAGGGATGCTCGGTAGTCTTGATAGGTCGAGAGGAGGAGCGGATGGAAGAGTGAAGATGAGGGATGCGAGGTGAATCTCGATCAATGGTCCAGGAGGGATGATACTGAGCGGAGAAGCGTGTGAAATTCAGAGAAGATCGGAGAGAAAGAAGTGGAGAATCGGAGAAGAAGAAGAAGAAATTTACCTAGGATGGATGGGGTTTGCCTGGGAATTGGGTCTCTGATTGGAACCTCAGGTCGTCACTCTAGGGTCGGCAGGTGTCCGAGCTCGAGCAGCTTGAAGCTGAAGTTGTTGCATGATGAAAGTTCGTCGTGGATCTCGCCGGAGAAAATCCTCTGTCGTTGCTCGCTTTCTGGCTGAATGTCTGTCATAGATCAGGAGATAGGAACTCAAGGGTCTCTCGTGTAAAGGCAGATGCCGGTGAAATGGGGCGGAGGTGATGTATTTTATAGAGAGAGCTTGGCGGTTCCGGTGATGGGAGGTGAGGTTTGTGTGGGGATTATGGAGCAGAGAAGAGGGAATCATGGATGAGGTGGTCTCCCGCAAGGGTGACTGGAGATGGGGCTTCGTCATGGTGTGGTGGAAGAGTGGAGAAGATGGCTGACTAAGCAGAGGAAATGAAAGGGGGACGGTGAGTTGGAGAGGTGGAGTGACGTGGTCGGGGAGTCTTCGGAGGTTGAAGACAAGTCCTCCACAGTTGGATAGCGAGATCCAACGGTGGAGCGGTGGGCGCTGAGAGAGGACATGATTAGATCAGAGGGGCACGATCGTAGGGTGAAGTGGAATGCCATGTGACGAGATGTGGTTTGGGATGAAGATGGTGGGCACGTGGATGTTGGATCGCGCGATCCAACGGCTAAGAGATGGGCGTGAAGAAGCAGTGTGGATTGGATCTGGGAGGTTAGATCGAGGGGCACAGGAGGTGCCATGTGTCGAGAGGAGAGGAAGATTGAAGCCAACGGTCATGATGAGAACAAGGTGGGCGATCGGGCGGCTAAGAAACGAAGCGGATTGAGCGGCTGAGATGAAAGTGGACTGGAGAAGAGCTGGTGGTGATGGAGAGCACCACATGGAGGAAGGAGGTGAAGGCACTAGCAGGCAGCCCAGATGCGATCTGGGCTTTGATCCAAGGGATGAAATTGAAGCAGGAATAGATGGCCTTGATTTTGAGATGTAAGGGATGACCGGACGGTGGGAAAAGGGGGAGCGTGTGGCACGCAAAGGACTGGTGCCACGTGGCCCAATCAGATTATTGCGATAAAGAAAGTTAAATAAGAGGGAGAAGATGGCCGAATTTGGAAAAACTCAAAACATGAAAGTTGTAGATCTCAATGTGATCTACAAGTTTTATGTCGACCAAAAATAAAAACAAGGTCAAATGAAGTGATAAAATACATGGGTGAAAATGTCAATATGTATAATATACAACAGGGGCCCAAAACCCAAGTTTCGCATACGATCTTCGATTTTAATGAAATTGGTCTCATTTTGAAGGTCTTTGAATGTATATTACTTTCAAAGTGAGTAGACCTAAATCGGACACTATATGAGAGAGATATGTGCATTTTAAGGCTCATAGTCTCAAACTTGAATTTGGTTTTATTGATCAATTTTACAAGTTAGTATTTTTTTGGTATTTTTCTTGTATTAGTGTTAGTAATATATAGATTATAAAGTTGGTTTCATAAGATTTAGAGTTAGTATAAAATAGATACAAATATGGTATTTACAGGTGATTTTTATAAGTGAATTGGGCTTCTTAGTAATGCAAATATGAATACTAAAATGCAGATATTATTTATGCATGCATGAATGCTAATTATGCAATATATGTGGAAATATGCAGCTAATTACTCGGGAACAAAGCTCTATTTTCAACTTTTAGAGTGATGAATCACAGATTCATCATAGTAACACATCTGTCTCCAGTCAGAGGATGCGTTCCTATATCGTGACAACATACGGCATAGGACATTGGTTATCTTGATCACGTTAAGTCAACTCTTTGACCTAACTTATCTAACACCTCTGAATCTCTATTCCTATGCAGAGGACCTGCATCAAGAGGTCGGTTAGATATCAGCCTTTAGAGAAAGGATTCCCATCTCCTTCTCAGGCTGGAGATCCTCTCTTAGTAATCATTTGATAGTGCTTGATGAGTCCTCAATCTAACGCTTTAGATATTCATCCAAGCACCAGCCTCTATGATTCAATAACTGAATCAATAGCTATGGTCATTAAGATGGCCATGGTACATAACAATAATTGTACCAAGGGACATGTTATGCGAATTAGTTATTCTTCATTTCAGATCAGAGAATGATATTTGCAATAACATTTATTGCATAATGGCTCGTCGTGGGATCGCATGTCCAACAATCTCCCACTAGCCCAAAGAGCCATTAATGGGCTAATCTTTAAACCCACACTCATGTGACAATCATATGTTATTTAAAAAAATAGCTAGGTAAGATGATCAGTCACTTTGTTCCCAGGAGACTATGCTAAATCCTTTTACGGCACTTGCATATCCCCAGTAATAGTGCTCGCATGCGATGCGAATGTTGCATCTTATGCAACCAATACTTAATTTTGTTAGTTATAGTGTCCTTGACACTACAAATCAATAATCATTATAACCAATATATAATTCTATTATCCTTATAAGAATACTATTATTCCCGGAGATCTCTATCTCCTAAGGTATCTGCAGTTAAGGCCTTTTAGATCACTATCTATAAAGTCTTAAGCTCTTGAAGGTAAGACTTAGATATCACTATCTCTAAAGGCTTGTCATCTTTGAAGATTTTGTTATTACTACAATAAAGTATTTTATCTCCATAGTAGGATTAGTAACAATTTTCTACTCCCACTGCATGGCAGGCATGTGGCTTTTTGTACACATTTAGCATACACCCGGCTTCTCACAACTGATGCACAAGGGCAAGCAGTTCTAGCTTTTACTTACTCTACTCTTTGAGGTGCTATCCCTTTAGATAGGTGAGTACCATATCTTAAGGGAAGGAAGCCTTCCTTGGGGTTTTCCAAGAATGGAATATATCCAAGGTGTACCACTAATGTGACGGTCCCAATGCCCTCTATCTTTGCTTCTGAACAACTTTAAAACTAAGATCTAAAAGGTATCTTTTGAGATCATATCTCAAGATATGGAATAGCCAGACTATAAAATTATTATTATCATCCACATATCATTCCAAATGATTTGGATATCATCTACATTTAGCATGATGAATCACAATGGCACTCCCACTAAGCTTCACATGGTTTATCAAGATTCTATCTGAAATCATAGCATTTATAATTTCATCAAATCTTATGTTCCGACTACAAGAAGCTTATTTGAGTCCATAGATAGAGTTCTTAAGCTTGCACACATTGCTTTCCTCAACTATGAAGCCCTAGGGCTACTTCATATGAATAACTTTAGAGAAGTATTCATATTGGAATGAAATATTGACTTCCATCTTGAAGATGTGAAAGTCAACTTGTGTAACTATAGTTAGCAATATTCTGATGGGTTTAAGTATGGTCACTGAAGAGAAAGACTCATTGCAAGCAATGTCTTCTCTTCGGTGTGTAGCTCCTGGCTACGAGCTGTGCTTTGAAGGTCTCTACCTTCTCATTAGGTTCCCTCTTTCACTTGAAGATCCATTTACACCTAACAGGTTTTACCCTTATAGGTGGATCCTCAAAGGGTCCATATACAACACTTGTATATGAAGTCTACTATAGACTTTATTGCTACATCCATCTTTCCATGATATGATCTTTATAAGCTTCATCATATGAAGTAAGATCATTGTCAGACTTAACTGACACATGGAATACATCCTCAAACTAATTTGAAGAGGTATTAATGTTTCATCTTTAATTATCCTTTTAATTTCTGATTTAAGGAGCCTCATTATCTTCTCAAGATTAAATGAGTTCCTTCACTTCATTTTCATCTTGATTCTCAAGAGTCTCATCATCTAAGAATCACATTACCAGAGATGAGATCTTTTAAGAATCTCAAGGTCATAAAGTAGGTGCCCAATACCATCCTTTATTTTCCTAATGAAGTAGCACTCTCTGGTGCTAGATTCCAGCTTACTTGCATGGAACCTTATTAAGGATATATATTGTAGTATTTACTACATATGTACCTGGAAACTAGAAGGTAATTATGCTAAAATTCATCATTGATCAAATCATGTCATACATGATCCAATTGTATCTCCCTATAACTCTATTGAGTTTAGGTTTATTAGGATGAGTGAGATAAGAATGATATTCATATCTCCATAAGGCATTCCATGAATTCATCTAATAGGTACTGACTACCTAGATTAGATCAAATTTATTTTCGTCTTCCTTCAAACTTTGGTTCTAAACCAAAATTGTGAAATCTCTGAACATTTCAAAGCTTTCTAAGGTGAAGGAAAGAAATCTTATATCACAAATAATCATCGAATGATATTACATGTCATCAATGTTTATCATGATATAGATGATCTACATACATCAATATGTATGAGATCTTGAATACCTCGGCATCTAACACCATTCTCAAAGAAGGGTACATTGGACATTTTCTACTTTTTGAATACAATATTCACAAGTATGTAAGATGTGAAATTTTAGACACTCTAAAGTTTCATTTCTTACTTATCTTTTGGTCTCATCAATAGACTTATGTCCAAGACTCGATGCCAGATTATTATCAAATGATCTTCATCCTCCTATTGGTCTTATAAGGTTTAATTTTCAGTACTAGAAATATTAATGAACCATTCATTAATTTTCTAATTTAGTAGAGTCCACTAGATGTTAGATTACTATCTGAAATATATCCATCATAACCCTTTATGATAGTTTTATTCCAGAATTCATGTTCATTTCTAACATTTAGAAATAAGCAATGAGTGTATTCTGGTATCTAGGTCATAGAGACATTCTCTAAGACTAAGGGCTCTCCCACTGAAATTATAAAGTCTATTTATCCAATAGAGATTGTTGCAATAATTGCATCAATATCTATGTGGATGAGTATTAAACCTTAAGATGAAATTTTGTAGTCTTCTAATACATATGTAACCAATTGCAAGTGTTATTAGAAGAATGAGATACAATTATTAGACTTTGATCTTATCAATCAATTTCAATGATTAAATGTAGATATAGATTAACTCGATGCACTATCTGGGTCCTTCTCCAAGAATCCTAGATAGACTTGATAGTCATATTATCAGTAAATCGACGTATTGCAACATTGGCACTCATCCAACTATTTGGATGTCATATGGAAGTTACAGAAGTACAGTCAACTCCTTGACTTTCCTTTTCACATTGGTCAGTCCCATGCTTCCATTGCGCTTCCTTTATCTATAAGTAACCATTGCTTAGAAGAAGGATCTCTTATGTTGAACTCAAAAGATTTCAATATAGGAGTACTTCAACATTTATTCGTGCTTCATTTAATTCATATATGAATATTATGAAGTTTCATAAATGACTAGAGTACAGAGAGTAGAATGATGACGCTCATCATATCTACATACATCTTAACTCTTAAAGAACTTAGTTCATGAAGGTATTCAAATATTTTGAATACATCATCTCTTATAGAGACACCATTCTACATGATGCATAGAACCACGTCATTCATGGTTAAATGTCAAGAGCACATATGTATGCCAGAACATCTTCTTAGATTTTATAAGGATTATTTGACAATTACGATCATCATCGACATGTCACTTCCAAAGTACATTTGATAAGAGATCAAGACTATAGACACATATAAACCCTAGGGTTGGAGTCTTATTGTCTATCTAATTGTCATTCCTCATTATTATAAGAAAACTTGTACATTGCAACCACATACATTATGTGTCCAACTGCAAGTACAATATCTTGAACATGGATCAGATCCATGATATTTTACTAGTTATTATTGAGTATTGTAGTGAGTGGGTTTAATGAAGGATTATATGAATAAGAAATTTGCATAAATATATATAAATATGTATTTTTACTTTGATTTAGGAATTTTTATATCAAAGTTGTCTTGCCTCATCAATATTGAAAGTTAATTCCCTTAATAACTTTCAATGTAAGAGATATACTTACCATTATATCTCAAGCAAGATCTGGGATCTCCTTTCTTATCTTTGTCACATCCCAATAATATGAGAATCTATAACTCGGATAAAAAGAAGAGGGGACATATTCCGCCTTGCAAGTCCAACTTGCATTCCCAATTCGGTCATTAACACCCGAGCCCGCCACCCCTAAGGTGATGTTCCGTCATTAATTGAACCAACCGTCAACAGGAATACAACTCGCTATGTGCAATCCAATATCGCCCCAATAATATGAGGACCCGATATTAGGGTCACTACGCATACGTCCTTACTCTTTCGAGAAGCGAAGAACCCAATCCAGATGCGCTTGCATACAGGAGTTGTCACTTCAGACAGGCATCTCCTACATACAATCCCTGACGACAGAACCCTTCGCCTTGACGGGAGACCATGGATGTCACTTATGTGATCCTCCATATCATATTCAAATTTTAATTAATCATTATGAATCATATTCATTACGATTAATTCTTCCAAGGAAAATAAATACTCTACTCATAATAGAGTGTTTTAACTTTACTTGGATTCCAATTAATCTAATCAAATTAAATTAATGATCCAATCAATATCCAACAAATAATTTTTAATTATTTCTTGAAATATGGTATTATCTCAAATATATATTATTTCGAATTTTAATAATTAGAAATACATCATGATTTCTCAAGCATTATACCAACCCTACCCGTTTACATGGCCAGTACCGACGGGAGTGGGACAGACCGCACACGGTGCAACCTGCTACCCCAACGCTCCCCGACTAGACACCATATCTGCCTCGGGAAAGGATAGTGCAAAATAGATCACTTTGTACTTGAGATGATAATCGGTTTTTCAACCAAATTTATACCATATAATAATAATCAAAACAACTTTGGTTAACACTATAAGGAGATTTGCTAAACAAATCCACAATCCTATTCAAGCAACTATGTTTGTTGGAAAGTAGATTGAGTAACCAATGTCTGATTTAGATCATATCTAATCAGTTATAGGTTAAGAAAATATCATTTAAGGAAATAATTATAATAAAATATTTCAAAAATATTTTTCCATAATTATTCCAGGAAATTAAGACATTTAATTTCACTAATCGATTAAACGACAATCGGAAGTTTCGTGATTAGGAAAGTAATTTCCAGCAGTGACCCCCACATACTAAAATTAGCATATCTCAATCAATTTAAATCCAAATTAAGCAAAATAAGTTTCCAAAGTTTGCTAATTTGATTTAATACATAACTTAAGTGATTAGCATGCATTTCTAGGTGTTTTAAAATAGTAATTAACTCCTTAATTACGTTAAGATGTGCAGTCCCTGAAACAGTGGATACATGTTCACTAAAATGATCATAACTTGAGCAAACGGATTCCAAATCACGCAAACATAAATCCTAAGATTTCCTTATTTAATGGGGATCATAATGCAAGTAACTATTTCGTATTTAAACATTTTAAACAGGTCCGAAATTATTCACTAATACAGAGATGCGAAAATTGAAATGCGGTAAAACTTTCGCAAACCCTAACGAACCCAAGTCACCTTAGGTTTATGGATCGTATCCGAAACCTTCGACCTATGACTCTGATACCACTTGAAGGATATGGTGAAATCCTTAAGCGCATCACGGAAGCGTGAGGATCGCATCGTATGCGATCAGGAGCGAATAGTCGCACTAGTTGCTCGAGGCAGCGGAAATTAAAACTTTTTCATGCGATGAAACCACATGATCCAAGAACACTTCTTGGATCATTTCATCTAAGCCATAAACAAGTACTAGGATTACCTCTTGAAGCGTGGTGTGATCAAGACTCTAAACGAAGAGACCTCCGGTCTCAAGTCTGGTCCGACGGAGGAGACGCTTGCGAGTGTGTTGATGAAACATATGCTCCTCGCAATCCATGTTGATGATCCAAGCAGCGGATATCTTGATCTCGACACACGAGAACCGACATATTCTTCACAAGCGAGGTGCACCGAAGGAGACGGAGATCCATGATCAAATGATCCGGCAGCATAACGACGAAGCTGCGACGATGGATACTCTCTCTAGTGCTTCCATGGTGGACGACCACATGAGAAAGAGAGGGTGTGTAGAGAAAGAGAGAGAGAGTTGTTGTTCACAACTTGTGTGTTGTGTTGTAACCTTGAAGAGAAAGGGGTGCCCTTCTATTTATAATATTTTGGGATCCATGGATCTCAATCCACAGACAACACAACTCCAATGGCTCTCATTGATTTGTGTTTCTTTTAATGGCTAAGATTTTGTTGGTAGAAAACCAACAACTTGATTTAATTTGATTAAATATATATTGATAAATCAACATAATTTAATTCTCGGATTAAATCAACTAATCTTCGAGATAATGGAATGGAGAATCTCTCCTTCCATAAGGAGGGGTGGACGGCCACCTTTTCCTTATAGGAATTGGTGGATGTCCCTTCTCCTATTAGGAAGGGAGATTCCAATGCAATCTCCAAGACTGCACGATTCCATATATCTCCAATATTTACAACAACAATTGTTGTAAATTATTCTACAAAAATAATTCATACTTATTTTGTGAATATTGCAATCTTGCCATTTAAAATTTGTAAATCTAATTCACAACCCAAAATAAAATGTGATTTACATTTTCAATTAATTATCCAATGTGAATCTAGTTCACATCAATAATTAATCAACAAACGTAGGTTACAAATAGCTCTGTCTTATATATTATAAATCATATTTATAGTATATGTGATTAATATGGATAATGCTATCCACATTATTCAATATCCATGATAATTAAATCACATTTAATCATCTTGAATCTCCTTTCTCGTGTGCCCAAATAATATGAATCACATTCACATTATTTACATCTTTGATAATCAAATCACATTTAGTTATCTCAGAAAATTCTTCATATAACATGAATCAAATTCATATTACTCATAATAATTAAATCACATTTAATTATCCATTTTCTCAATGCTCGGATACATATATCAAAAATGGAATTATCCATGAACTCTTTCATGGATAATGCGCTTTCTCCGCGGATACTTGGAGATAAGGACAGTGCGATTGTACCGTTCCACGTATAGTGACTTGGATATCGAGATCACATCTCAAATCCAGATCTTGTGGACCTCCCATAGATGCTTGATTAAATCAAGACCGTAGATCCAATCTTCTCAATGCATCTGAATCACATTCAAGTCACTAGCCAACACTTGGACCAAGATTAGATCACTTCTCTACTGAGAGGAGTCACTAAAATCCAGACCCATTTCATCACTCCTTGGGAATGGAAGCATCATGGTTATACAACCATTTATGATCACATCACCCTCAGGTATTCCTAATACATGTACATCCTGCATACTGGAATACCCAGAATAAACTAGAAGTATAAGATCAATTTTACACGGTCTACTTCAAGGATTTATCATTAAGTTTCTCATTCGATCATTGGGAGTCAGTATCGATCACATACTTTCCGAAAGCATATATCATACCTAGGTGTTGATCATATGCTTTCCAAAAACATATGTCAATCCCTACAAATTTAGTCAAGCTTCCAAAGCGAGACGACCACACGCGGAATTTGATTCTTAAGAGGTCGGATAGATATCAGCATTTAGAGAAAGGATTGCCATCTCCTTCTAGGTTGGAGATCCTCTCTTAATAATCATTTGACGGTGCTTGATGAGTCCTCAATCTAATGCTTTAGATATTCATCCAAACATCAGCCTCTATGATTCAATAATTGAATCAACAAATGTATGATCATTAAGATGGCCATGGTATATAACCCTAATTGTACTAAGGGACCTATTATGCAAATTAGTTATTCTTAATTTCCGATCAGGGAATGATATTTGCAATAACATTTTTTGCATAATGGCTCGACGTGGGCTCGCATGTCCAACAAGTATGCCCTATCTATATAAAATAATTGAGCCAAAAATATATAGTCAACTCAGGATCCAATAATAAAGCAAATTCCATTGATGAACTAATACAAGGCATGAGAAATCATTACATAAAAGATATTGCATTACTGAAATTAACCATTAATATTAAAGTATCAACTCGGGGAGCAAGTCATTTCATTAGAAAAATAGTGAAATAAGCTTCGCAGCGCAACTGAAATCAACGAAAACAGAGCTCAAATGCTCAAGATATTCAACAAGGAGTCCAGGGGCATAAACGTAAAAAAATCATGAAAAATAAATAGGAAAATATTGCAAACAGATCACTGGGAGGACTTAATTGTAAATAAGAAAAGTCACGAGGCATTCCCTGTAATTTACCCACATGCACAGGGGTTAAAATGCAATTATTGAAACCCGAAGGGGGTCGATTGCAATTAACCCCAAGCACACGTAGTATGCATGTGATAGGAGTACCTTTTTGCAATATGGAGAAATTGACAGGGCCACCCTACAAATTGCGCAACCCTCACGTGACTAAAGCATGTAGGGCTAGGCTCGAGCGTCGGCGTAGGCTCGGGGTGAGGCTCGGGCCACGTGGCAATGGATGGCGCTCCGAGTTGGCTCGAGCGTCGCGACCCTATAGGCTCGAAGTGGGATTGGGCGGTGACGTGGCTTCGCTTGGGCCATCCGATCATTGAGATCGGATGGTAACTAAACGTGCTCAGGGGAGTCGACGTGGCTAGATGGGGGTCGTTGGATGAGCACCAGAAGGGTGCCATCCAATGGCACATGTACGCTCTGGGGGGCTCCTCATCCGTCGAAAGTCGACAGCGATTTTGGATCTCTGATGGACCCGTGCGAGCTCCACTGCCATCCTCAGCACTCAATGACAATCTAGGAAGATTCCTGGATGGACGACCAAGCATGGAGCACGAAGATGGCGCTGGACTATCTGGAGGAGTGCATCGGCGTCCCTACATTAGAGGCGGAGCTTGGGAAGTCCCATCCAATGAAGCTCTGACCATTGAGAGAAATGGTACATGCAATGTTAGTTGATAGCCGAAGCAATTGTGCGTGGGAGTTGTGAGTGAGATGGGGTTCCATGCGAGCAGCGGGAAGGGAACTGGAGCTCTGTCTCTGGCAGAGCAGAGAGGAGGTGGAGCGATGGTGTTCAAATGATGAAGAAGAAGAAAAGGGCGAGCAGAAGTTTGTGCGAAGGTGATAGTTGATAGGAGAAGCTAAGTAAATAGTCAATGGATGGTGATAACGACGAGGGTTTCCTAATTAATTGGAATAAATGAGGAGAAAAAGCTTAAGGAATCGAGAAGTCTTACCTAAAGATAATGGCGACTACGACGGCCTGGGATTGATCTCCTTGAAGAAGCTATGGTCTTTGCTAGACTCCATCGGCCAGTTGGAGGGCCAGTGGGTTAGAGCCGGAGGCAAGGCCTAACATGGCCAGGGGTCGACACAGGGGGTTTGGTCATCGTGGCATCATCGACCTGGCCTCCCCCTGTCACGGGGAGGCGGAGAGATGCTGGGCCAAGCCCCGCGTATAGGTGGACAGGCTTGAAGGTGGGCGGTCACGACGTATTTCAATAGGGAAGGGTTGACGTGCAGGTGGTGGTCGGCATGGTTTGCGGGCATGCTATGGAGAGGGAGAGAGTAGTACGTGGGGAGTTATGCATCCCGCGAGGATGATGGAGGAGTGGGGTTTGACGGAGCACATTTAGTGGGGTGAGGGAGGTGATGAGGAGATGGGGATAATTGAAAGGGGGTGTGGTTTGGCTTGGTCGACGACGTGGGGAGAAGGGGGTCTGGAAGAGGAATACCAGATGCCATCTAGAGAGTGATTGGAGGACGGAAATCGAAGCGGGAATGAACAGTAGAGATTAAAGCTCCTAAAGTGGATCGGGCGGTTGAGAAAGGCGGCGGGTGGCGCCGTTGGATCTAGTGATCCAACGGTCAAGGATTGTGCAGCTGTGGTCGCTCTAGATGTAATATGGAATACGATCAAGGGCTGTGAATGGAGAGGAGATGAATGGCTAAGATGGAGGCATCAGAGGCAGATCGAACGACTGATAGCAGAGGCGGCTAGTGCAAGGGCAGCGTGCCACGTGGCTCAACTAGAAAGAGCCACGTAGCCCAATCAGGTTATTCAGACATAAAACACGAAAAAGAAAGAGAAGGGAGCAAATTTGAAAAACTCAAAACATAAAATTGTAGATCTCGATGAGATCTACAAGTTTCATGTTGACCAAAAAAACAAAAGTGGTCAAAGAAGAGGGGGATATTTTTGTGAGTGTTTTTAAAGATATAAAAGAATTGTGGTTTTTTTTATTTTGTTATTTTTTTGCATTTTTAATTTATTTCAAGACTAAGATATATATAACAATTAATCTAGTTTTTATTGACACTCACTTAAGCTAGGGGACTAAAATAGGAAAATTAACATGATGAAACCGAGGTTCATCACAGCCTCACTCCCAGTTTCGCCAGCCTCCTCCAACTCATACCCACAACAGCAGCAGCATGGCCAACCTCAACACTTTTAGAGAGGCGACCCATACGATTCCCTTACACCCTCATATGAGAGCCCAGCTTTAGAGTATCTTACCCTTATGCTTACAGAGCAGCAGACCACTTTCAGGTGAGAGATGGATGAGTTCAGGCAGGACATGAGAGAGATCATTGATTAATCCACGATTCATTAACATTATGTCTGCATTTTATCTTAAAACCCTTAACAAATACATGTAAATATCCATTGAATTTCACTTTTTAACAAAACCCCATTCATAAATAAAAATGCACTTTTATGCAATAAAATCATGTAAATAAATAAAAGAATAAAAATAAAAGAAAATAAAAATAAAGGCAAATTGTTGATATGTATATATGTACAATGTGACTTGTAAAATAAATATAGCTGAAAGATATATTTATAACTTAATCTCCGAGATCAAGTCAGTGTGGGTTGGTCGACAAATAAATATGTAGAGGGAGATAAGGAAGAAAAAACAATAATTAATTTTACATCTCAAGCATTCTTCATTAATTATCCAATAAATTCCAAAACTTTAAGAATTTTTAATTAATTCATATTAATATATTTTTCACCGAACTCTTCTCCTATTTATTTCTAAATATATATATATATAAATAAATTAAAAATATTATCTTGTATTTATGCCAAGAAATCAAAGTTGCAAATTCTCAAAATTCCAACTTCTGAACATCATAATATTCTCATACGAACTCCAATTTCACTCTACTCACCTTTAAAGTTCATAAATAAATATTCTCTAATTAATGAAGGTGATTTCACTAAAATAGGAGTCTGTTTGCAAAAAGTCGATTTTGGGACCTAACCACGACTGGGTTTCTGGGCTATCTATTTTATTTAAGGGATTTTATCACTTGTGCCCCTCCGAGATATCGCAATATCAGTTATGCCCCTATCTTTTTGGTAATATCCGTTGTGCCCCTCACTTCTTGTTATTTTTTCACTTGTGCCCCTCGGGTTAGTTACCGTCCATCCACAGTGCAAACGGACGTTAACTTTGAGGACATAGGTGGAATTAATTTAAAAAAAAGGTTATGAAGTCATTTTACACCATCTTCCTCATCCTCTTCTTCTTCCTCCTCTTCCCCATCCTCTTCCTCCTCCTCCACCTCCTCCTCCTCCCTCTCTGCCCCCTCCCCTGCCCCGCGCCACCCAGCTCCGCCCCGAGCTCCCCGCACCTCCTCCCAGCCCGCAGCCCCCTCCCTACCCCGTGCCGCCCAACCCCACACCCCCCTCCCAGCCCGACCTCCCCCACCCCCTGCTGCCCCAACCTCCCCCACCCCCTGCCGCTCCTCCGCCCCGACCTCCCTCCCAGCCCCGACATCCCGCACCCCCGACCTCCCGCACCCCCTCCCAGCCCCGACCTCCTGCACCCCCTCCCAGCCCGACCTCCCCCTCCCCCTGAACGCGCATTGCCTTCATTGATGATCAGGAGCCATCAGGCACTGCAGACATCCGCAGCGGCGACGTCCGCTGCTCGGGCTCCCCATGCCGCCGCCAGAATGCGCGCCTCCACCAGGCCTCAAATCCCCGTTGTATGTTCGGGCAGTCTGGAGTTCAGGAACCGGTCGAACCACTTGAGCAGCACCTCCTGCTGCATTACCAACGGCAATGTAAGTATCGTGTTCCCGAGTCCGTCCTCGATCGCATGGCGGTCGAGGCCCCGCGCAGCTCTCCGCATCCACCCGAAGTCCTCGTAAAACGGCTCTAGCCACGTCCTCAAGAGCCGACATCTTGCCTCCTTCGACACCAAAACATGCCCCTTCCCAATCCCGACAAACAGCCGGGCGGTCACGCGGCTCACCTCGTGCCGGTGCACTGCCGGCACCCTCGCGTGCGCCTCCGCGAGCTCCTTCTGCACTGCCCACGTCGCGAGGAACTCCTCCACAATCCGTCGCTCGATAAGTATATCTAGCAACCAATCGATGTTATCAGCCTACCGCGCAATCTGCGCAACCTCGCTGACATCCGACTCCGCTGCCCGCAGGAAGTGGCGACGGAGCTCCGCGAGGCACTACTCGCAAGCAGAGTACAGTGACTCTCTACTCACGTCCGCACCCCGTCTGCCATTCCCGCGTAGCATCTTAGAAACAATCCCCTTCATGTCGCGCCTCGCCTTCTCGTCCTCCCATCGAGCACCACTCGCAGGAGCCGCAGGAGGACCTCCTCATCAGCAGCAGAGGAAGAAGGTCCCGCAGCATCCATCGATACCCGACGCAGCACCTCCCCGGCTCCAGACGTCCCCTGCCCTCGCCTCCCCCTCCCCCTGAACGCATCGCCCCCTCGCCTACCCCTCCTTCGGCCCCCGCGCCTTTTCTGGCCCCTTCTGCCTTCCTCCTCCGTCTGTGGCTGAAACTGGAGTTGAGTTTTTTTGTTAAATTTTGATAAATTTTTGACTAATTGATTCATAAAAAGTCATCCAAAAATTCAATAAAATTCATCGTTTGATCCGTAACGAGTGATATGCCCGTGGAAATGTAAAAATTTTAGAGATTCGATGGATGCATGAAGGTGTTAGTAAGAGAAAGAAATTATTAAGAGAAGGAAGAAGAGCAAATGGAGGAGGAAGAAGATGAAGATGTATGGACCATAATACCCTTCTTAACCACACCATGGTTTGAATAAACCATGGTTATTTTAATTTTTTGACGGTCAATCTGACGGAAGGGCACAACTGATGACCGAGCAAGAAGTGAGGGGCACAACTGATATTACCAAAAAGATAGGGGCATAACTGATATTGCGATATCTCGGAGGGGCACAAGTAATAAAATCCATTTATTTAAAACACAATATTTATTATTTTAAAAATTTTTATAATTTCTATTTATTTTCTTGATTTTGTATTTTAACCCTAATTTATTTCATAATTTCTGGAGATTATTTATTATTTTAAATAAATCAAAAACCCTAATATATAGGTATAAACGAACTATATAACTTATACTTGTATTTATTAATATATCTAAATTAATTTATTAAAATCTATGAAAATTCGCATATACTTTATTTATAAACCTAATAATTAATAAAATATAAAATTAATATACTATTTAGAAATATATTAAGTTAAAAATACAAAACCTATTTATTAAGTATTATTTATACCTATTTATTGATGTAATGTTTATATTTCATAAAATAATTATTATTTATTAAAACTAATTATACTATAATTTAGACATTTTAATTATCTACATTTTTTGTTTTTATAACTATTTAAAATAATGTTATTTACTATTTAATCACTAATTAATAAAGAATTTCTTGAACCTGGCCAACCAGGTGCTGACACGTGTCAGCACCTGGGAACTTCTTCCTCAAGAAGGTCGATCAGTTTTCTATTTCAACCACTTGACTTCAACTTTTTCTCCACACCAACTTCTAACTTCTTCCTCTATCTTAACCATCGATCCCCTTCTCCTAACAACAATCCTAGACGCTAGCCCTCGATTCCTACATAACTCCATTCGATCCACCCTAAAAAAATCTCCAAAGATCTCCATTAACAACTAATCAATCCTAAGCTACATCTTTCAATTTACCTTGGCCGCCGCCCAACTTATCCGACGCTTCTCGGCCACCTCCAGCTGTGACAGAGCTTCGTGGCCCGCTAGCATGGACAAGGGTACGTCAGAGGAGACATTCTAAGGCATCGCCGCCTTGCATCGCCGCCATCGTGCCGCGTAGAGATCTGGCCATTACTGCTTGTCGAGCAACCATCGAGGTTCATACAACTTCATTCCCAGGTGAGTTCCTTCATCCTTTTCCCATTTAATTCTCGATTCGTATGCCCACATTAGGATAGCTAATCGTGTAGTTGTGATCTCTATTCATCATAATTAGACGCCATCCACTCTCATCTTTCAAATTCGATTCCAAAATCACTTCAATTCGATTTTCATTCGTCGCATTAGCTTTATTTGACATTTTCTGGAAAGCAACCATTAGATTTGCAATTTCTTGAGTTGTTGGCCGATTTGTGTGCAAATCGAGCAAGAAATTATCCATTGCATGTTTCCTTCATTATCTGGAGCATTATTCAATCATCCTTCCAAGTTAGAAGAAGGATCAAGATAAGAATCCGCTGCAACGGTTTCCAAGTCAAGTTGGATCGGCCAACTTCACCGACGAATCCCCACCGTCGTCGACCACCTACGGAGGAGTTCCACCGCAGGCGAGCTCAGAGGGAGAAGGTGTCTCCCTCCTAGCCCTGATGGAGGCCCAAGCACATCGTCATTTGTTGGGAATAAATCGGAGAAGGGGAGGTCGTCGTTGCAACACAGAAAGGGGGAAGAACAAACTCAAGAACACGTGAAGCATTGGTGTACGACACGTGTCTTCAACGGACGCCCCAGATCACGGCATAGGTTCTAATCTCAACCGTGGATTTTAAAAGGGTAGAAGAATTGCATAATAAACCCAGTGAAGATCCAGAATTACATGCAGCTCTAGAACTTTCCAGATATTGCATTTCGGTCCCCGTGTATGGACCTAAATGCAATAAAACTTCTTTTCTTTGCATCTTAGCCCTTTCTAGGGACCAGTTTGTAACATAACATAAAATTTTGTTTTGCAGTTATACGTCTTGCTTGTAGGGGTGTTTGGACCTATTCTTGTTGTATCTTCTTCTCAAATTTTTACGGTAGTTATGAAACTACCCAATATATATTTCTTGTATTTTTTCGTGATTTTTCATCGTATCGTTTCGTCGTTTGGATTTTTGAGTTCGACCCAGGCACATTTACCTGGCTAAATAACATAGAGTAGATGAAATAGGAGAGAGAAGTTGCATATTCTCATTCTCTCTCTCTCTCCTATTTCATTGATTTTTGTTTGATAATCCGAGTTTGATTTCATGGTTATTTCTACAATGACAACTTTCTATATCAATTAACCACTGGTTGGATTTTGTGCTTATCAAAATGGCACAGTTGTCGGGGAGGCGTTATTTCTACATCAGTTTTTGACTTTAATTTCGAAAATTTCTGATATTCTTGATTATACCAGTTTTGTTTCTTTCTCAATTCTCGATTGTTTTTCGTTTTACGGCTTTTTCTTCAATTTTTATGGCTTTTCGTGTTTCTTCGAATTTCTTTCAATTTTTTATTGATTTTTTATGGTTTTTCGTGTGTTTCTTCTTTTTTCTAACTAATTTTTGTAGTGTCTGCAAGTTCAGTCGGCTTCCTCGGAAGTCGAAGCAGTTGAAAGTGCAGAGACCGGCCCCTTCTCTCACGAGTTGGTTATTGAGGGTAGAATTAGCTAGGATATTTCTTGTAAATTTTGGTAATAAAAAAATTAAGGGAACTTGTTCGTGTTTTTATATTTTGTAGAAAGGGACCACGTACAGGAATCCTGATTTGTACCTCCCCTCCCTTTTTCTCGGGGTCTGCTTCACCATATGTCGTGCACTCGGGGGAGCAGGTCACCCACCGCAATTTTTCTAGCACCGCTGATTTTCAACAATTTTTCACAAGGCTAGGTGCATGCTTAGGTGTTTTTCGATTTTTTTTCCAATCTGCTTGTGCCTTCGTAGTTAGTTCTAGGACTCTCAACCTAGGTGCATGTTTTTAAGGTAAATAAAAAATTATTAGACGTTTGTCTAAAAAATCCAAAAAAAGAGAAAACTGAAAAAAATAAAATCAGGATTGCTTAAATATCTGACCTTAAAAGAAACTTAAGGATCATTTGCTTTGGGAGAGTAATCCCCGCACTTCAACTGCATGTACATTTCCAGATGATTGTGAGTGAGGGACGACACTAAAGGCTAGAACCAAAGTCTGGGTTTCCTTAGAGATATTAGAGATACTACTTAGTCCATACATTGAACTGTTGTTTTTCAGTGGGTGCTCTCAGGTAGCCGGAAACGGTCTGAGTTTACTTAGCAGAGTGGGGAGTTTAGAGGACTTTGTGCAAAGCTGCATCCTCAAGTAACACGGGTAGCCGAAAACGGACTGTACTTACCCCCATACTGGTTGAGAATAAACGTTTTTCTGTAAGGACTCGAGACAGTGTTTCGGGGAGATTTCGGGCACCTATTAGCATGTTAATTTGTGAAAATATTTGTATAACAAAATAACCCAAAAATTTTACAAGCATCAGTTTGTGTTGGTGAATACAAGGTTTACTTTGTATTTGCTTGTGAGGCGTGAGTTACCGCATCTTATATGCCTTCTCACATCTCTCTTGATTTGATATCGTGCTCTCCTGATTATCCGCTTGAGATCGAAAATGACGACTCGACGGCTATTATGCTCAGACTCTATGAGCTCTCGATCTTTCACAGTCCGTCGTACATCTTCACAGACTCGGGATGACCCTCTTCTCGAGTTTGTGCCATCCGATCCCGAGGAGAGTCAGACCTAGACTCCCTCACCTCCAAGCCCATCTTTTGAGCAAACCCCTGTCTCAATTTATCGTCGCTTTCTCCAGCCATTTTTTCTCTAAGTTCTTACGACAAGTTTTCCTTTCTAGAAGATTAGGAACAGATGGCTCGCGGGAAAGGATCAGTAGAGGAGCGACCAGCTGAGGAACATCATGCTGATGGTAGAACGGATTCAGCCGTAGATATCACAACCGGGATTCTCGACACATTACAACAGATGAATATTCAGATTCGAGACCAATTCAGAGCACAGAATGAGTTGCAAGCTGAGATAGCTACGCTCAGAGCAGGAGTCGGGAACCCACTACCACCTGTTGTGGTTCTCGCGACACTCAGCCCGGGTGCCAGAACTCTACATCATTGGATTCGGTTGCCACCGAATTAGAGGCCATATGAGTTACATCTGTCATTCATATCACTGCTTCCTAAGTTTTATGGGAATGCTACAGAGGAGTTGTTTACCTTTTTGCAACAATTTGAGATGATCTGTGGTACAGCTAATTACCCTAGAGTTACGCAGGAGGTTGTTCGCCTCAAAACCTTCCCCTTCACCTTTGCAGGTAAGGCACTTTACTGGCTCAGTCATTTAGGGAAAGAGATTTCTATGTGGACTGAACTGAAGTCCACGATCCTGCGTTAAGTTTTTCCTCTTAGACGGACAAACTTGATGAAGAGTCAGATCTCCAACTTTTATCAGTTGCCGAACGAATTATTCCATGAGAAGTCGGATCGATTCAAGGATCTTACTAAGAGATGTCCTCCTCATGAGATACCGATGAAGGTGCTAGTGCAGAACTACTTTGGAGGACTCCATTCGGACATTCAGGGGCTTATAAGTGTCGCATGTGGAGGCAGTTATCTGAATCGGGATGCTGAGTCTGTCTGGTCCATCTTCGAGGGGATGGGAGAGAGTTCAAGCGTCGTCGACTCTACTCGGGCATTCCAGAAGGCCCCACAGCCACCGCATCACTGAGAGCATCATAAGTTGGTGAACATTTCAAACTCTGAATACAATACCAAAATGGGGTATATCAGCGAGAATTTAACATTGGTAGATGTGATTTAGATGCAAGTTCAGGACTTGCAGCCGCTGCGAGAGTTGGAGAAACTCTCATCTCTGCCTCAGCAGCTGAGTGATCTAACAAAGAAGGTGACGGAACTACAGCTTCAATATCAGCAAGATCAAGCTTCTTCGACCATACAACCTACTTGGAGATCTTTACCCGTTCCGCCCACTCGACAGATCCATTTCGTCCAGAGCGAGCCGGAGACTCCGTAGATTGATTGGCCTAAGGAACAGTCTCATGCTAATACCAACCAGATCACCAGCCCGGGAGACATTGATGTTGAGTCTCAAGCCACTCTTGAGATCAACGGAATATGGTATGCTCCGGTTCAGCCAGCTTCACAGTTTACTCCTCTGAGCGTACATCACCAGCAGCAGCCGCAACACTATCCGCAGCATGGACGTCAACACTATCAGCCCTGACAGTACTACACGCAGCAGCGGTCTCACCAGAACATCTATCAGAGATCACATTCTGTTCATTATCATGTTCCGTAATCATAGTCCAATTATCACCAATAGCAGCAGCAGTCTCCATATATGCCACAACGATCTCCTTAGCAGTATGCTCCGCAGCAGCAGATGCCGCAACAAGAGAGAGTCGAGAGTCAAGGTTACCGCACCGAACCAGAAACATCTCCGCAAGCCCTGGCACTGAACCAGATCATGGACATGTTGAGCATGCTCCAGATCACGCATAAGACTGAGATGGAGCGGGATAACCATCGTATGGATGAGTTAACCGCGCCCAAGACCACTCTCCCCGCACAGCCTAAGATGAACCCAAATAATAAAAGGAGGCACCCAGATCAGGTAGACGACACAACAGGTACGATCTCTTTTACTAAATTTTTATCTAACTTCATTCATCTCAAGAACGGTAGTTCACCACAAGCACCTGATCAGGAGGAGGAAATGATACAGGAAGAGGAGCGAAAACTAGACCATGGTACACGGGCTGAGGAGGAGAACCGCAATGATAGGGATCAATCACTTGATGATCAAGGAGAAGGAAGTGATGCTGAGACGGTCGATATGGACTTAGGCGAGTCAGACGATGACACCACACCAGACCATGAAGACACGCCCGAACTTTCCTGTTTTAGAGAGTTTTGTAGATAATTTTGAAACTGTCGATGTACAAGTTGATCCCAATATCAATAAAGAAGTTGTTTTTCCTGAAATTGTCCCTTTTCCCGATGCTTTGTATGGAAAAGGCACAAAAAAATCCAAAAAGAATGATGTTACTCCAGAATTGAGAAATTATTGAAAGATCACATCTTTTTGAAAATCTCGGTCCATGATGCCTTGGATCACTTCCCTACACTTAAGCAACAACTGAAAAATAGATGTACAATGCGTAGGAAGAAGAAGTCCTGAACAGAGAAGCATATTTGACCAAGTACACCTCCTGCGTGATTCAGAACAAACTTCCAAAGAAGAAGAAGGACTCAGGAGCACACTATGTCAGATGTGATATTTCAGATGTCGCATTCGATCATACTATTCTTGATAATGGCTCTTCTATCAATCTTTTACCATCTTGTTTACTCGACAAGCTTGAGTTAGGTCCTCTTTACAAATCCCGATCGATCCTTCAGTTTTCTGATAGATCCGTTAAGAGACCTAAGGGCATTTTGAGGAACGTTATCGTAACCGTGTAGGGTCTGCAATTCCCAGTTGACTTTACTGTCCTGGACATGGAATGCCCTACACGGTTACACCTTACCCTAATCATTCTTGGAAGGCCTTTCTTGGAGACCGCAAAGGCCCTTTTCGATTATGATATAGGGAAGGTATCTTTTCGCGCCGAGGGCGAGAAGGTACATATAGAGATGTGAGAGAATCATCCAGTGCTACATTTACAGCTAGTTCTGATGCTTTGAGTTCCTTAGCCTCCTGTGATTACATGATGAGGTTCACCTTGATGACCTCAAGAGGTATCAAGTAGAGACCCAAGATATTCTAGAAGAAGATGGGTCCGAGACTTCAGTTTGTAGCTCTTCCGACGGAACTCTTTATTTCAGCCTGGATGGTGAGGATCACATGGAGCAGCGAACTGAGGATTTTATTACAGATATTTCAGACTCAGAGAATTTACAAAATCCGTCCACCTCAGATGATTCAGAGACTGATTTTTACTTAGCCAACATATTTTCATCTAATCCCTCCACCTCAGAGGATTTTTACTTTTCTTTTGTATATCCTTTCTTTTACTCTAATCACTGGTCCTTAATTTTGGCCATACTGTTTTCTATACTTAGGATGCATTATCCTAAGTATAGGGGGACCGTGTGTTTCAATGATTTTGTTTTCTTTCTCCTTTTGTTGTTCGGTTGTATATTCTTTTCCCTCAGTCACCTCGTTTTTGTTCTACTATACTTACGACAATCTTGATCATAAGTATGGGGTGATTGACTTCACATCACTTATTCTTTTCACCCACTTTTACTTAGCACGAGTTATGTCTTCCTTTTTCTCTTTTGACGCTATGAGGACATAACACAAGCTAAGTTTAGGGGGTGCGTATATATTTTATATATACTTTTGGCCATAACTCGTACTTTTATGTATTTTCTATATCTATAAAATCCATAAAAAGTGGGTGAGGGTAATTTAAAATCCACCTATTTAAATTAAATTAATTATAAAATCTTTGTAAAGAAGTAAAATATGCTTAAAATCCTTATTTAAAACCTTATTTAAAATGTGTATTTAAAATATGTATAACACTTATTTAAAATCCTATATATTAAAATATGTGTAAAATTCACGAAAAGTTTGTAAAAAAACCTTGTATATAAACTTGTAAAATCCATTAATTATTTAATCCAATAAAATATGGGTAAATTATCTTGTAAAATTCTTGTACATTAAATTATTTACCAAAATCATAAAATCCATAAAAATGTAAAGTCTAAAATCCATAAAATTACAAAATTCTTAAAATCCTTAAAAATGAGTAAATTTCAGAAAATATACTTCACAAAAACATGGTTGTATTTGCATTAGTATTTTTCAGAATAAGTTTGATTTCTAGAACTAAAGATTGGAAAAGTCTGAAAGGATGGAGCTTGATTACGGCTTTTAACTTTCATTGTAAGGAGCCTAGTTAGGAACTGGAATTTAGACTCCTCTGTCTTTGACTTAAAATCTTTGGGTTTCATGAGACCATGCTTGGGAAGTCAACTCGAAAAGTGCCTAAGTAGGACTCTTGGTGTCCTCCATACAACTCTTCATCAATGAACCCATTTTGGCACATGCTCTTTACACTTAGCTTGACTTGCATGGGGTTGCTAAGGACAATCCATCTTGGTAGTGTGTTTCTATCATTGTCTTTGCGGCATTGACGTCTAAAGACGGGAGAGATTGGGTTGTGATAGTCGCTTCGGATGAGGGAAGGATCTACTTACCCAATTCTTCCAAGACCTCAACAAATGGACGGAATGAAAAGATGCTATATCCGTCGAGGCACAAAGAGATGAATGCAGTGCAAGCAACACTACGAAGCAATTCAAAGAAGAAGCCACCAAATACAAATACGACCACAATGGTATGAACTTCCACCAACAAGCCTGCACATCTTAGTGGAGACTTAGCTACACCAGTTGGGCTTCATAAGGAGATGCGTCTACACAAGTCGCACACCGGCTCTTTTCTCATTCTTCTACTTCCTCTCTATATTCGATTGTGGACATAGCACGAACTGGCCTCAGAAGGGAATACCCCCCTCCCCTCGAGGAAAGAGTAGCCGGACGAGGAACCAATAAGAGTGTATGGCTAGGATGGGTGGTTTCTTCGCTTCTTTCAAAGCGGGAAGAGCTAAAACAATTCACACACCGTACATATTGATTTCAAGGTTGATAGAGTTTGCGATATGAATGAGTGGTTCTGAACTAGCTGTTGAGGTGAACTTAAACAAGGATTTGTGGAACTTGAGGATTGTCGAGGATAAAATCTTAATCATAGTTAAGGCTCCGATAAAATGCTTGTTTCAGGCCTGATTGAGCTATGTCCCTTATTTGTTCTTATGAATCGGTTTAGGGAGACAAATTCATTCTAACTTTCTTTATTTTCCCTTATTTTTCAAATAAGACTTTGCTAAGGGACTAGCAAAGTTCAAGTATAGGGGGTTGATGAAATATCCATTAAATTTCACTTTTTAACAAAATCCCATTCATAAATAAAAATGCACATTTAAGCATTAAAATTATGCAAATAAATAAAAGAATAAAATTAAATAAAATAAAAATAAAGGCAAATTGTTTATATGTATATATGTACAATATGACTTGTAAAATAAATATAGCTGAAAGATATATTTATAACTTAATCCCCCAGATCAAGTCAGCATGGATTGGTCGAGAAATAAATAAGTAGGGGGATAAGGAAGAAAAATAAAATAATAAATTATACATCTCATGCATTCTTCATTAATTATCCAAAAATTCCAAAACTTGAAAGATTTTTAATTAATTCATATTAACATTTTTTACCAAACTCTTCTA